>CAUDMG010002131.1:565000-1165000 GCA_958450375.1 Homarus gammarus | reverse complement strand
TGAAATCTCTATACGTACCTGTAGTTATACCTGTACCGTACTGCTGACAAATTTCTCTCTTTGTACTGATATCTGTGACTGTACTTGTGCCCCCAAGGTGTGTCTCGACTAATGAAGGGAATTGTTCTAACAGATGGTTAATGAATTAGTTTCTGGATTAAAAAAATATTTAGATACCCTTTTTCACTACCTCCTAAGATGTCCCAACACACAACGCTTCCGTGACGCCTGCTGGACCACCACTCCACGACCCCCTGACGGAGACACGGTGATCCTCCCCATACTGGCCAGATATTTTGTAAATAATATTGATTATGTGTTAAAGGAATATCCTTCCTTCCTTAGGCTTTAGTAAGCCCCTTTATAATATTTATACTGTATATACTTGTCACACTTGCCAGATGCTTCTGGTGTCGTACAGGGGTACCTAGTGACAGCACTAGGATCCCGCTTCCTCTATCAAGGAATAAACAATTGAAATTGAAATTGATAGGTATGTGTGTGTGTGTGTGTGTGTGTGTGTTTCCTTATACGTCTCACATGCTATAATTACTGTAACTATACTTGTATCTATTGTATGTAACCTGATTGTGTATTTTGTTCCTGGTTAATATTCTAACAATGTTATCAGGAGGAAATTACTACCTGTGCAAGTATCTTTATCTGTACCTGTAATTGTCTCTGTACCTGTAACTCTACCTGCACTGTTGTTGGTGAATGAACAGTTGATGCTTCATTACTGGAGCCACTTAATTAACAGGTTCAAGAGACTCCCTTATTGAGACCTGAATGCACCACTAACGCCATTATTCCTACAGTCGGACCTAGAGGCTTACGTGTGACACTTTTGGCATATCCTCTAACGCCAAGACCAAGTAGGAAAAAAAATTATCACCGCAACACGCCTCCCCTCCCTCCCTCCCAGCGCCCCTAACACCCCCCCCCCCCCCCCCCACCATCAACGTGGTCTAGCGGGAGGAATATGAGAGGAGTGGCTTCAACCAGTCAACCCAAGGAGTGGCTGATAGGGTGTGAGGGACGTGGTGGTGGTGTGTGAGGGAGGAGGTGGTGGTGTTGTTGTTGTTGGTGGTGTTGTTGGTGGTGGTGTTGTTGTTGGCGTTGTTGGTGGTGTTGTTGGTGTTGTTGGTGGTGGTGTTGGTGGTGTTGATGTTGTTGGTGTTGTTGTTGGTGGTGTTGTTGTTGTTGGCGTTGTTGATGTTGTTGTTGTTGGTGGTGGAGGTGTTGGTGGTGGTGGTGGTGGTGTTGGTGTTGTTGTTGGTGGTGGTGGTGTTTTGTTTGTGGTGTTGGTGTTGTTAGTGTTGTTGTTGGTGTTGTTGTTGATGGTGTTGTTGGCGTTGGTTGTGGTGTTGGTGGCGGTGTTGGTGTTGTTGTTAGTGGTGGTGTTGTTGTTAGTGGTGTTGTTGTTGTTGTTGTGGTTTTGTTTGTGGTGTTGGTGTTGTTGGTGGTGTTGTTGGTGTTGTTGTTGTTGGTTGGTGGCGCTCCTGGTTGGATAGTTTGAGTACCTTTGTAATGTCACCTTTGTTCAGCCCTGACTTCCATTTATACACCTCTATCATGTCGCCCCTCACTCTACGTCTCTCGAGGGAGTGCAAATTAAGATGCTTTAACCTGTCTCTGTACTCAAGGTTCCTAATGCCCGGGATTAGCCTTGTCATTCTCCTCTGAATTCTTTCCAAGGATTCTATATCCATTCTGTAGTACGGTGATCAGAAATGAACTGCGTAATCCAGGTGAGGTCTCACAAGCGCAAGATATAGTTTCAGGATGACCTCGCTAGTCTTGTAACTAACACTCCTTTGTTTGAACCAAAGAGCTTTATTAGTCTTGTTTCGAGCAAATACACATTGTTTACTTGGCTTAAGGTTCCTACTTATCATTACTCCTAAATCTTTCTCGCAGTCGGGTTTCTCAATAACATCGTTGTTCATCTGGAATCTGGTTTCCCTGTTTACATCTCCTATACTGAGTACTTTACATTTGTCCACATTGAATTTCATCTGCCATTTTTCAGACCATTCGAAAAATTTTTTTAGATCCTCCTGTAGTTCTGCGGAGTCCTCGTCAGATTTAATTACACGCCCCATTGTAGCATAAAAAAAAACATTTCACTAAAACTAACAGAATATACAGAGGGACAAGGTTATATATGTATATAGGTTAGGTTAGGTCACTGTGACCACAGGTTGTCTAATCCGGTAATTATTTTTTACTAGGTGTTTGGGAGGTCAAATTCAGGTGTGAACTGTGTTTGTATTGTGACTTTTTCTCCAATGACTTTCTTCTGTGACTTTTTTCCTGATTCGATTTCATGTCAGTGTGTATGTAGCTCTGTTTAATGGGGCCAAAATGTATGCCACACCCTAGGATACAAACCCTTTCTATCTTCATCACTACAAGGGGATTATTCGTGTCCATTATACACATATCAAATACACTAAGGTTTATTTTTTCATATTCAGAAAATTGTATTCCAAATAATCAACACAAGTAAAAAATTTAAGTATAAAAAGGTACCAATAACATTCTTGTGGGTCCAGTATCGCCATCACGGGTCTGAACGTAGATGCATTGTCAATATGAATCCGTCTCTGTTACAAGTTTTTTTGTTCTCTTTTAATTTGATATATCATTAACTATAAATCATTCACTCCCCTACAGTCTAACCCCATCACTTCATTCCCCAGCACAGGTCTCGTCATTCACTCCCCTACAGTCTAACCCCATCACCTTCCCCCAGCACACGTCTCGTCATTCACTCCCCTACAGTCTAACCCCATCACCTTCATTCCCCAGCACACGTCTCGTCATTCACTCCCCTACAGTCTAACCCCATCACCTTCATTCCCCAGCACACGTCTCGTCATTCACTCCCCTACAGTCTAACCCCATCACCTTCCCCCAGCATACTTCTCGTCATTCACTCCCCTACAGTCTAACCCCATCACTTCATTCCCCAGCACACTTCCCTTCACTTCCCTCTCACGTCTGTCCATTTCAACACCACCTGACAGCTCTTTACACGATGAGTCTTTTTTCTTATTGTTGTTATTCATGGTGTTTGAGGCAACTCTGGCTGGAATACAAGTGTCCAGGTGAAGACATTTACCACAGGTGCGTCTCCCTCTCCACCAGTGTTCAAAAAAATGCCAAGGACTTTTCAATAAATTTACTAGAATGAGAGAGAAAGCATTGCAAGATATTATTGATAAGTCTCTCTCTCTCTCTCTCTCTCTCTCTCTCTTTCGTTATTGTAAGACAGAAAGAAAGAAAACATAGCAATGATACTCAGTAAAAATAATGGCATAAAAGTAAAGGCGGTGGAGAACAGTGGTGGTTCTGTAACGCACGCGCACACACACCAGCCGGACATCCGGCTGGTGCTGAGCTGGTCGAGCCTGGGAGACATCATTTTGTATGAATTCTCTCTCTCTCTCTCTCTCTCTCTCTCTCTCTCTCTCTCTCTCATGTCATCAGTTTGCTGGACTAGCGGTTTAGGTACACATGGTGACAGAGAATCCAATGAATGGCAACACAACTGACAAGTGACCCCCATTTGAGCTGTGTTTGCCTTGTGTGTGCATCAACCACTTCCCTCCGTCTCCATCCATCCAACTCTTAATGTTTATCTTGACTCACGCTCCGTCAGCTGAGAGCGGAGAAGAGAATATGAGAAAAGAAAACAAGAGATGTATGTTTGTATGTGCATGTATGTATGCATGTATGTATATATGTATGTATGGATGTATGTATGTATGTATGTATGTATGTATGTACAGTATGTATGGATGAATGGAGTCAGAAAGAGGCAAGACAGGAAGTGATAAACAACTAAACAGACAATCATCTTTACAACACTCACACACAAACAAACAAACGACACATCACCTCAGGGAAACAAACAAACAAACAAACAGTTAGTGGCGACAAATGCTCGACATTCGGGACCTCCCCTAAAAGGTTTCGAAAAGGTACAGTGACAACGCCCCCCTCCCCCCCCCTCCCCCCTCCCAAAATGGTACCCAAATTGCACTAAGACTCTACACTACACTGTGATTCCTCCAAAAGGTTGAGATAAAATTAATATCCAAAATCGTTACCGAAATATAGAGTAATGACAGGTGGAGGCGGTATGGAGGGGGTGGAGGTGATGTGGAGGGGGTGGAGGTGGTGTGGAGGGGGGTGGAGGTGGTGTGGAGCGGGGGTGGAGGTGGTGTGGAGGGGGGTGGAGGTGGTGTGGAGCGGGGTGGAGGTGGTGTGGAGGGGGGTGGAGGGGGTGTGGAGGTGGTGTGGAGGGGGTGGAGGTGGTGTGGAGGGGGGTGGAGGTGGTGTGGAGGGGGGTGGAGGTGGTGTGGAGGAGGGGTGGAGGAGGTGACGACAGGTGGAGGAGGTGACGACAGGTGGAGGAGGGGTGGAGGTGGTGACGACAGGTGGAGGTGGTGAGGAGGGGTGGAGGTGGTGACGACAGGTGGAGGAGGGTGAAGGTGGTGACGACAGGTGGAGGAAGGGTGGAGAAGGGGTGGAGGAGGTGACGACAGATGAAGGAAGGGTGGAGGAGGTAACGACAGGTGGAGGAGGGTGGAGGTTGTGACGACAGGTGGAGGAGGTGACGACAGGTGGAGGAGGGGTGGAGGTGGTGACGACAGGTGGAGGAGGGGTGGAGGTGGTGACGACAGGTGGAGGAGGTGACGACAGGTGGAGGAGGGTGGAGGAGGTGACGACAGGTGGAGGAGGGGTGGAGGTGGTGACGACAGGTGGAGGAGGGGTGGAGGAGGTGACGACAGGTGGAGGAGGGGTGGAGGAGGTGACGACAGGTGGAGGAGGGGTGGAGGAGGTGACGACAGGTGGAGGAGGGGTGGAGGAGGTGACGACAGGTGGAGGAGGGGTGGAGGTGGAGGAGGGGTGGAGGTGGTGACGACAGGTGGAGGAGAGGTGGAGGAGGTGACGACAGGTGGAGGAGGTGACGACAGGTGGAGGAGGTGACGACAGGTGGAGGAGGTGACGACAGGTGGAGGGGAGGTGGAGGAGGTGACGACAGGTGGAGGAGGGGTGGAGGAGGTGACGACAGGTGGAGGAGGGGTGGAGAAGGGGTGGAGGTGGTGACGACAGGTGGAGGAGGGGTGGAGGAGGTGACGACAGGTGGAGGAGGGGTGGAGGAGGTGACGACAGGTGGAGGAGGGGTGGAGAAGGGGTGGAGGTGGTGACGACAGGTGGAGGAGGGGTGGAGGAGGTAACGACAGGTGGAGGAGGTGACGACAGGTGGAGAAGGTGACGACAGGTGGAGGTGAGGTGACGACAGGTGGAGGAGGTGACGACAGGTGGAGGAGGGGTGGAGCTGGTGACGACAGGTGGAGGAGGTGACGACAGGTGGAAGAGGGGTGGAGGTGGTGACGACAGGTGGAGGAGGTGACGACAGGTGGAGGAGGGGTGGAGGAGGTGACGACAGGTGGAGGAGGTGACGACAGGTGGAGGAGGGGTGGAAGTGGTGACGACAGGTGGAGGAGGTGACGACAGGTGGATGAGGGGTGGAGGAGGTGACGACAGGTGGAGGAGGTGACGATAGGTGGAGGAGGGGTGGAGGAGGTAACGACAGGTGGAGGAGGGGTGGAGGAGGTAACGACAGGTGGAGGAGGGGTGGAGGAGGTGACGACAGGTGGAGGAGGTAACGACAGGTGGAGGAGGGGTGGAAGAGGTAACGACAGGTGGAGGAGGGGTGGAGGAGGTAACGACAGGTGGAGGAGGGGTGGAGGAGGTAACGACAGGTGGAGAGTTCAAATGGAAGAGAAAGTATAAGGGATGGGTATGTGGAGGAGGAATAGGGGATAGGAAGGAGGAGAAAGTATGGAAGGAGGGAATAGTAGGAATATCGACATGAGTCAGGGAAGGGAGGAATAAGGGTAGGAGGGGACTGGGAGGGTGACAGGGTGTGGGGAGGCCTAGAAGGTATCAGGGAGATGGAGGAAGAAGGGAGTATAGAATTATCAGGGAGTAGGCTAAGTAGGGCATCTCCCTCCCCTTCACCACATAAAACATACGCTCCCCATCGTGGAGGTTCTGGGAGGGAAGGGGAGGGCTGAGTGGTGGTCCCGTGGGAACCTTGGGTCGGGTCGGGGCTCACGGGTCGGGCACGTGCAGGAGGGCGCGCGTGCGGGCGGTCACGTGCACGCCGCGAGGATCAACTGGCAGGACAGGCGTTAAACTCTCATTAGTGCTGTGGCCTGGGGAGGGTAACAGGCACACAACATGTGCTTTTTCCTGTAATGTTGTTGCTATGTTATACACCCAGCCTGGGGGGTGACCTACACTGCACCACACCACACCAGATGTAAATCGGGGTCTGTGCTTGTGTTAAAACTCTGTTGTTTGAATGTCTTTTCTACTACTACTACTACGGTATAGTACTTCTATTACTACTACTACTACTAGTAATATTACTGTCACTACTATTGTTGACTATAATAATAAAAAACTAGTAATAACTACTTTTCCCAGCATCTGTCTCCGTTTACGAAATAAAAAGACGAAGGAACCATACACAAACACCAAGAACAAGCATAAGAACAAACAATACTGACAACATGTGTAGTACGTGTATAATACAATAGAGTACAGCGCATACGTGTACAGTTATGAAGCGCCAATAAGTCGGTAAGTTAGAAAAGGCGTTCATCATTTGGGAAGCTGACAAACAAAAAATCACATAACTCACACGAGGGAGTCACCACTTGACTGAGTCCTGAAATACTGCGTCAGTAGCGGCCACTGAGGGGCAAGCCACACTACCTGCACCTCCAGCCACCATCACAACAGGTCACAATGCCCGGTTCACGCCAACAAGAAATGTCAACAACATGTGACAGCAGACTAGCTCATACTTTTAAACCACATTGTGAAAATGGGCTAAAACAACATAAATACCTCACAGTACAGCGAAAATAACATAACAGTATAACAAAATTACTGTATAATGGATCAATTACAGACCACGACCCCCCATATGGTCACAACAATTGACACATCAACTTGGAGATTCAAGATAACAACATGACAATGGTTAGAAAAAATATAAGAGCACACCAGATTAAACATGTGGACACAGAGAAAGGTGAGAGGGGGCAGCTTCCCACACACACAGACTCTACGGTTACAATAACACTCTCTGTCATAATGACTCCAATCTCGTATTGATAAAGTGGAGTCTGTTACCCGGGACCCTCCCTCACTGTGCTGGAGGGAGGGTCCTGACACAAACAGGAAGGAAGGCGAGGAGGGACAGAGAGTAACAGGAAGGAAAGAGGGAAGCAGGGGAGAGGGGAGGGAAACGGGGAGAGCAGCAGGAAGGAAGGAGGGAGTGTCAGGGCCTTGGGCAACTCAATGATCAAATATCAGATAAATACCGGCATGGTGGTAGTGTCTGGTGCGAGTGTGTCTTTTTCGTTAAAGGACACGAGCTACGAGCTATGCATTAGCCCACTCTACACGCTCCAACCAAAAACAATGCCGAGTCAGTCTGGTGAGCATGGCGCCACGTACCAGACACAGGTCGAGGCAGGGTAGGTGTTATCTCCCCCTGTGGTCTGAATATTTGTGAACCAGTTGGTGTTTGGTGAGCAAGACAAACTCTCTTCTCGACCCATCGCCTGTAGGAGGGGTCGCACGTGCTCCTCCCCCCCCCCCTCTCCACCACACACACCCACCACACCACGTGGTGTCACGAGTTTACATTATCGACATATGTCATTCGATTTTGCCTTTACAACGATGTCTATCTTTTGTAACTCAGAAAATCGTATCGTGAAGGTTATCCAGACAAAAAATAATGATAAAATATGTGAAGACGTACAGCTGCCTACAATAATGTTTAATAATACGGCCATACTGGTGTTCTATACAGGCTGGCATTAATTGACACAGCTGCAAATACATACAATACACGTTTACTTAAAGCAAAACACACTCATTAAACATTCAACACAGGGGAACACAACACAACACCCACACATAAATGGTCAACACAGCGGAACACAACACAACACCCACACATAAATGGTCAACACAGCGGAACACAACACAACACCCACACATAAATGGTCAACACAGCGGAACACAACACAACACCCACACATAAATGGCTCCCTTACACACTAAAAAATGCAAACAAAAACAAACGACATTTATTCAATAATTTAATTTTAAATAAAAGTTTACAATGATAGAGTATAAACTAAGTTCAACGTGAGCAGTGAAAGCAAAATGAAACAGCAGAAGCGAAAAAAATACAGTAATGGCGGGCAGTGATAACCCTTCAGTCCACAATGGAAAGGTCGGCCTGTTTATTACTTCCCTTTAAGGTTTGTGTTTACAGAGACCCTTAAGAAAATGACTCATTCAGATGTGGTCCACCATACTGTGAGAGTACCTGCAGTCCTTGTCATGGCTATAGTATCGATTATCTTTTAAACCGAAGACTGGATTTATAAAGCACGCATCATAGCCTATTGATATACTGTACGTTTATGACAATTTCACCATTAAAAAAAAGTCTACGACACAGCTTATATGACAACGAAAACTTTACGAGCAGAAAATGATAAATGATTCATACCGATGTTCTGGGTGTGTATATTATAGGACAATATCATCAATTAGTGTGAGACCAAGACCTCGCTCGCTAACATCCTGACATAAGATAAAAAAAAAAATTGTCTGACATTTGGAAGATCTTGGTTTAAAAGAACATTCTATGAAACCGTTAGTGACCGTCAGTATCTATGATAATCGCGACTTTCACCGAACACCAACAAATGAATGATTTTATTTTGTACATCTGGTCGTTTTGGTAACTGTATTGAGCCTTGTTAAGAGAATACAACACATACAACACACAGTGATATACTTCGGGGAGAGTCTATAGTACAGGAGACGATGACCGGAGCAGTGAGGGAAAGATGCACACAAAGATACGAGGAGGAATGAGTACCTCACCTTGGGCGACCCCTGTGACGCACACGATCCTTGCAGCAGCCACACTATGGAAGAAAAAAATTAGTGTAAGATTATCATTATCACTATTATTACTATTACTATAAACTCTTGATCCCCACCATTGTGTGTTATAGCAGAAAAAGACTAAAAAGGTGACTGGCCTCCTCATCATCACCAATAAGGCCAACGGAGCAAATGGGAAAAGTGAGTGGGTGAAGGGGGCGAGCGTCTCATGATAAACACTCAACTCAGATACAGCTGACAATATAATGGTCAGTTAATAGAGGTGATTGATGGTGTAATGTATATAGGCCCTTGTTCTAGTGAGCCCCATTTCTAATAGACCCAGTTCTAAAAGACTCCAACTTAACGTAACCATTACGATTGGCGGCCTCAGCCCGAACCATAATACCCTGGTCTTAATGAGTTCCAATCCAACTTCTAATGGGCTTCGATCCCAATGGCTAAGATCAGGTGATGACTAGTTCTCTTATCACCAATACACGAGTAGCCAGAGTTTCCCACGATTAAAAAATAAACCAAAATACAGATGTAAGTATGTATCAATTGTTTATAAGACCAACACAGCAAGCAGGAGATAGTGAGTGCTTTCCCAATGGTGATTTAGTAAGATTTATTATCATTTTTATTTATTTACAATCAATAGAGTTATCAATATTATTATATCTTATTATTATTATTATTGTTATTATTATTAGTAAGGACATCACAACGAGAGGTGACGTGTTCCACTCAAGCTAAAACAAGTTTCCCATGATAAATAACTTAGGTTTATCCACACGTGACCATGATGGCTGGCAGGGGGATGTGTGGGGATGGGTGGTTAATGGTCTATATATCATGTTAAAAGTGGTTATTACCGTGCAAGTCTCGCTGTAGGTGTGGTTAATATTCGTTGCTGGTCACTGCTGCTGCCTTAATACTATCACCATTACTAATAGCATCTGTGTTACTTATTAATATTGTTTTCCGTTGCTATTGTTACTATTACCATAATAATAATTATTGGTATACACGGTCTCATTATCACTACCCATTTAGATTGCAAAAACATTCTATTTATCATTATTTATGTTAATTATTATTAATAGTAGTAGTATAAGTAGCATCAGTCCCAAAGCCGACAAAAGCTGCAGATATTGACTATGAGGCAACAGTCACTGAATGCCGCATAGATCTGCGGCTCAACTAATTCAACACAGATAAGATAGCTACTTATGTATTAGGATATTTAATTTTAAGGTAATAAAATAGTGGCGAAGGAATGGCTATTGGGGGAGGCTGGAGGACACGTTATCAAATAAAAAAAAAATAATAATAGTATTAGTCTGAAAAATGGCAGATGAAATTCAACATTGACAAATGTAAAGTACTCAGTATAGGGAATGTAAACAGGGAAACCAGATACCAGATGAACAACGATGCCATAGAGAAATCCGACTGCGAGAGAGATTTAGGAGTAATGATAAGTAGGAACCTTAAGCCAAGTAAACAATGTGTTTTTGCTCGTAACAAGGCTAATAAAGTACTTGGGTTCATACAAAGGAGTGTTAGTTACAAGACTAGCGAGGTCATCCTAAAACTGTATCTTGCTCTTGTGAGACCACACCTGGATTACGCAGTCCAGTTCTGGTCACCGTATTACAGAATGGATATAGAATCCTTGGAAAGAATCCAGAGGAGAATGACAAGACTAATCCCGGGTATCAGGAACCTTGAGTATAGAGACAGGTTAAAGCATCTTAATTTGCACTCCCTTGAGAGACGTAGAGCGAGGGGCGACCTGATAGAGGTGTATAAATGGAAGGCAGGGCTAAACAAAGGGGACATTACAAAGGTACTCAAATTATCCAACCAGGAGCGAACTCGTAACAATGGTTTTAAATTGGACAAATTTAGATTTAGGCGTGAAATAGGTAAACACTGGTTTGGAAACAGAGTAGTGGATGAATGGAACAAGTTACCAAATATCATCATTAACTCGAATACGCTGAATTGCTTCAAACATAGGTTGGATGCTCATATGAGCAATAGGGGTTGGGTGTAAACGGGACTGCCCAGTATGGGCCAATAGGCCCGCTGCAGTTTCCTCCATTCTTATGTTCTTATGTTCTTATCACTATCGTCGTTATGACAAAATACTATCACCATTAGCACCATCAGAGGGACGTGTAGTGCCCAGCCAGAGCCAGCGTTTCCCATGATGAATAAGTGAGTGAGGTCTATCAACACATTAACACTACAGTACACCCGCCATGGAAGGGGTAATTGCTATTGATAATCTGTCATCAGGCGTTATTATTAGTAGAGTGGTGTGATGATAAATGGTGGTGGTTAGTGACGGGGTGGTGATGGTGATGTTGCTAGTGGTGATGGTGATGATGATGATGATATGACTGTTTTGGTGGCGATGTGGCTGTTGCTGTTGTTGACGTTTTTGTTGTTGTTAGTGGGGGAAATATTATGCTGCCGATATTATTGTTTCTCCAGGCATCTTTCTCTGAATTTATTATTCCTCCTGTTTTTCTTCTGAGTGCTTTATAGTGCTTTTTGAGTGGCCGGTGTTGACTCTGCACACACACACACACACACACACACACCACCGGAGGGCCAGGTCAACTGTTGGCACACAACCCAACTCCCTCCCCTGAACCCCTCCTCCCCTCCGGAATATCAACCAAGTTCTCGCCAGAAGTTACAGTTTCATTTCAGAAATGAATGGAACCAGTGTTGAACAGTGAAGAACAGTGCTTAAGCCAGTGAAAACAACGCAACAGTAACAGCTGAGTCGTACCCAAGTTAACCTTCACACAGTGAGGTCTTAGGTACAGAGTGATAACCCAACACCCAACAACAAGCAGTGATGTGTTAATCCGTCGACGATAGGGAGGACTGGGACCGCACCTGACTGTACACCACTTGAGTGACTGAGGTCCTGTGACACCAGACCACGTAGTGCCCCCATGATGCTACGACACCACGTAGTGAGTGAGTTACTACAGCATCACGCGAGGTCCCTCATAACACCATCTGTGAGGGAGTTACTACACCACGTGAGGTACCACACAACATCCTTGACCACCGAAGGGTCAAGACGTACCTGGCACTCCTCTCGGAGCAGCCAGGTCAACTGTTAAGTTGGCCCATACCAACCCCCTCCCCTGAACCCTCCTCCCCACCGGAATATCAACAAGTCCTCGCCAGAAGTTACAATTTCATTTAGGAAAGGAACGGAACCAGTGTTAAACAGAGGTGAACAGTGCTTAAGTCAGTGAGAACAACTCAACAGTAACAGTCGTACCCAAGTTAACCTTCACACAGTGAGGTCCCAGGTACCCAGTGATAACGGCCCGTGAGACCCAACAACAACCAGCAATGTGTTAATCCGTCAACGATAGGAAGGCCTAAGACCAAACCTCACTCATATAACACATCTGTGAGGGAATTACTACACCACATGTCCCTCATAACACCATATATGAGGGAATTACTACACCACGTCAAGTCCCTCATCACACCATCTGTGAGGGAATTACTACACCACGTGAGGTCCCTCATAACACCATCTGTGAGGGAATTACTACACCACGTGAGGCCCCTCATAACACCATCTGTGAGGGAATTACTACACCACGTGATGCCCCTCATAACACCATCTGTGAGGGAGTTTCTACACCACGTGAGGCCCCCATAACACCATCTGTGAGGTAATTACTACACCACGTGAGGTCCCTCATAAAACCATCTGTGAGGTAATTACTACACCACGTGAGGTCCCTCATAACACCATCTGCGAGGGAATTACTACACCACGCCAGGTCCCTCATAACGCCATCTGAGGAAACTACTACACCACGTGAGTTCCTCCTAACACCATCTGGGAGGGAGTTACTACACTACGAGTTTGCTGTTCAACACCTACATTAATCTGTTTGTTCACTGTATGTTCCTTTACCTTTCTCTAATGAAGGCTTTTGTTAAACCACCAATGTATGTAATAAGTCAATAATGTCCAATGTATATTTTCAGCCTTCGGGCTGCAGAATTTTTTCAATAAACCGTTAATTATTATTTATTATTATTATTATTAACACCATCTGTGAGGGAATTACTGCACCACGTGAGGTCCCTCATAACACCATCTGTGAGGGAATTACTACACCACGTGAGGTCCCTCAAAACACCATCTGTGAGGGAGTTACTACACCACGTGATGCCCCTCATAACACCATCTGTGAGGGAATTACTACACCACGTCAGGCCCCTCATAACACCATCTGTGAGGGAGTTACTACACCACGTCAGGTCCCTCATAACACCATCTGTGAGGGAACTACTACACCACGTGAGGTCCCTCATAACACCATCTGTGAGGGAGTTACTACACTACGTGTTTACTGTTCAACACCTCAGCGCACATGATCTACGTGACCTCCACTGTAAACATTAATCTGTATGCTCCTTTTCCTTTCTCTTATGAAAGCTTTTGTTAACACCCCCCCCCCCCCACACACACACACATGTTTTGTATCTAATAAGTCATTTATGGCCAATGTATATTTTCAAAAAACGTTAATTATTATTATTATTATTATCGTTATTATTATTCGTGCTGTTATTAATACTATTATTATTACTATCCTACGGGTAGTATCAAGCCAAGCTAACACAGTAGTGTACCACCCAATCAACACTGCTGTTCCCACGACCTGACTCCCCACCCCACCCCACCCGCCACCTGAAGCTCAATAATCCGTTACTCTTTTGCTTGTTGTTGTATTTTGTAAAGTACTTTAAGGGAAAATACAGCGTTGAGTTACAGTAATGATAAGCTGCCCGGGGAGAACCACACCCCCAAGATGGCCTTAAGTCTGTAGGTTAAATTTCCCTTTCAGTGTAATGTTAAAACCAAGTTGACGGATAATTCATGTTAAATACCAACCCCTCCTCTCCTCTGCCCATAGCTGGAGATGTAAGAATTAAATCCTTTATTCCCCAATAACTGAAGATGCGTACCACTATTTAACTGGTTCTACAATTTCCATTAACTTGAAGATGAAAAAAAAAATAAACCGACGGGCTGATTTATGTTTAATTTTCCCATAACGCGAGAAGTTAGTGGCTCATTCGAGTTAAATTTCCTCACCAACTGGGAATGTGTGTCAGCAACTAACTGGATCATTGGTGTTTCCCGTAACTGGAGATGTGAAAATTAAAGATGAATGAATATAAATACCCGTCTAGTTGGTTGACTCTAATTGTTTGAACCTTTCCTCGAAGTTGAGACGTGTGAGAGTATCTAACAGACTGAGGGGAAGTGAGGGGAAAGGACTGAAGGAAAAATTAAAAGGGGACGGGGAGGATGGAAAGGGGAATACCGACTGTCTCTCCCCCCCCTCCCCCTCACCTATCCTGGATAATCCCAGGATATAAATTTGTTTAAGAATGAAGCTCCCTGCCAAACATAATCCCACCCTCAGGATTGTGAAAACCACTATTGTTCTACAGAGAAGAGAACTGTGTATTCACGGTGACTGGACACTAACACCTGGAATATTCAGTGGCGCTGGGAACCACGACGCAGAACAGTAGTAACGTCATTGTCAATAACGCCCGACCGGACCGAACCCACTCTACACAAAAAAACTATTTATTATTTACCTTATCCCTTTGAGAAAGTCATTTACCACATCAATCTAAACTAGAAGGGAAGTGAATTCTGAATTAAAATGCATCGACGAAAGACAAGCATCGTCTCCTCACTGAACTTCATCACGTGATCAGTGTCTCTCCCTCATTTACAGTAGGTTCATCATCTGACAGAGCCCCGCGAAGGGAGAGTCCCACGTGTGTGTGACTCCCACGACCCCGCGGCTCCTCCACCCGGCACCAACCATATGCTTCCCGACACCAACTACCATATTTGCACACCTATTATTCCTTTCGCTATTACCCTTGTAAGTATAATTATACGATTAATTCAAAATAAAATAAATTAACTCATAAATACACTATTGATGCAACAGGGAAAAAAAGCAAAAAATATATATTATCCACAGAAATTTTTGGCTAATAATAATTCCTTCCGGCCCTCAAAAAATCCTTTTCGCGCATCTGTTTTGTCATCAATGATTCCAGTGTTGAAACAATGGTGACAGTAAATATAGAACCGTGAGACTTGGACACACCCACGAGAGAAATGAAATACTGTACAGCCGTGAGAAATGTCGAGCCAGGAAGCGAAAATTACACCTCACAATTACTGTTACAAATAGACGATCTGTTACAATACCTGACTAGTGTCGGTAAAGTGGGAGTTTGACATTCATTTACTCATTGTTATTTACACTATGCATTTTTTTTGGTAACGCTGACATGATAAAAATCTGCGTTCATTAACTATACAATTCACTCAAATATATACGAGTGTCGAGGGAATTTTGTCAACAACAGCCGTTTCTGAAGATCATTCTACATCATGATTACATTTCCAAATATACAAAATAAGTTCATCGTTTCAAAACCTATTCCTAATCGCATTTAGGCTGAAGAAAGACCTTTATAAACACAATTAATTAAGAAAGTATAGCCAAGTCAGAGGTTGATGTAGGTACTCTGTTAAGTCTGTAGCCAACATCGGTTATAACATGATGAAACAATGTGATTCTGAATGATTTTACCTGCATAAACAAGTGGGATTTCATCACTAGATATAATGACAGGGGAGGTACTAGGTCGTCTTGCACAATATACTTTATTACTTTAAAACAACACTAAATTAGCAGAATAAAAAGTTGAAAGTACCACAGACGTAAACAAGACCAGTGACGTTCAATTGTTTCTCAGCTTCACTAAATATGACAACAGCAATATTTATTTATCCAGATTGATCGTGAGAGGCGAGACGGGGACTGGCTGTTTCCATTGTGCAGGTAAGACAAACTCACATATCCGTTTTGGACCAGCCGCTTAAAAGTGAACCAAATGGGAGGTGATTCTTGGCCGAAAACTCAGCATCTCTTGGACCGCTTTTAGGAAACGTGATGCGGTGATCATACCTCATGGTACTAAAGGCTGTAACTAGCCCCTCTCACACACACACACACACACACAAAAGTCCATTCATGGCACCTGCAGCTGGAAATCACCAAACTACCACAACTAACTACCATTCCCTTTATCTCACCGTCCTAACCACACTTTGCATACACCGCGCAGAGGCAGCCATGGTTCAGATACCAAATAGATTGACCTTATTGAGGAAGAAGGAAGAAAATTACAGAAAAAAGAACTGAGAAAAGATTTGGGCATGATCTTTGCACCATTTTTCAGGGAATTTTCTTTCACCAGTAACTGTGTACACCAAGAAGCAAAACTTTACGTTGGTGCCCATAGCTCCAGGACATCAGTCACGGGTAGTGCATGATATTCATCCTTATTAGTGTATTTAATAACCTAACCTAACCTAACCTAACCCAACCCGTTCTTATTGTTATTCCGCCATGTGATTCAATGTCGTTCTGATACACTCCCTCCAGCCATTCACCAAGGACAACCTCACCGTGGCAGAAGCTCCCCCACGTCTCGTTACGCACAGTGAGTTACATACATGAGACTCCTGCCGATTCATTCTCTTGGGTGCCCTGACTCCAGCACCTGTACACTCCCTCCCACTCTCTCTTCTCATCCCCTCTCACGTGAGCAGGCATCACCACATATGCTTGTATCTACACTCGTCTAAAATCACCTCATAACAAAATTAGTGATTCAGGTTTCTTTTCCCGGCTGCGTTAAAGTTAGTTCACTTCTCTCCCTCTGTGGCGTCGCTGTTTTTTTTTTTTTTTT
Source organism: Homarus gammarus (assembly GCA_958450375.1). Classification (NCBI taxonomy): domain Eukaryota; kingdom Metazoa; phylum Arthropoda; class Malacostraca; order Decapoda; family Nephropidae; genus Homarus; species Homarus gammarus. The sequence goes on along the minus strand of CAUDMG010002131.1, from coordinate 1,148,131 downwards.
TTTAAGGGTGACGCAGCACAACCAGTATCTAGTTCTCGGTCAGCTCTCGTTCTTAATATTGTACTATGGACTGGTTCCCTGCTTGATCTGAGTTCACTTAAGCTACGATCTTACTGAATCAAGTCTTTTCTTCACGTCACTACAATATAATGCAATGCTGCCCTTGTCTAGTCGTTGCGCTCTTATACGTCTTGTGTGTACATCCTACTGAGCAGATCAATGTTGCTCCTCGGGGTATTCACAGTCACCTAACATGACGCTCTTACTAATTCTTGTCTCTCCTCACGTGGTACTATGTAAGGTTGCGTCGTGTAGAGCGCCTCTTATACATTCGTGCAACTCAGTGGCCGCCACACCTGCCCACCACACTCACCCTGCATGCTGATAGTCGCCCCCTCCCGCACCTGCTACACCACACTCTCTCCCACCCCACCCCACCCACCACCTCTCTCTCCTTCATGCTATAGCCATTACCTGCTTCTTCTTCTCTCTCAGCAGGTATACAACTATTCTCTGATTTTTCCTATTACCAGGTACACTGTTTACCTTATTTTCCTACTACCAGGTACACTGATTACCATATTTTCCCTATTACCAGGTACACTAATTACCTTATTTTCCTACTACCAGGTACACTGATTACCATATTTTCCTTATTACCAGGTACACTGATTACCTTATTTTCCTACTACCAGGTACACTGATTACCTTATTTTCCCTACTACCAGGTACACTGATTACCATATTTTCCTTATTACCAGGTACACTGATTACCTTATTTTCCCGGTGGCTGAAAATATGCAAACTTACATGTGATTCAGACATAATGATACGCGTTTAATACATTTACAGGGCTGTACAGTACATAAATCAAGAGTTTTTTATTATTTTAACAATAGATGGGATGGTGCTGTTCTTATACCTATCGGTGCGGGCTCTTATGGGCTGAATTTTGCTGTAGTGGCGGACTGCGCGAGGTGGGCGGGGGACTGCCAGTGGTAGGAGAGGGCGATGACGAGGATGGTGCAGTAGTCCACTGCCAAACCTTGCTAGTGCTTGGTGGTGGAGGTCACTGAGGGATGGCATTTCCAGGGTGGAGAGAGCGTTGATGTAGCCGGAATAGTCTGCGCCGAGTATGATTCTGCAGGCCCTTTTCTGTACCTTCTCTAGTTGACGTTGTTGGGTGGAGTTGAGAGAAGACGACCAGGCTGGTGACGCATACGTTGATTTGGGGAGAATAAAGGCGTTGTAGATAGTCCTCAGCTCTGGCGTGGGTGCCCCAAGCGACCTGAGTCGTCGTAGCATGTAGAGACGGTACGAGGCTGCCTTGTTTGTGTTGTCTACATGGGCCTTCCAGTCCAGTTTGTGGTCTATGGTAACACCCAGGAGTTTGGCAGACTGCACCAGCTGGAGAGGATGGGCACCCACTGTGACTGCTGGAGCTTGCACTGGAGTGGTGGCAGTATTGATGTGCATGACTACGGTTTTGGTGTGGTTGATGGTGACCTTGTTCTCCGTAGTCCATGCTTGTAGCCTGTCCAGGGTGCCTTGTAGCGATGAGTAGTGTGTGTGTGTGTTAAGGAAAACAAGAGTGATCATTAATTCCTCCAAATATAGTGCACTAACGCCGCAAACAAACCCAGCCTTCCCCCATACAAAAAAAAATATCAGTAAGGAGACTTGAGAGATAAAGAGGAGAATTCTCTGACCTAACCTCCCTTATATCTCACCCTCCCACCTCCACCCCCACGTTCCCACCCCCCTCTCCTACCTCACATTCCCACCACCCCTTCTCACCTCAACCCTCACCCTCTCCTGCCCTTCTCACCCCCCCCACCTCTTCTCACCTCAACCCTCACCCTCTCCTGCCCTTCTCACCCCCCCCACCTCTTCTCACCTCAACCCTCACCCTCTCCTGCCCTTCTCACCCCCCCCACCTCTTCTCACCTCAACCCTCACCCTCTCCTGCCCTTCTCACCCCCCCCCACCTCTTCTCACCTTCTCACCTTCAACTTCATTCTCTCCTTACATCTCTCCCTGCCCCCTGCCATACCCCCCCCCCCCCTCTGATTATCGACAACGAGCGACCAGCTGACAGGTTCTCTCACGAGGGGGGAGAGGGGGAGGGTCAGGAGGTGAATCAGGAGACAGCAGGTGGTGGTAATGACGGAGGTGAACAGGGTAGGGGGGGAAGGAGGTAAGGGGTGAGAGAGAGGAGGAGCGGGAGAAGGGGTTGGGGAGGAGAGTGAAGAGGAGGGCGAGAGGAGGTGAGAGAAGATGCATGAAGGAGGAGGAAAAGGTTTAAGAGATGAAGGGGAATGAGGGAGGATGGTCGGGTGAGGGAAGGAGGGTGGAGGGGGAACATTGGAAAGAAGATGGAGGAAGGAGGGAGGGAGGGAGGGAGGGAGGGAGTAGACAAGTGGAGGAGGGAGGATGGAAGAGGTGGTAGGAAGGAACGGTGAGGTAGGAATGGAAGAGATGGGAGGGAGGAGCCGAGACCAATCCTATGAAGGAAGGAAGGGGGGGGGGGAGGGGGACAATAACGAAGGAGGATGGAGAAGAGAACAATACAAAATAAACGTCACTTATCCACACACTCTTTATCGCTCTATTTAATTATTCATTTTCTTATCTAACTCCACTAACGGATTTCTTAAGTCAGGCTACAATGAGGCGAGAATGTCACCAATATATGGACTGAGCAGAAGAGGACGGCTGGAATCAATGTAAACGTATGTATGTAAACATGTGTGTGTGTATGTATGTATGTAATCGTGTGTGTGTGTGTGGTACCGGGATTGGTCCAGGGTACAAAGCCATCACTACCACCACCTTCATTACTGCCACCCACCCACCCACGTAGTTTACTCCTCCCTTAACACCCACTCCCCCAAACCGGTGGAAAGCCCTCTCCCTCCCTCCGTATCTGTACTCGGTAATCCTGGAAACGCTAAAACAACAAAGAAAAACGGTGATTTTCTTAGGTTGACTGACTGACTTATTGACTGTCGCTGTTTAAACCTCTGCTCTATCTACGCATCTGCTGGACCACTGTGAACCTTTGCGACGATTTTACTGAATACTGTCAGTCTATCATTGTCTTAACCTCAGGAGATAACAAATCTATCCTGAAGCAGCAGACTCAAAAGCCGAAAATCTAGGTTAAGTTGAATGAACTTTGACCCAGGACCTCCGAGTGACCTTTAAGCGACCTCCATCAACATCCTGCATCCGAAGAGGGCCCGGGAAAATCTTATTGTCATAATTTGAAGGTCATCATCATTCGAGGCTTTACACAGTTTAACACATTAATGAACAAGTGTATAGATTAACGTAATGGAAAAGGTCAAGGCTTCGCACTAATCAGCCTTCACCTCCCGCTTGGTGGTTAGTCGTTATGAACTCCACTGGTGCTAATCAGCTTCAATTTATTCACACTCTGGATTGGAGCCTAGTTTTAATGGGCCCCAGTTCTAGTAAGTCCTAAGTCTAATGGTTCAATTAGGTTACGGCCCATTTAGACCTGAAATTATCCCACTTAAAGGGACGAATCTCATAAACCGTGAAGATAATTTGACCCCTAAAGTCCTATTACACAAAGGCTGAAATAGTACGTCCCCACCCTTTACGTTGAGAAGTCTTCCTCGAGGAACAAGGCGTCTCTACACGCCACCAACAACACACCGACATTAGGAAACTGACCCAGACTCCGGCGGACTAGTGTTTACAAAGTCCCTTGATGTTTGTGCTTACAATGTTCGCACTGCGTAGGCAAGATAGCTATGTAATCATCAAGCATCATTATCGTCATAGTAGTAGTAGTAAATAATAATAATAATAATAATAATAATAATAATAATAATAATAACAATAACAATAATAATAATAATAACAATAACAATAACAATAATAATAATAATAATAATAATAACAAACACACGATACAGCAGACACAATGCCGTACTATAAGTTTACCCTGGCTGGCCTCGGTCATGTAAAAAAAATCTCTGCAGTCATTATAAGTCGTATTAACTTTTTCATTCATACAAACCATTTCCTGCTGGGGCGGAGAGTGGTCGGGCAGGTGCTGATCCCCCTATTCTTAGCATTCAGCAGCTAGCGGGTTACTCGTTACTCCACTCCCTCGGCAGGATGTTAGTACATCGACAAATTGTGTCACTATCGGCAACATCATCTGATAGTGTACTCGTTTTATTAATAGTACGAAGCAGACATTATTCATACTGATAATATTCCCTGTTCGTAACCAGATAGTTGTTGTTAGTTCTGTATTATCCGAGCCCAGCCGCTGTACCGCTGGGGTGAATCAATAATAAACCACATGGCGCTATATATTAGGGCTCCCTGGCCGGCCACTACATCACCCCAACAATCATGAGCGAACACCATTGTCTGTGGGACAAGAATGTGACTTGGAAATGACAGGTGGATATGACCGTGGGAACACCTCGCCTCTCTGCCCTGGCGAATCGAGAACCGCGCCCGCCTCACCGTAAAAACTGATTCCTCTCTTTAATTAACGAACGACGAAGCCTTTTCATTGGCCGCAAGGAAAAGTCGATGAAAAGAATGATGGGTAGTGAGTAGTGGGGCGTTAACGCTGTTCAATATTGATGGAATACTCGAAAATTCCCGCCGAAATCCGACAGGTGTTGGCGGTATGGGAACGAAGCGCATGGACACCAGCAGTTGCTACATCGTGATATTCTGAACTATTTTTTTTAACACACCTACCAGAGGGAAATAACTGATAATAATCCACGGATGTTAAAAAGAAGAGATGTAGAAATAAGAAAGACAGGGACGAATAAATGTGTGTGCGTGCGTGTGTCTGTGTGAGAGAAAAGAAAAACAAAATAGGGTAAAGTTTGCGAGTCGTTGGGTGAGGCAGCAGTGGCGATAATGACCCCGTCCGCGCCAGCCTCTGGAACTTGGTACCCACGGGATGGTGTGGACCCTGGGAGCCACATCCTGGGACACATGGTACCCTGGGACACATGGTGAGTCTGGGATACATGGTATACCCTGGGACACATGGTCAATTTAACAACATTCAATAACTATGTGAGAAGAGAAAGTGTATCCCATAGGCATGACGGACCGTTATGGACTGAGGCTACAGTACACCTTTAATACGTAAGAAGGAAACGTACTCGGCACTGAACTCGACCACCTTTGCTTCCCCAACTGTAAAGTTAGGTTCCGTCGGGGTCAAACGTCTTGAACACTTAGCAATATCTGGCATCTACTTCTGAGTTATACATATATGATTGGGATATACTAATACTACTACTTATCATCACAAATTATGCCTGAACCACAAAATGGGATAAAACTCTCCTTAATACCTAAGATCTTCGGGTACTTACATGCCAAATACTGTCAAGTGTTCAAGACTTTTGACCTCGACTGTACCTACATCCAATTGAATGGACTCGGAGTGCCCTGGGATCGAACGTTTGACCCCGAGGACAGGAGGCGAGTGTTAAATATATTCGGGGGCCGCATCCGTAAACACCGAGTAAGTCCTTGAAAAAAATTCGATTGTTATAAAGGTCCAAGAAGTATGTGTACGCAACAGCTTTCCTCCCTCACACAGCGAAACTGTTAAACAATGAGCTTGAAAATCTCATCAGCTGCACTAAAGTTACATATAAAAAAAAAACATAGGCCATTTCCTCAATCTATGGTGGATAGTTTGTGTCATGACCCGTTAATATTTCTGGTTCTAAATAAAACATAACACTTACGGTTATAATTATTCCGATGTGATCGTTAATTTCCGTAAAATTTACTGAACAAACGAATCAAGCAAACGGTGGAAGGAAGTAGCGGCAGGAAACAGGAAAATGTATATAAATAAGTTACATCAGGGGTTTAAGGCCGTGTGTGTGTGTAAGGACGTTTACAGTCTATAGGCTAAAAAAAATCATGGTAATATTAAATTCCTGAACTCAGACATGTAAACAGTTTGAGACGGTGGTGAGATATTGTGTGTTTCTTCCCGACAAATCTGAATGAATTGCTCCCCTAAGGGTAGTAAGACCATTATAGTCGTCCCTTTGGTCTTCGGTCCGTCGTCCGTCCTGCATTTCGTGTCCGGTCAGGAACTTTTGAACTAAAGAGAGGATTTGGATGATAATTCACAAGGATCTCTTAACACTGCCTGTGGAAGGGCTGGAAGTGTGACTCAACTTGACGGTAATACAATTGAGAAAGGAGTTAGAATTAACAACTGGGCCTGAATTAATTACCCTACTCACAGCAATTAAATTTATTGAAACCACTGTCACTGACAGTCTCATCATCACTGATTCCCTGTCCTCACTACTTGCCCTTGACTCCCTCAACTAAGTTGTCACGCGCTTGTCTCTGAAGCCAGACACAAATATGCGTACCTTGTTGACCGGGGTGTCAAGATCAAACTGTTGTGGATCCCCTCTCACATTGACCTCAAAGTACATGACAGAGTTGATGCCCTCGCCAAACTCGCGTATAACAAAGACACTGTTGAATACAATCTGGGTTGTCAAAAAGAACCCTTAAAACTGTGATTAGGAAAGAACTTATTTACGAATATGACGTAAGCAGACAAGTACAAACAGGCACTAGTCGATCATTGTTTTCCATGATGAAATGTATCAAGTGAAACATGTATATGGAGCAAGTAATAAGATCACTAGATTACAAGATGTTGTAACCGCTAGACTAAGGTTAGGATGTAAATACCTCTGGCAGTATGTTCCTCAAGCAGATGTGAACAAAACTAAATAAAGTGCGTGGCCAGACATATGGCCACATACTCTTTTACTCACGCAGTTGAGAATAAGTCACCCTCTATGTATAGAACTAAACAAAGAATGTACTTTCAATACTCTGTAACATTCAATGTCATAATATCCTGGTTACTGGGGACTGTTACATACGATTAACGTAAATAAAACTACAAGAAAAATGTCACAATTATGGCTCGGAAAAAAATCACAAAAGTCGCATTTTATTTAAATACGATTAACAATTAAAGTAATGAGATAGGTTAGGTTGGGTTAGATACTGTGACTTTTTTTAACCTTTTACTTGGATTCGTTATACACAACCTCTGTGACCTCTACTCTGTAATGTTTACACGCTATCGGCCATAGAGATGAGTACGGGGTTCACAATAAACTAGCCGCTATAAGGGACAAAATTAATCAATTATTTAAAATTAATCTGGAACTTTTAAACGAAAGAGGGGATTTTTTATAATAATTTACAAGCAGGTTATACTATGTTACCAAGGCGATGTGTTGCGGACAAGCCCCAGGTCACAACCGTCCATTTAAGTTAACGGCGGCGTGACAATAGTTTTTTAAGACCACTGGCAAATTCTCAACGTCTTTACATGAGGAAACAGGAACCAAAATCAGTATCTGGCAGCGACTGAAACAACAAGTAAAACAATAATACTACAGACACGCGGATCTGACCTTGGGTTGACTGGGCGGTCAAGCTCGCTGCCAAATATGATAACTGCCGCACAAATATTAATAGACAGTGTTATTAAAAATCTCAAGTAAATATTTTTAACTCCCGAAAAGATTTACCTAAAACCATAAATTTATTCTCAAAACTCAAAATAAAAATAATGACAGATTAACTAAATCTTGAAAACATCTTAAACGTCAATTTATTTCCAGCACCGCATAAAATAAATAAACAGAAATAAGATAGACATTTATAATAAATTATATCTTAAACCATTTAATTAACACACACACAAACACACACACACACCACCGAAGGGTCAAGACGTACCTGGCGCTCCTCCCGGAGCAGCCAGGTCAACTGTTAAGTTGGCCCATACCAACCCCCTCCCCTGAACCCTCCTCCCCACCGGAATATCAACAAGTTCTCGCCAGATGTTACAATTTCATTTAGGAAAGGAACGGAACCAGTGCTAAACAGTGGTGAACAGTGGTAAACAGTGCTTAAGTCAGTGAGAACAACTCAACAGTAACAGTCGTACCCAAGTTAACCTTCACACAGTGAGGTCCCAGGTACCCAGTGATAACGGCCGTGAGACCCAACAACAACCAGCGATGTGTTAATCCGTCTACGATAGGAAGGCCTGGGACCAAACCTCACTCATATAACACCATCTGTGAGGGAATTACTACACCACGTCAGGTCCCTCATAACACCATCTGTGAGGGAATTACTACACCACGTCAGGCCCCTCATAACACCATCTGTGAGGGAATTACTACACCACGTGAGGTCCCTCATAACACCATCTGTGAGGGAATTACTACACCACGTGAGGTCTCTCATAACACCATCTGTGAGGGAATTACTACACCACGTCAGGCCCCTCATAACACATCTGTGAGGGAATTACTACACCACGTCAAGTCCCTCATCACACCATCTGTGAGGGAATTACTACACCACGTGATGCCCCTCATAACACCATCTGTGAGGGAGTTACTACACCACGTGAGGCCCCTCATAACACCATCTGTGAGGGAATTACTACACCACGTGAGGTCCCTCATAACACCATCTGCGAGGGAATTACTACACCACGCCAGGTCCCTCATAACACCATCTGAGGGAACGACTACACCACGTGAGGTCCCTCCTAACACCATCTGGGAGGGAGTTGCAACACTACGAGTTTGCTGTTCAACACCTACATTAATCTGTATGTTCACTGTATGTTCCTTTACCTTTCTCAAATGAAGGCTTTTGTTAAACCACCAATGTATGTAATAAGTCATTTATGTCCAATGTATATTTTCAGCCTTCGGGCTGCAGAATTTTTTCAATAAACCGTTATTATTATTATTATTATTATTATTGTTATAATATTAGAGAGACCTTTAGTGTTCAATTCTATAATGGGCTGAGACAACTTCACCTAAAATAAACCACCAAACTGAATTTTCTTCCCTTATACACAAAGAGTGACAGAGTAAGTCAAGGTCCCTCTAATCTTTGAGCCAGTAAGAGGAGGGACACCAGATATAAGGGAGGCGGTCCAGAAAATGTCGCTTCTGGACACAATTATAAATTCTATGGCTCTGTGATGTGCCCTCCAATATGTATACAAGATTACTTATATACAGTATCTATATTGTCTTTACGTAATTTAATTGTTATTTGTTACTGCTATAATATCATCGCTCAGTTATTATTATTATTATTATTATTATTATTATTATTCACTTTCATCAACATACAATTACATTCTAAGCTCGCTCTTTCTCTCTCTCACACACACATACAAGGAGCAGCTGGTAACAAGACTAACATCCGGGCCAGCTGGTACCTCGAGGCAGCTGGTGTTTATCCCAGACTCCCCAGTACACCCCAAGGACCAGCTGATGCACGTGGTTGGGGGAATGAAGGAGGGGGGGGGGAGGTGATTCGGAGAGGAGGGAGGGGTGAGTGGGGTTGGAGGGAGGGGTGAGTGGGGTTGAAAGAGGGGTGAGTGGGGTTGAAAGAGGGGTGAGTGGGGTTGAAAGAGGGGTGAGTGGGGTTGAAAGAGGGGTGAGTGGGGTTGAAAGGGGTGAGTGTGGCTGGAGAGATGGGTATTGTGGGAACTAGTATGAGTCGGTACAGGCAGGTGTGTCACAGGTGTGGACTGGATGTGTCGAAGGTGTGTGGGCCGGGTGGTGTGACGGTAGGGCCGGGTGGTATGATGGTAGGGCCGGGTGTGTGGTGCTTGTGGTGGGGGAGAGAAGGGGGGGGGGGTGTTGGTGTGTGGAGGGTGACGGGTGTGTGTGTGTGACAGAGGGAGGGAAGGAATTGGGGGAAGGAGGGGGGGTCCACCTGGAGCAGCTGGTGGGGGTAACTCTCCCATATGACCATCACAACTACCACCACCACAACTACCACCATCACAACTACCACCATCACAACTACCACCATCACAACTACCACCACCACAACTACCACCATCACAACTACCACCATCACAACTACCACCATCAATACCATTACCTACCAACAACATTACGATAATACCACTACAACCACCACCACCACTACTACCTCGATACCATAATTACTCGCTACTACAATGTTAAACATAATTCACAATGGCGCAGTTATATCATGGTTTGGCTTCTAAATACGCTCACGGTATGTGTGTCTGTGTGTGTGTGTGTGTGTGTGATATAGTTACACGAATTTGTTTTTTTAATACTTGCCGCAACATACAGTATTCAATTACAGTCAGATGTATGTGTCAGTATGTATGATATGCATATATATTCTGGTAGGTGTCCGAGTTAACAGTAGTAGGTTAAACATGTGCAGGCCATTATGTTTTACAACCTTATTATTATCCCAAGGTTAAACACACACACACACACATACACACACACGTACGTCTTAATGGTAATGTCTTAAGAATTCCTAAATCTTCACCCAATACGTCGCTCCTCCCCCCCCCCCACAAAAAACCCCTCTGTATTCTTATTATTAGAATGTATTTCACCGGCCATTACTCCACCTCAGGACCTGCCTCACTAGTAAACAGTGTTGCCGGGTTACCTCTGAACCATATAACGAGCTGAGCCGAGCTGGGGACATTTTGCTTTGGTTGGATAAGAATTAATTGGGTTAGGTTTAGTTGAAGTGGGGTTGGGTGAAGTGGGGTGAAGTGGGGGTTGGGTGAAGTGGGGTGGGGTTGGGTGAAGTGGGGTTGGGTTCGGTTCAGGACACATGTCTTTTCACCCAATCCAACCCAGACAACTACAACCCCTTATGCACCCCTTGTCACTTCCTAGCACCACCCCACCCCTCCCCTCCCCCACCTCCCTAACACCTTCCCCCCCTCCCTACCTCACCATCTTCCCATCACCTCCCTCCCTCACTAACACCTCCCCCCTCCCCCCCATTTCACCACCACCACCTCTCCTCCCTTCTTCATTATAACCCCCCCCCCACTCCTCCCCTCCCCCACCTGTCAGTCTTTTATAATGAGTGAGAGCTTGAGAACGATCATCATCACCTTGTTCCACCTGCCTGCTACCCCCTCCCCTCTACACCCCCTCCCCTCCTAGCTCACTACCTCTTTCTCCTTGTTCCGGATGGGTGGTTTCCTTGGTTGTTGTTGGTAGTGGTAGGTGTGGTAGCAGCAGTGTAGATGGTGGTAGTGTTGGTATTTGTGGTGGTCGTGGTATGAATGGGTGGTAGTGTTGGTATTTGTGGTGGTCGTGGTTATGAATGGGTGGTAGTATTGGTATTTGTGGTGGTCGTGGTATGAATGGGTGGTAGTGTTGGTATTTGTGGTGGTCGTGGTATGAATGGGTGGTAGTGTTGGTATTTGTGGTGGTCGTGGTATGAATGGGTGGTAGTGTTGGTATTTGTGGTGGTCGTAGTATGAATGGGTGGTAGTATTGGTATTTGTGGTGGTCGTGGTTATGAATGGGTGGTAGTGTTGGTATTTGTGGTGGTCGTAGTATGAATGGGTGGTAGTGTTGGTGGTCGTGGCATGGACGGTAGCTCCGGCAGTTCATAATAGACGTCATATGAACACTTAAAACGGATAAAACAATAACAATTAAAATTCATTATATAAACAGTAAGCGACATCATTAACAGCACGAGGGACACTGAAACACGCCTTCTAGCTGATGACGTCAACCCCACTTCCCGCGTTCCGACACAAGTGACCGAATGGGCGAGTGAAAGAAAGCGTGATTCCTGATGCACTTCCTGGAGAGCTTAAAGGGACCATCTGGGCCTCATATCACCAGAAGAGACTAAAGAAAGTTAGCCTCATGAGACCTTGGCCCAGTCAGTCAACCATGGAGAGGAGAAGGATATGGATAGGTTTGGTTTGGTTAGGTTAGGTTAGGTTAGGTTTGGTTAGGTTAGGTTAGGTTTGGTTAGGTTTGGTTAGGTTAGGTTTGGTTAGGTTAGGTTTGGTACGTAAATAATAGGGAGACGGAGTGTTAGTTGGTGATATTTACACCAGGTCAGCCTTAGGCCCAGACCAAATACCAAATCGATCTCGACACTCTAGGACAGGTCATGGTATATATCAAGCTAAATAGGGAGACTTGCTAACTAACTCCTACTTCCATGTATTTCTTCCTTCGAAAACTCAATCTGCCTAGTAAACAAAGTCGATTTATATGAACATAATAAAAAGGAGCATCATTTTTATCCTTATTAACCTAACCTGACCTTAATAACCTAACCTAACCTTAATAACCTAACCTGACCTTAATAACCTAACCTGACCTTAATAACCTAACCTAACCTTAATAACCTAACCTGACCTTAATAACCTAACCTAACCTTAATAACCTAACCTAACCTAACCTAACCTTAATAACCTAACGTAGTCTAATTCAGGAATAATTTAGTCAAAGTGGTCTCATATGAAACAACTATATTCTCCATTTTTCCACTAAATCCCATTGTAACAGACACAGGATGGATCAGCCGAGTGTCTCAACGCTCGTCTCTTGTCTTCGGAGTTTTAAAGGATCGATCCCATAGTATCACCCCAGTTCTACCCAGCTGTCTATAGAGGAGTGAAGGCGATCGAGTTTAATGTCAGCCTTGCTTCTTCCCATGAGAAAGTTAGGCTGAGTATAGCGGGGCTGTAAACACTGTCATCACCTGTAAGTAGTGGTGGTGGTAGGAAGCTTGGGTGTGGTGATAGTGGTAGGAAGCCTGGGTGATGGTAGTGGTGTCGGTAGGAAGCCTGGATGTGGTGGAGATGGTGGTGGTAGTGGTGTCAGTAGGAAGCCGGGATGTGGTGGAGATGGTAGTGGTGACAGTAGGAAGCCTGGATGTGGTGGTGATGGTGGTGGTAGTGGTGTCAGTAGGAAGCCGGGATGTGGTGGAGATGGTGGTAGTAGTGGTGTCAGTAGGAAGCCGGGATGTGGTGGTGATGGTGGTAGTGGTGTCAGTAGGAATCCAGGATGTGGTGGTGACGGTGGTGGTGGTGTCAGTAGGAATCCTGGATAGTGGTGGGAAACCTGGGGTGGGTCACGGTGTTTTGTTTTGTGCGCCGTGACAGTTGTTCTTGGCGCGCCTGATGGCCACTATTGATTCTACTTATAAATAATATTGATCTCAACACTCGTCAGCTGCTACACCCTTGTAAACACTGCAGCAGTCTTCAGTACACACGATCATCGCTACTATGATGAGGGTAATTAAATTTAATCTACTCTGCAGGGAGGTTTGGTTACCGAAATTCACTTAATGATGTTTGCTCTAGTGAAAAACTCTCTATGATCTTATTATTTGCAGTAAATCCCAAAACAGTAAATCTAGCTTACAATCTGTCTTTTTGGATTCTTAAAAGTTCGTATGGTAAATATGTACCTCGCTAAATACACCATTGCTTATTTACTTATGGTTAAAAAATGGGAGCCAAAACTGTGTCCAATTACCACTCAGCAACTAACTACTATCAACTGTTGGAACCTTTCATAATTAATTCCCCTATTCTAATTTTTCATTCGATTTTTTTTTTCATCTATTTTCTTCCTATAATAAGTTAATAATTATCCTTTGTTTCACCATTTTAGGATCTTCTTTCTTCTATGCCTGTACACAATACTCTGTTCCAACTTTTCCTATTATGTTATCAGATATATATACAGAACACGTCAGTAATTACAGGATGTCTGGAAAAATATAAATGCCATCTCGTCATCGGCTGAAGACTTCTGACGCCTCTCACGTTTGGCCTATGACTACTCACGGATATTTTGACTATTTACATTATATGATAGGGTAGGAGAGATGTTACGTGGGGGGGGGGGGAGATTTTAAAGGGGGAGAGGAAGGTAGGAGATTTTAAAGGGGGGGGAGAAGGGAGGGGATATTTTAAAGAGAGGAAAAGGAGGAGGTCATGAGAAAGAAGAATGGTGGATAGTTGGTGTGGTGAGGAAAGGGAGGAGGAAATAAGGGAGGTGGTAGACGACGTAGAGGAAGACAAGGAGGGAGGCGGAGTGGGGGAGGGAGGGGAAGGAGGAAAGGAAGCGGAGAGGGGAGGGAGGGAGGGAGGGGGAAGGATGTGATCGAGGTGGGTGGAAGAAGGGGAGGGGGGGTAGGGGGTAGGAACTCACACAAGCTGGTATAACCCCACCCCTCCCCTGGCACTTCCCCCGGCACCCACGGGCGGGTCTATGGTAAGAGAGTGACACCTCCTTCCTTAGTCAAATGACCTGAGTGAAGTACTGCACTAGACACGGGAGGAGCTAGATGTGGCGTGTGATGGGGCAGATGTGGCGTGTGATGGGGCAGATGTGGCGTGTGATGGGGCAGATGTGACGTGTGATGGGGCAGATGTGGCGTGTGATGGGGCAGATGTGACGTGTGATGGGGCAGATGTGGCGTGTGATGGGGCAGATGTGGCTTGTGATGGGGCAGATATGACGTGTGATGGGGCAGATGTGGCGTGTGATGGGGCAGATGTGGCGTGTGATGGGGCAGATGTGGCGTGTGATGGGGCAGATGTGGCGTGTGATGGGGCAGATGTGGCGTGTGATGGGGCAGATGTGACGTGTGATGGGGCAGATGTGGCGTGTGATGGGGCAGATGTGACGTGTGACGGGGCAGATGTGACGTGTGACAGGGCAGATGTGACGTGTGACGGGGCATATGTGACGTGTGACGGGGCAGATGTGACGTGTGACGGGGCAGATGTGGCGTGTGACGGGGCAGATGTGACATAAGACGGGGCAGATGTGGTAAATGACGGGGTGTAGTGGATGGTGTGGTGTGTTAAGAGGAATAGTTGAATGTGACGAGAAAATTTTGAAGTGTTATCGAACAGGTGAGATGTGTGGGAACAGGTAAGTGATGGTGTGTGAGTATGAATATGTAATGGGGTTGGAGTGGTGTGTGACGGGACAAGCATGAATTTTGAGAGTATGTGTGGGCGGACAGGTGCCATGTGTGACGAAGTAGGTGTGGGTGTGAGGGGTCAAGTGTGGGTGTGGAGTATGTGGGGGGGGGGTGGGGGGGTGATGGGGTAAGTGTGAATGTGACGGGGCTAATATGGATGTTACGGCAGGTGTGTGAATGTGACGGGACAGGCATGGATGTGACGGGGCAGCTGTATAGTGTGTGTGTGTGTGTGTGGTCTCCCACGGTGACAGGAAGCGGATGTGTATGTGCAGGCCAGCTGTGTCCCTCTCTCTCACTCACTCACACACCCGTAGGCTTGTGTACACACACATCCGTACATCAACGAAATAAACACACTTAACACTTAAATTCGTGTACACACATTCAACTCCCTACCCTACACACGCACATACAGTACACACGTCGCTGGGTCGGGATGGGAGCGGACGTTGTGTTGTTTGAATGTGTGGCAACAATTACAGAGAGAAGCGACCAGTGCGCGTCCCTGGAGGAGGTGTGGGAATGTCGGACGGGCATGGCTGGCTTACTAATGCACCGCACAGCAGAGCAAAGTGGTCAAAGTACAACGAATAGCTCAGCTGATCTAATTTTTTCCCGGGGGGGGGGGGGTGGGGGGGAGGGGAGGAGGAGTCAAGTCAATGCTGGCTAAAAAAAAAGTTTTGGGTCACGTTAGGTTTGCTTAGGTGAGGTTATGTTAGGTAAACTTCGGCTATGATCACCTAGATTAGTTTAGGTTAGGGTTGGCAGCGTTAATTTCGGATAGCCTGGGTTAGGTTAGGTCAGATTAGGTTAGGCTGGGTCAGGCTGGGTTTATGTCAGTCAGGGTTAGCTTAGCTTAGGCTAGTTTAGGGGAGGATTACGTCAAGACAGGTTAGATTGGTAAGCGTAGTCTGGAAGATATAACTATGTTAGTGGTTTCTTTGGCTGTAGTCTTATAACACAGGTAATCCGACTTAAGACAGAAGACAACTGTGATCCCACGACACGACGGATGAGTTATGACAGGGCGAAACACTCAACGACTGGACGGAAAATCTATTCGACGAAAGCTTCCAGGCGAGACAGATGACCATCGATAGTATTTAAATGAAATCGTCTGAAATGAAAGGTTAGGGTAGGAGGGGCGGAGGTTAGGAGTGGGAGGATGGGTAGGTGTGAGAACGAAGGGTAGGAGAGAGGAGGACGAAGGGTAGGCCCACGTGTTGGGTGGGGGTACATTAAGAGTGGAGGGCATGAATGGTACAAGTGATGCCTTGTTGGTGTAGCCGTAGTGTACGGGGTAGGTGTTTGGGCTGTTCGGTGTGTGTATGAATCACTATGAGTGAGGGTGTTGGAGATGTGTCTGTGGGGGTATAAGTGTTTGTTGGGAGTATATAGGTATGCGTGTGAGGGGGATGTGTGTGTGTGTGCGTACAGTTGATTGTTGTATATATATATATATATATATATATATATATATATATATATATATATATATATATATATATATATATATATATATATATGCAAGTAAATCACTGTAGGTGCGCGTGATCTAGGTATATGCTGATAACCACCAGGAAAGAAGAAAACACGAAGTTCCCAAGCGCTTTCGTGTAATTCACATCTTCAGGGGTGAGTACAGACAGTCTGTACTCACCCCTGAAGATGTGAATTACACGAAAGCGCTTGGGAACTTCGTGTTTTCTTCTTTCCTGGTGGTTATCAGCATATATATATATATATATATATATATATATATATATATATATATATATATATATATATATATATATATATATATATATATATATATATATATATATATAAGTGTGTGTGTGTGTGTGTGTATTTGTGAGTGGATGTGTGGGGTATTGGATGTGGGTGTGTGGGTGAAGGTGGGTGTGGGGTGTTGGACGTATATGTGTGAGTGAGGGCGGGTGTGAGAACATGAGGCAGGCAGTCTAGGGGGAGGAGGGAGGGGGGAGCTGGTATGCCCTGGGACTGGAACATCTGTTGACCGGCAGGGGGTGAGGGGCAGGGTTGAGGACGAGGGACAGGCCCGTGGGAACTCTCTAATCCACCTTGAGAAGTGTTGATGTGGTGAGGTGGTAGTATTGGCGCTGACTCTGAGGATAAGAAACACGTAGACTTAGTAGAGAGACATGTTGTGGCTAAATAGGGAGCAGCTGGAGTGAGGCGCCGTGGTGGCCACCTGGGTGCTGTGTCGGCCTCCTGCGTGAGAAGGTCGCCCCAGCTGTCGCTCGCCACCACCCACCTGCATGGGACCTACCAGGGGCGGGGCTTAGCCGGCCACCGCCTATAAATACCCGCGACCAGCGCGGGGCGCCACTACTCGCTCTCAGTAGCAATAGGGAAACATAACACACAAATCGTTAGAAGGAGAATGAAGGCTCAGCGCTGCGCTTCCCCCGTACAAGCAGTGATGGGAATGTTAGAAGGAAAGGCTGGGAAACCCTCGACTAAGGCTGAGGCCACACAAGTACTTATGTACTTGGATCGTTTGCAGCAGCTGGTGCCACAGTGTCCTAAGGATCGTCCTGTGCCCCGCCTCGAGCTGATCCAGTTTGTGATTGACTATATCTACGACTTGCAGGAGGAACTGGCCACGCCTTTACACCCCAAAGACGAGACTGACACCAGCAGCGACTCTGTGTTGGAGGATGATGATATAGAGGCTCCCACCTCCTGAAACCTCTCACCCCTTCCTTTATTTTTGTTGTTTGTAGCCAGAAGGCCCCGAGTTGCCGCCTGTGCAGCTGGTCCCTGCCGCGGCCGTGACCCTCAGCAAGCCAGCTGTCCCGGAGACTCGGATGTCATCCTACAGAAGCAGGATGACCGTCTAGGTTACTGACGTTGGGGTGTGGTGACTGTTGTAATGGAGCTGGTGTAGCCTAAGTGCCAAGTGATGATCCTGTGTACTGCGGGGCCCTCAAGATGACCCTCGGCGTCAAATGGAACCCTCAAGACGACGCTACGTGTGATGGTGGACCCTCAAAAAGACAGTGTGACATGGGGCAATAAATAACGACCTTGCATGTTACGTGGAGACCTCAAGACGACCATGTGTGTAATGGTGGACCTCAAGACGACCCTGTGTGTGATACTGGACCCCTCAAGACAATATCTGCGAATTGGGGCACTCGAGACGACCCTCTGTGGCACCTAAAGACGGCTCTAAGTGTGACCTGAGGTTTTCAAGACGACCTTGTGATATGGAGCCTTATAAGATGGCCCTGTGTATGACATGGGGCCCTAAAATGACATACTATCCGATGTGGTTCCCCTAAAACTAGCAAGTAGCTGGTGTAAGCAAGTCCCTTCAAAACATGGGCAGGAGCAACTCGTCACCACCACAATCCCGACGTCGTCACTACATCAGGTAAGCCCCATGAGAATGTCTCTTCCGTTTTGCAGTCTAAAGCCTTCCAAAGTATCATGTTTTACTTAACATCATTTCTATATATTGCTGGTATGAACTGTAATGCTTAACTTCAGTAAATACCGAAGTTTTATAATATGCTTTGCCAAGTGTCACAATTCCCTGTGATAAACTTGGTATCATTTAATTAAGTACTGTCGAGGACTAGTGTTATGATTATTGAAATATTAATAGTACTGTACATCTGAATTTAACATCACTATTTATTTACAGATAAAGATGAGCTACAGCTATCCTCACCCTTGCCGGAGAGGTCACGCCCACAATCCCTACCGGACAAACCACGCCCACACTATCCTTTACTAACAAGCCACGCTCAAATACCACCCCTGTCAGAGAAGCCACGCCCACAACCCATGGTGGACAAGCCACGCCCACACATCACGCATCACCCATGCCGGAGAAACCTCGCCCACACACAACCCCTACCAGTTAATCCACGCCCGCACACCACCCCTGCCACAACCACTAGCAGCTTGGCGGGGGGGGGGGGGGGGGTGCCACACTCCACGCGAAAACCTTTTTCAGGTAGCCGTGGAATGAGGTGTCGGGCGGGCGTCTCGTCCATTATTTATAAGTGTTGACAGAGTGTATTCATATGAAGTAAGTTGCATTTTTTTTAAGATTTTGTTAAATTCAATCATACAAGTTGCACCTTTTTTAAGTATTTGTCTTGTTAAATACAAAGTAAATTGTCCATATGTTTATTATCCAAGAATAAATACAAACGAAGTTATTTTCTTTTTATTATTTTCCCTGGTTGGCTTCTGTTACATATGTATGGAAGCTCTATATGAGACGGTTATTAAAATCGTCTTGAAAGTACACATTGTAAACAACATGTCTCTTTACCCAAGGAAGGATAGTCCAAGAAAGTTATTAGCAAGACTTATTTAGGATGTCAACATAAAATCTTTACAAATTGAAATAATTTTATCTTTTGATTGGGAACAAATAGAAGTGGAATAGTGATTGGCAGCGAGTACATATTAACTTTAGGAAATGTTCTTTTCAACAAAGCAAATACCATTAAAATTTAACGATTCAAAGTTGTAAAGGTTTCATATGGTATCCTTGCATTTTCCATTGGAGTCCTTAGATGGAATGGTGCGCCAAGTCAAACGAAAATAGATCTAGAAAATAAACAAAATTGACTACAGATATGACAAGTACTGCAGTGCATTTTCTGAGGCTAGTGCGTCTTTTCACGTCAGTTATAGGCCAGTAATAAAAAAATCACCCTTTTTCTTGCAGTAACTTCATCTCTGTAGTGCTTAATTCAAATTTTAAATAATAGAATACATTACTGATACGTTCATTGCGTAATTTTCAGGGATATTTCTACTTCAGTTACGAAGAATATTCAGCATAAACACTTTGGGAATCCCTGTTACTAACACCTATAAATTACCTTGAGACTTTACCCAAATTTACGTCGACCGAAAGGGCACTATAACATAGCAATAACAGCTGTTTTAAGTGGCTTCAGATTTATTCACAGGCCATACCGAGGAATAATAACTTGCTACCAAAAGCTTGAAGTACGGTACTGACTCTGTAGCAAGAAGTACATAATTAAAGCCCTGGTACAAACAGTCGTGCCACCAGTTCTGATTTTATACTCAGTATCGTACAATAACTGAATGAAGGTCTGAAGGCTTCATCCAGTATAAAATAAGCAAACTTAAGTCTCTTAGATTCTCATACACTTAGCGCCCAAACATTTCCTATATTTTCAGTACAAGAAAACTTTACAGCTTTAGAAGTTATGTCGACTAAGATAAAAATCTATTTTAGGAAATTTTTTAGCCGTAAAATATACTTTAAGTCAAAGCTTATACTACAGACGGGCAAGGCGGGGACCTCGTTGAGGTGTATGAGCATCTCAGGGGGCACTACTGTACTCAGTTGAGTGTCCTTACTTGGAGCTGGCGGACGCTCGCCCCACAAGGGGTCACAGCTCAAGATTGAAGAAGCCGCAAGTCCGGAAAACTCTTGGAACAATCTACCACAGAGAGTGTTGTGACGGCACCGAGTGTGAGCTCTTTCAAGACAAGACTTGATCAACACTGGAGCGGGTTCAGGTACATTCAGTATTTGCCAACATTGCGTGACAGAGACGTGACCGATCGCCCGGGCGGTTAGCGAGCCGATCTTCTGGTGAAGAAGATAAATGAAAAGGAAAAGTAATCAGAGACGTGACCGATCGCCCAAGCGGCTAACAAGCCGATCAGTGGCAAAGAGGATAAAGTAAAAGTAAAGTTAAACGTCAAAATGGGACGCGTGTTCTTGTAAACGTTTTATTTATAGAAAACGTAAATCAAAACAGGGATAACTTTTGTGTAATGACAATCTTTTGTTCCGCCTCATGTATTAATGTGAAGCTACAAACAGACCTCCAAGACATGCATTTGGCGAGTAAAATTTCATTAAACACCTTACACCCTTTAAGAAATCGAGGTTATTACTAAGTTGTGATAACTTTCTTGTTAAATCATACTTAATGTTACAAAGTGAGAGTATGAAACAAAAATTTTTTTACTATATAATCCGAATCTAACCTACAATATTATCATAATCACTTATTTAAAAAAATAAATAAATAAATAAAAAACATTCCAACACATCAGTTCTTTCTCATAATTTTTTTTTTAATATTGTTGGACTGGTGCTTTACCAACCTTGTTATGCGCTTAAAGACCTTCGTTGTTGAAGCGCAGTAATAAGATTATAACAAACAAATTCAAACCTATGTAGCCAACCTCCTAGATTTGTGTTTATTTCCTTAAGAGACGCTAGATAACTATACTAAATCACAAGAGAACTGGCAAGTGATTTATGGGCCTACTACACCTTGGGTGGGAAAATTTCTGATGTCGGAGAGGCAGATTGAAATTTTAAAGAGTTCTTCGGGGGCCACCTATAATTTTCAATATTATTAATAATCTATGCAGATTTAACAGGCATAACCGCTACCCTGGAACACCATCCCAATGCAGTTCCGTTATTATAAGTAAGTCTTATAATATATATATATATATATATATATATATATATATATATATATATATATATATATATATATATATATATCATCTAAATTGCATCCGAATCTATCGACAAATTCTATACCCCCTCCTCCCCCCCCCCACAGTCTCCTGGTTGAGTGAGAAAAAGCAACAACACCGAACTCGAGTATGGTCGCGGGTCACCTTCAGACACTTGGCGAGCCACAGGCCTCCCCATACATATATACTGTACTGTACAGTATACCTGTTGGCCGGTAAGATGATTATTCATATTCCTTTTGTGACCCCAAAATATACAAAATCACATTCACGGTTAATTTATTCTGTCTCCTTACAGATAGTACATATTATATACTTTATATGGAACTAAATCTAGTTTATCATGTGGGTCATTGTTGTTGTAAGACGTGTTGGGTGGCTTTCTTTATTACTGTAAAGAGGATGTATGAGTCCTACGCTAAATGCAAGTAGTCTAGCCTAACTACTGGAGTCATCCTTTGGAACGCACGACAGTGGGCACCTTTAAAAATAAATAGCACATTAGATTGAGTGACTATTTGGATATATATAATGTATATAGTGAATAATGCAACATATATTATACACCTCTATGTATAATTACTAATCTAAATAACCCATCAAGGGAAAGGTTTCAATTTCCGTAAACAATTTCACGTCAAACATATTCTAATTTTATCCTTCGTGGCCTCAGTGAAGAATGACATCCCTGTGTCAAATCATGAAATTTCCCAATGTTAACATACACATCTTACAGCTAAAGGATTAGATTCCCAGGGTTAAAGTAATAAAATCATCAGACGACACCATTCACGTGCCAGAGCATCTCAAAACAAATACCTACAAATATATAAATTAGCCTTCAGTATTTTCCCTTTATTTTTGAGTTTCCAGAACACTTTACGTCATTAAATTATTTCGTGTTGTATGGGATGCCTTTGTAAGCTAGTGAGACCCTTGGGGAGCTAAACACTTCGTCGAGCACTGGTACTGAGTAAACATTTAAGTACAGTACTTATTCAAGATTTGGCAACAAATCACCTGACGTCCGTTCTCTACCTAAGACAAGATGATATAACGTCAACTTTCCGAAGCACCGAGTAAATCCAATTTGATTATTTTTCGTGTGTAAGATAAATGTGTTTGCTTGCTGTTTATTTCGTGACACTGAACATTTCATTCCAGACCGAAACATTATAGGCCAACGTATGATTACCATCTCGCTACAAACAGAAATTTACTCTTGCGAATGCATCAAGTGGTGAAATTATTTGCTGGATACTTGTATTGTACAACTTAAAAGCAACAGGACTTCCTTTGGTTAATATATAGGACTAACCCGCCAGGGCTGCATAGCGCCGATGCGGCCGTATCATCTCACGTCCAGAAAATAGTAAGTTCTTTCTGTTTAATATACCAAGGAAGTTAGGTAAGGTTTGGTAGGTTTGTTTGGTGTGGTTAGTTAGGTCTGTTCTTCATACCTACAAATGTTAAGTAGCGTTTATTTTAAAAATATCAATTTTTTAACACGTGTCCACAAACTACACGTATCCAATATAATATAACTATGAAAATCCGCCATTTTTATAATTTTCCATCAATTTCACTCGCGGGTTAGTCCTATATAATTACCCTTCCTTCAGTAATAGTAATTGGACTATGCAACTAAGAACTAGTTATTCTATCTACAATTTCACAACACACAAAGAAGTGTGATTTCTAAAACTGCTTACTTCATATTCTTCACCGTCTCGCCGACCTACCTAACCTAACTTCCAAGAAGGTCATATTAAACAGAAAGTACAATATATAGCCAATCAGACTGCACTCACGGTAAAATAGCGTTAGTAGGAACTTAGCAGGTTCACGGCAAAATATCCACTACAAATACTTAATGTTATAACTCATACCCGGTAATGATGTCACTCAGACCATCGGTGTCATCATGGTAAGTCGGGTGTAGTTCTCAAAAAATGTATCGTTACTTTTTCGTCTTTACAATTTGACACTCGAGACGAAATGCTTTGATGTGTTCTCCAGTTCATCGTCATATGTTCGGTATTATTATCACGCTTTACTGAGCTCAAATTTACATTATATATGGAGCTCAAACAAAAGTTCAATAATTATCAAATGCAACTTTCAACGACTTTGGCACTTTGCGATATATTTTATCAATAGACACATGCAAAACAGACAAGTCACCCTATTGTCTCCTTACGAATAGATATATTAGCCTTACAATTACGCCTACAGATGTAAGTAAATACACCTTACCTGATTTATGACGCTTCCACTGACACGTCATATTGACTCTTCTCTCTCGCCCCTTAAATCTCTTGAACAAATAACCCTGTTTCAGCGATATATTACCCACAAACAAAGCCAAGATCACAACTAGCACAGGACTGTTTTCAATACCCCAGTGACACATGTGACCTGCTGTCAACACTGTGTCCTTGTAACAACAAACTTCTTAAAAGAAAGCTCCAATTTTCTTTAAATCTCTAAGTTCCTCTATTCATCCAAACCTCATTTTATATTTGTCTGGAAATTTACTGGAGTGTAATATTTGTACAACTTATAATTAATTCGACACTTTGCCGTCATTTTATGGTTAAAGGATTTTAATGAAAAGTCAACAACATCACGCTGGTAGTTGATATTAAAGACGATATAAGAAAGACGGGAAAGTAAGGCAAAAATCGAGTAAGCCACATAGCATATAGTTAGCCGCGGGATCAACAGATAGCGTGAGTGTGCAAGGCGCGGGTCGTCTGTATGCTAACACGAAGACCGGGACATTTAACCATGAGTGGGCGTCACCATCACCCGTGTGTACAAAAACAGATCACCCTGAGCTTATGTTTCATGTTGCTATAGTATATCATTGATCATATAGAATTTACTGTGTGGTGATATTGTATGGTGTGTGTCAATGTGTATGTGTGTGCATGTGAACACATTAAGAACGTCAAGATAAAGACGTCAAGGTAATATCAGCTCACTCCGCTGGTTACCATGGAAACAAGGACAAGCTTCAGTCACGCGCCCCAAGCCTTTAGTTAGCCGCGTACCAACAGATGGCGGTGATTGGAGCTTCGTGGCTCAGGAGTTTTCATTGATAACGACAGACGCTTTTCAGTCTTTCTTTTATAGTCTCTGGTTAATATTCATTATCTGGGAACAGCATTCCCACCAGAAGTTGTTCAATTTCGTTAATTTTTAAACAAATGTTCTTATCATTACTGTGAGTATTTAAAGAGGTAACATTTACTAAAACCTAAGATACCTGTCCTAACCAACTACAAAAATCTACTAACCTAACCTAATTACGAACCCCGTCATATTAAAGAGAAATTACTTATTTTGATTTTTTTTACCAAAGAAAACACTTTTGTTGACGTGAGATAAGAGTAACTTTAAGTTTTACTGTGGAAGTCAGAGTATGGTGGAAGTCAGCAGGTCGGTTGTCAACAAGGGCTGTGATCCCTCAACTCACCTCAATGTATCACACGAGTATGAGTGTCTGGCCGCATGGTCTTGTCGCCCCCTGGGATGTAATAAATTAATTAAATTGACTTATAAAAAGCGGTGACACGGCATATATTTTGGAGGATTATTTACGGTAAATAATTTATTTGCGTACAAAGCACGTAGAGACATCATTTTGCGTCATATGATAAGTTTTTCACCGTGTTTTACCTTTGTAATTTCCCTCAACATCCATAACCTGCCCACTACAGGTGATTCATGATCGTTGAGAGGGAAACTAATAATAAACCAAATTTTTATAATTAAAATAAAAAGTTGTCACCTCCTTTAAAACACTTAACAAATAAGACCAACTCCTGGTGGTAGTGCTGTTTTCATAAATTACCAAATCAATTTTGAACGTAAGATTCCCGGTAATTGGTAGTAATGATTACTCGGCCGGGCATTAAAATAAATTGAGTTTTATAAGTTAGTAATGTTCATTTACATTTTCTTTTACTTCTTGTACACGAACAATTCCCACTCATAGAAAATGGTACTTTGAAACAGTGTTTCAAGTAATTTTATTTGCAATTTGGACGCTCTATTTTAATTTACCTCTGACAGTTCCTAATGTTTTTGTTTTTCATTGTCCAGTGTTAATACGGAAGGAAACGGGAGCGTAGTATCAGGTGAAAACTTGCAATGGTTGAGAGGGACACACTCGATAACACCCTTCTTAAAGGCGAAAAAAGTGTTGGAGTGGTGAGCAATGGAGACAGACTTCATTTCTATTATTTGAGTGAACATAAACCCTCTTAAATACTATATTATGAAGTTTTGATAAGAAAGTGCTATATATATATATATATATATATATATATATATATATATATATATATATATATATATATATATATATATATATATATATATATATATATTTTTTTTTTTTTTTTTTTTTTTTTTTTTTTATAGGGATTTGCCCAAACGGGCACAGGTCACTGACCCACATCAGGGCCTGGGGGACGAAAATGTATTATTACTACTACTACTACTAATAATAATAATAATAATAATAATAATAATAATAGTAATAGTAATAATGATAATGATAATAATAACAACACTGCAATAATAATAATAATAATAATAATAATAATAATAATAATAATAATAATAATAATAATAATAAAGAACAATAAAGAAATACAAAAATAAAAACGGTCAATAGTGAGAAACAATATATGTATGTTGTGTTGTCAAGTAAGAGAAACAATTGAGACCCTGCAATTGTGTGTAAATGAGGCAGAAAGTCAGATCATCAACCTGGGACTTGGTCACATATGGCAGCAGGGTCTACCATTAGACAACACATTATGCTTCCAATATCTCCCCAGGCGGCAGTACCTCCCTGTTTGGTAGCTGCCTACTACAATACCTACATTTGTCAGGGTCATAGCAAGAAGTATCTACTGCATTATCCCTTAAAGTGAAGTGCATCACAATACTTATGAAAAGCATTTTCAATTTTATAAAAAATACCATGACACGTGGAGATAATGAGTATTGGAGCCCCTTCATAATGAGTATTGTTAGACACGTGCACCACAGTCTAACATTCAGATTTCTTGACTCGCCAGTACTGAGTGGAAAACATAAACTAAAACTTGAGACAAAACTTTACATGTAAATTGTTTCGAGCAATAAAATAAATTGAAATAACTTGCGACATCCACTGATAAGCCTAGATACCAATAAGAAGCATTCTTCGTATTTAAGTTTCACCTGAATAATTGAATGTCACTTCCTAGTCAATAGTGTAAAATCTAAGAACATGATGAATTAAAGATGCGAAGCCATTAATCAGCCACCGTGAGGGTGGCCTCTGGTGATTAAGGTTGAACTGTGGTCTTCAACTTGGTCTTTGTGTTCCACTTGGCTATCAACTTTATGAAGCTCAATTATCGCAGATGAAGCAAGTGCGCCATGAGCCTGCTTTCTGGGCATGGTGCTGTAGGTACCACCACCGTAGTCATGCTGTGGAAGCGGATCATCGAAGCCGTCATAGGCAACCTCTGGGCTCAGGAGTATGTTTTTTATGTCGTTTTCACCTGCAGCCAGGTAAGCCGATGAGGCTGCCCCGTGATCCCCACCACCGTAGTCATGCTGTGGAAGCGGGTCATCGAAGCCGTCATAGGCAACCTCTGGGCTCAGGAGTATGTTTCTCATGTCGTCTTCACCCGCAGCCAGGTGAGCCGATGAGGCTGCCCCGTGATCCCCACCCCCGTGAGCTCCACCCCAAGGACTATCTTCCTGATCCCCCTGTGCAAAGTGAGCCCCAGAAGCAGCGTGGTTGGTCAATTCGGTAATCTCCTGCCAGGTGAGGTCGTCACACTCTCCGTTTTCCCCTAGGGGACAGTAGGCAAAACTTTGTCTGAAAGGCGAGGAGGTGAGAATGGCGACGTTGAAAGAGAAGGTGATGATGGTGAAGCTGATGAAGAGTGTGCGGTCCATCACGCGAGACACAAATTTCCATTGCTCCACCAGGTTGCTCTTCTTATTAACCTTATTCCTCTCCGTCTCTTCCCGAGTGAGAATTCGGTTAATGGATTCCAGAGCAGCGATAGCCTTCCGTTGGAAAGGATCTAGAAAAAATGAAACGATGAATTATCAGTCACATAACTAAACAGATGAGCACTTACTACCACAGTATCTGATTCTAGGACAAGTCGAATAAAGAAAATGCAGATAGATATATAGATAGATAGATAATCAGTAAAATCGTCACACAAGCTATCGTTGAATGAGCCTGTATATAAATGACAATGTAAGTATACAATGTACAACTGTACAGAGACAATGCAAGTACACAAACAAATGTAAACGGTAAGTAGATTCACACAAGGATAGCCAACACAGTCATCACTTGCGTATTCCTAATAGGGTCCTTGTTTAGGCAGGGAGACTCACCAGAAACACAGCCTATATTTGGATTTCAGACTAAAGTATGTTGAGAATTCATAAAAAATCTCATATAGTATGATTCACGAGAGCTAGGTACTAACCGGAAGAACTGTAAAGTTTCTACCTGAGGCTTGACAATCAAACACCTGCTATTAGTGTGGATGTGGGACTCAGTAAGGTTACTGAAAATGTAGGACATACCTGCACTTATAAACACACACACACACACACACACACACACACACTACTACTACTACTACTACTTTGCTGTCACTCACAGTCGAGTAAGACGATCATCCAGCTATGATACAATGATATGAGTTATTAAGGATGTCACCTAGGTTAAGTGACTAAAGAGGCCTATGCGGAATCGGAAGGGTCGATCACAGATGTTGCATATGTAGGGGGCTACATCTAGTGCGGGAGGAGTGGCGGCAGTGTCTTTCCGGCGTTGGTGCTTGTCTGCCTCGCTATGCAGTCGGGCTAACTCGAAAGTATTGGTACCTTCTTGTGTGGTGATCCTCCAAGCGTTAAGGTGTGGAGTAATCGTCTCCCAGGTGAGGGGGTCGATTTGTCACTTTTTCAGGTTTGTCTTAAGACTGTAAAGTAGCTGCTTTGGCAGCCTACTGTCGTCCATGCGGGTAACATGGCCAGTCCAGCGTAGTTGTTCATGGATAATGGTAGCCTCGATGCTCCTACAGTTGGTGTCAGCAAGAATACTGGCATTTGTTCTCTTGTCTTGCCAGCAAACTCGGAGGATGGAACGTAGATTACGTTGGTGAAAGTTTCCAAGTGCCTTGATGTGCCTCCTGTATGTGATCCATGTCTCGCTGCCATATAGCAGGGTGGGGAAAACCACTGCTCGAAATACGTGTACCTTTGTAGATAATTTCAGCTCCCTAAAGGGTTCGGAGTCTACCAAAGGCTTGAGATGCACAGCTGATGCGATGCTGAATCTTTTCATCGATGTCCGCGGTGGTGGACAGGTGGGGGCCGAGATACCGAAAGTGAGTAACACTATTGAGGGTAGTACCGTTAAGCTGGATGGATGGTGGAGGTGTGGCTGAACCAGGGTCAGGCTGAAAGAGAATCCGAGTCTTTCGTACATTCACCTCAAAGCCGAAGTGTGAATACGCATCTGCGTAGGTGTTAGAATCTCCTGTGGGTCGCGTGTGAGCGACAAGAGTGAGGTCATCTGCATACTGAAGCTCAGTAATGGAAGCTGCCGACACCTTCGTTCCTGGCTGGAGTCGTCTTATGTTGAAAAGACCCTTCATTCGGTACCCTATGTCCACCCCGCCGGCTAAATTTGCACTGGCACGAGTAAGGAAGGCAGCCAAGAAAATGGAAAAGAGAGTTGGTGCCAGTACACACCCTTTTGGATGGGGAAGAACTCAGACTGGGTGCCACTGTACAGGATACTGCCGTTCATGTCATTGTGGAGTTGCCTCACAATGGCGATGAATTTTGGTGGGCAGCCAAAACGGCTGAGGGTCCACCAGAGGGCTTCCCTATTAACCGAGTCGAAGGCCTTGGTTAGGTCGATGAAAGCCATGTACAGGTCACGACGCTGTTCTTTGCACTTTTCCTGTATCTGAAGGGGAGCAAAGATCATGTCAGTTGTGTCATGTGATGGTCTAAAGCCACATTAAGATTCTGGGAGGAAGTTTTTCGTCTCAAGATGTCTGTCTAGGAAGACACAGGCGATAATCTTGCCAGCTACGGACAGCAGCGAGATCCCGCGGTAGTTGCCACAGTCTGACCGGTCTCCGTTATTCTTATAAATATTAACGATGCAGGTGTCTTTAAGAGCTTGGGGATTTCCTCCTTTTCCCATATATTCTCTAGGAAAGAGTGGAGACGGTTGGTAGGCACAGGTCCCCCCTGCTTTATACACCTCAACCGGGATTCCATCAGGCCCTGAGGCTTTGTTATTTTTCATCTGTTTGATGGCAGTAGCGAACTCGTCCAGGGGTGGAGGATAGCTGAGGTGGGTCAGCTCTGGATGCTGAGGGACATGCTGGGTAGTCAGGACATCCGCATCGGTGTTTCTGTTGAGCAGTGAATAGTAATGCCCTTTCCAGCACTGAAGAAGCCCTTCATCGTCTTTAATTATGAAGTTACCACCGGATGAGTGGAGGGGGGTTGCGCCACAAGTGATTGGCCCATAAAATGCTTTAGTGGAATCGAAAAATTCGCGCTTCTTGTGCTGATCTGCAAATTTTGGTGTTTCACATGGTTTATTTTTAAACAGTCGTTTTTTTAGATTGCGAAGTTCCCGCTGGGCTGCCTCTTTCTTCTTGTGGAAGGTATCAGCTTTGTTTTGAGACTGATTAATGTTATGCCAGCTAGTTAAAGCAGCACGTTTATCATCGACGAGTACATTGATTGCCGGGTAATTTTCATCAAACTAGTCCTGGTGATCTGGCCGAGGATCTCTCTGCAAGTTTTTGTCATGAGTGTGTCGAGAATATCCCATTTGACACTGGGATTTGGTTTGTTTATCAGCCCATGTTCGAGTTGCTTTCTGAAAGCATGTGCTACCACTGGATCCTCCAGACGCTTAGTGTGAAAACCTCTTCTGGAGGCTTGCTGCCTTCGCCGTTTTGGGGCGACGTGAAGTGAGAGCTTGGCTCTGACGAGCCGATGATCAGTGTCCCGGGGGTTTGAGCCACGCATGACACGGGTGATGAGGACATTTCGGCGATCTCTTTCACTGACAATGATGGAGTCAATGAGATGCCAGTGTGTGGATCGTGGATGTTGCCACGAACCCTTGAATTTGTCGACCTGCCTAAACAAGGTATTGGTGATAGTGAGGTTGTGTGCAGCAAACTTGCTGAGGAGGAGTTGGCCGTTGGGATTACACTTGCATAGTCCATTTCTCCCTTAGGTTCCCTGTGTTATGTCAGCATCTCTGCCAACTCTGGCACTGAAGTCACCAAGGAGCACAACCTTATCTTTTCTGGGGATAGAGGTTAGCACTCTGTCGAGGTCGGCGTAAAAGGCCTCCTTGATTCCATTATCTTCATCCAGTGTTGGAGCATATGCACTAATGAAAAAGGCATGTCGTGAGTGATTCAGTGGGACTCGAAGCGTCATGAGGCACTCGTTGATCCCAATAGGAATTTCAATTAGCCGTGTAGGATGCGTTGGTGGATGGCAAAGCCATCTCCATAAATTTGGTTTTTCTCTGCAGCAGGCTTACCCTTCCAGAAGAAGGTATAGCTAGACCCCGTTCTGTGAGTTGACCCTCGTCTGGGAGCCGGGACTCACTGATGGCTGCTATGTCGATGTAATACCTAGCCAGCTCTTTTGTGACAAGGGCGGTTCTTTTTTCAGGACGTTCATTTGTGCCAGTATCCAGAAGGGTCCTGACAGTCCATGGAGAGACCATAAGAGACTGTACAGTTTGTTTTTGTTAGGATCTGTGATTTTGATTGTGTTTTCGACCACATAAGGATGACCTTACTGGGCACAGTTGCTCAGTCAGGTTGTTTTTTTAGGCAGGCTAGATCCCAGTGCATAAACGACCATCTTATTTGTGCCGCCCATGTGCAGAGTTGTGACTGGAGACTCCTGGCAATCATCTCTGCCTGTTCCCGTCGCCACTCGTCCGTCGCCAAAAGACTTTTGGGGGGTATAGGGGTTTTGATGATGATGAGAGGTATGATGAGCTGGATGATGGCTGTGCGTGAGTTGATTTATGCAGTGAGGCAAGAGCGCAAGCTGCAGCCACTGATCTTGGGTCTCCCTTTTCCTCATCCAATGGTGCAAGTGTTGCAACGACTGGGGAAATGGAGAGTTGCATTAGACTGCCGATAGCCACACACACACACACACACACACTCACACATCACATATACACGAGAAAATACAGGTAATGGACAACCTCAAATACCAGCCAGTACAGCTTGTTATAACATGACAGCCTAACAAAGGAATCTGTGCCTATAGACAATAATTATGAGAATATGACCTATTAAACTTTCCTAACCCTCACGCTTTTGCATTCACATACACACATGAATACACACGTAACTCTCTCTCTCTCTCTCTCTCTCTCTCTCTCTCGTAATATTCACTTTATTCTCACGCAAATTTTCCTCTCTTCTTTAGATACTCATTAAAGGAAAGCTATTGCTTTTGTCAAAATTAATTTTTTTGGGGTGATAACAGTAATGCAATCTACAAATTAATTTATCTGTGAATAGTTTTAAAGTGTTTCTAATTGGTTCCAATAATATTTTTAGGACCAGAGTACGCCATTATATCCCTAATCTATGCGTCTTGATGAATTATAACAAACCAACACTTAAATAAATCTTATTTTTAATAAGAAGAGAACAAAGATTGTGCGTCCTTTCCTGGTTTGTTTCAGAAAGAAAATAATTTTACAGTTTCTTGACTTCCGCCACCAAAAACCAATTGCCCTTGACAAATGCAACAACTTTCCTTCAATATGGTACATGAAAAAAAGTACGATATCAGGGCGCGAAATAAATTGTTTTTACCCTGTCTCTCTTGGCCCGGTGGATATAAATGCACTCGGTGGTCTTTTAATACAAGCTGCTGGAGATAAGGTCATAGCTTACTGGACTAGCTCACCCATGATGCCATTCCAACAGTCAATCAGATAAGTGTTAATTCAACTTCACCAAGAACAAAACTTTCGCACCAATCTGTGTCTACCATCCCCGTATTATCCTGACCTGTGCATTCACCTAAAACTAACTTTCGGCTTTCAACATTTATCTTCAATGTTACCTATCACGCGTCTCTAACAAATTTCCGTTACCTAAAAATCTAACTGGTACACGAGCCTCTGACGTAATATACCTGTCAGATGTAGAGAGTCTAATTCGTCATCCAGGTGTTTCTTCTCAGGCTCCTTTTTGGGTAATTCACGAGGCTTCTGGGGCTGCACCGTAAACACCTTCACCAAGCTGCCGTCAACGTTGATAGTCTCGTTGAAATTCTGCTCTGGAGTGACCGTCACGGCGACATTGTCCTGGTGATAAAAAAATTAAGAGATTAGTAACTTAAAATACCAATGTGAGAACTGTGGTGAGCCAGTTTAGAGGGCGCTTGGAAGTCCTATACATAGTGCTAAGTTCCCATCTTGAGTTGGCGATGGGAAAGTCATCCAGTCATGAAACTTGCTTCATATATACCTGATGGTAACCTCAGGTCGATATCAGGTAATCACGAGTAACCCAATCACGGAGGAAATGTGGCCTTAAAATAGCTGGTGGTGATGATGGTGATAATGAGAGAGAAGAATTATGTCAAAGAGGCAGATGCAGCTTTCACGGTTATGGACCTTTACTCTGAAACGTCAACACATCCCTGCCATTCCCACCTCCCTATTTATTCTGCTTACACTTTACCATTTAGAACTCTTTATTATTCATGCCAAGTTCACAGAGTTCCTCACAACTCATCCCTAAGTTCGACAATTCCTCACCACTCATGTCCAGGTTACAATACTCGATTAATACTCACTTCGAGGCCCCAGGACTCTCTGACGATAATGGGGATCCTGACAACGATAACCTTGGCCACGAAGAGCGTCACAATCCTGGGGAAACATCCACAGCTCACAGTAGAACACAGTCTTGCATATTTTTAATAAATTTAACAATAAAATTACGGTCTTCCGTGGACCATATAAGGTATGACTGTAATGTGTTTTAGTGATAATCATCCACTGTCATTATTATAATAATTATTTTTTTACGACAAATTTCCTATCGTTTGCTGAAGGTAGTCCAAGACACCACCTAAGGAAATGGCGGCCATTATGGAGCAATTCCTCGTCTAAATAAATCAGATTTTATTCCTTCAGACTCCATTCATTAACGATAATCATAATTCAGTTCCATAAATTAAGTAGAGCTATTCAGAATAATGTTAATTCATTAAAGTAACAAAAGTATTGTGTTGTTAATAAATTTTGAATGAAATACTTGGGAAGATATTGGAAGCATAATGTGTTGTCTAATGGTAGACTCTGCTGCCATATGGCATCACAAAGATTTTGACCAAGTCCCAGGTTGCTGATCTGACTTTCTGCCTCGTTTACACACATTTGCAGGGCTTCAATTGTTTCTCTTACTACGTATTGACAACACAACATACATATATTGTTTCTCACTTATGATTTTTTTCATTTTTGTATATTTATGGGTATTATTAGAAATATTTTATTATTATATTTCTTTTAAATATATATTTTTTATTACTTTTATTAGTTGTTATTATTATTATTATTATTATTATTATTATTATTATTATATTTTCTTCCCCCAGGCCCTGATGTGGGTCAGTGGCCTGTGCCCGGGTGGGTTAACCCCGTAAAAAAAAAATAAATTAATTAATAAAAAAAGTCAGACTGTGGTAAATAATGTAGCAGTTATCCCTCTTATTGTTGTCAAGTTATTTTACATTTTATTTAGTTCTTATTTAGATCAAATCACATAAAGTTGTTGAAACTACAGTATATTTTTACTTGTAGCTACAGTATACTGCACCAATGTTACCTGACGTGGTCTAGTCCTGTTGGTGTTACTGTGTATCACCGAGGATTACTTCTTCTGCCTTACACTATAATGCCAGTAGATTGTCTGACGGTAATCTTTTCAAGAAAAAATCAAACAAAAACTATGACATTCTTTTTATTGCTCTCCATTTTATGCAAAGTGCCAATGTGCCAACAAAACACTGATTAAAATGGTAATGGAATTCACTTTAAAATATGATAATATTTCTCTAGTTAAACAGGCATTTATCTCTCTCACACACTAACGGTGGTATGATCTAGCTGACTACTTCAGGAACAAGAACAACTGAGTACTGTACTGAGTATTACACAACAGGCATCTGTTAAACGTACTTGAGGACACCGGGTACTTGGTAGCCTCTCAGTCCCATCACGTTCAGGTTGAGGACGGTGACGGAGAGCGCGATGTTCATGGTTATCATGGAGATGCAGGCACCATAGTACACACCTGTCACAGTATTTAATTACACATCTATTCTGCATTTGTGAGCACGTTGCTTAATATCACATGCTGTGCACCTGTTGGGGAACTGGATGATAAACCAATCGTAAACTCTTGGGGAGATTAAATGACAAGCCTAACCTAACGTGCCCTGACCTGACCTAACCTAACCTAACCTAACCTAACCTTAATGCAACTGTACGTACGAATAATGAAACCATGAAGTACAACTTAATTCATAATTCAGTTACGTATTGAAACAATTAATGAGTTAACATTTAAAATTAATTATTGAATACATTTTGTCCACTTTTGCTGGCCTTAGGAACCGTTAAAATTTGAAGAAATTTGCTCATTGCTTAAAGAATCGCGTCAGTACATTGCCAAATTTACAGTAGATTTTTTCAGCGTTTTGCATGATCTTCTAGCTATCTGTTGATGCATCATCTATCCCCTAGATACCTGCAAGAAGCCCCATTTACCCGCCAGAGGGAGGTTCTCGGTGGGAGGGAGGTTCTCCGTCATGGCCATCAGGAACACCATCATGGCCAACATAGAGTTAATCCCCAGACCGATCTTCTCGCCGCTCTCCGCTGGTAACGAGAACACCATTAGGGCTGTGAGGAAGAAACGAGGACCATTAGTATATTGGTTATCGTTGTACCGCCTTAAAACACTGACTAACTATTGCATGTTAATGATAAGTCTTTTATTTTTGAAGAGCCAGAAGATTGGCAGAGCAAAGGCTTACTTATGTCCATGCGCTAGACAGCATCTTTGGTTAGTAGACGAAAGACACTGGAAAGGTGGAATTTATAATACACAAGGCCCATCAAATGTAGATATACATTGCGAGGAAGAGAGTTCCACACTTCACATGATCAGAGAATATACGAGATGTAGCTCGTAGAGGTTATGGGTGGTGGAGATTCTACAACAAAGGTAAGGATGACTTGTAGTACGTAGAAATGTGTGTTCCCGGGGACCCTAGTAAATCCCTGGTAAATATTTGTGATGGACAGTGTGAGGAGATTTAAGGTTGTGGCAGGGCGTGAACACATACCGCAGACATTGATGAGAATCCCTGGCATAATGAAGAAGAAGAGCGAGTAAATGGTTCGTCTCTGGAGCTGCAAGTAATAGGTCATGGCTGCAGGGGAGAGTCAGAAGACACCAAACAATTATATTAATGCCCCAATTATTTTTCTCCAAAGAGTATTCTGTTGAGAGTTAAAAAGAAATTGCAGCTGACGAATTAATTTACGATCCCTATCTGTTGTTCGTAAATTCATATCTCAAAATTATTTATCATTAAACCCATTATAAACACAAGGAATATCAGCAACATTACTTCATAGTTAAGCATAGGTTAGGTTAGGTTAGTTTAAGCATGAATAAAGAATGCGTGGATGATGATACCTTGAGTGGAAACGCGCGTGAAAGAAGAGTAGATGTGTGTGGAAAGAAACAGGTTAGATATTGTGAGGGTTGTGGTGCTGTATGGGTGCTGTTGTGGGGGGGCTGTGGTGCTACATGGGTGCTGTTGTGGGGGGGCTGTGGTGCTACATGGGTGTTGTTGTGGGGGGGCTGTGGTGCTACATGGGTGCTGTGGTGGGGGGGCTGTGGTGCTACATGGGTGCTGTTGTGGGGGGGCTGTGGTGCTACATGGGTGTTGTTGTGGGGGGCTGTGGTGCTACATGGGTGTTATTGTGGGGGGGGGGCTGTGGTGCTACATGGGTGTTATTGTGGGGGGGGGGGCTGTGGTGCTACATGGGTGTTGTTGTGGGGGGCTGTGGTGCTACATGGGTGTTATTGTGGGGGGGGGCTGTGGTGCTACATGGGTGTTATTGTGGGGGGGGGGCTGTGGTGCTACATGGGTGTTGTTGTGGGGGGGGCTGTGGTGCTACATGGGTGTTGTTGTGGGGGGCTGTGGTGCTGCATGGGTGTTGTTGTGGGGGGGGCTGTGGTGCTACATGGGTGTTGTTGTGGGGGGGCTGTGGTGCAACATGGGTGTTGTTGTGGGGGGCTGTGGTGCTACATGGGTGTTGTTGTGGGGGGGCTGTGGTGCTACATGGGTGTTGTTGTGGGGGGGGGGCTGTGGTGCTACATGGGTGTTGTGGGGGGGGGCTGTGGTGCTACATGGGTGTTGTTGTGGGGGGGGGGCTGTGGTGCTACATGGGTGTTGTTGTGGGGGGGCTGTGGTGCTGCATGGGTGTTGTTGTGGGGGGGGCTGTGGTGCTACATGGGTGTTGTTGTGGGGGGGCTGTGGTGCTGCATGGGTGTTGTTGTGGGGGGGCTGTGGTGCTACATGGGTGTTGTTGTGGGGGGGGGGGCTGTGGTGCTAGATGGGTGTTGTTGTTGTGGGGGCAAGGCTTACTAGAAATGGGCACGGGGCAGCAGGGGTTGTGGGTATCGGACAGGTCGGCATAGAAGTCCTCCAGGAAAAACTCGGGGTTCTCCCTGAATTCTGAGAGATCCGCCGGACCCTGGATGAGTTGGATCTGTACTGGGAAACACATTGGGTTAACTTATACGGATTTTTAAAGGTCTGTAACTGAATAATAACAAAGAGCTAGTGTAAATAATAGGTACCAATATCCCAATCTGTCTAACCGGTAATATATAGACAATTCAGGCATTTCAACTTTAACTTCACATTGTTTTTATTGTAGGTCCAGGAGGAAAAGATTAGCTTGCAGGTCTGCTGGTCGAAGGGATACCACTGGACGTCCATCGAGCACACTGAGGTGAGGATGGCGTGGCTCAGGAGCTCAACCTCCCCATTATGTACGACGATGACGTTGGTGTTAATGATCCCCGCCGCGTAGTTGGAGTCTGCACTGTGGACGGAGGTGAGTGTTTGTTACAGTTGGGGGGAGGGAGAGAGAGAGCGAGGGGGGTGGGGATGAGAGAGAGAGAGAGAGAGAGAGAGAGAGAGAGGGGGGGTGGGGATGAGAGAGAGAGATGAAAGGAGACAAATGTCAGTAAGAGTGAATGGCATAACACGGAATAAGATACACAATAACACTAATAATACCGCATCCAACCTTTACGAGCACGTACTGATCGCTATAAGAACAGCCCAGTCCCAACCAATGTAAAAAAAAAAATTATCAATAACTTGTAATTAATTAATGTATTCACCCCCAGTCAATATTACCTTTAAGCACTGTCACTATGTTGAAATGCCCTGTAGTATGACCTTCTCCCCTCATCCTCCACTACCTCCTTCTTCCATTTCTCCTTTCCACCCCTCTCTCCTTCCCTTTCCCCCCTAAGATTCCTTTCACATTTAACCTCCCCTTCCCCCCCCCCCTCCCTTCACCTAGGTACCTACGTGTTCTGAAGAAGAATGTCAGGGGTCCAGACGTCATAATGTGGGATTCTGAGAGACTTTGTGCCGTTGTACTGGCTGGGATCCCATACGAGGTTGATGTCCTGCCATTTCATGATCATCTCTGAGTTGGTTGTGATCTGTTGCTTCTTGGTGTCCTGGAGGCATGAGTTACACAGTGAGCACAGCAGACAAAGTGGAGCATTGAGAGAGAGAGAGAGAGAGAGAGAGAGAGAGAGAGAGAGAGAGAAATTATTTTGGATTTGTAAGCACCAATGAAATAGTTTTGAGCTAATAGAAAATAATATATCGAAACATCTGAAATACAGTGGGAGTGGAGGGGATGGGGAAGGGGGAGGGGGTGGGGATGGGGGTGGGGGTGGCGGTGGGGGTGGGGGTTATCAAGACCATATTAGGTGCGGAGATGGAGAACTGAGTGTGGTAGTGGTGGTGGTTGTAGGGGTAGTGGTGGTTTTGTTGTGGTGGCGGAGGGGTGAGGGTGGTGGTTGGCAGTGGTTGTGGGTAGTAGTTGTGGGTAGTGGTTATGATTGTGATGGTGTGGGTAGAACGTAGCGGGTCAATAGCGGTGTTAAAAGATAATTGTCATTGAAATACAGTAATTGAGATCAGACAGCCCTGCATTGTTGTTTACTGTGGTCACGGCATCCTCTTCTCAACCATCACGTTCATTCATCTACTCAACACGT
Organism: Homarus gammarus; assembly: GCA_958450375.1. Lineage (NCBI taxonomy): Eukaryota > Metazoa > Arthropoda > Malacostraca > Decapoda > Nephropidae > Homarus > Homarus gammarus. The sequence continues at coordinate 1,109,243 of CAUDMG010002131.1, read as the reverse complement.
TCACTCATCTACTCAACACGTTCACTCACCTCCTCACCACGTTCAGTCATCTACTCACCACGTTCATTCATTTACTCAACACGTTCATTCATTTACTCAACACGTTCACTCACCTCCTCACCACGTTCACTCACCTCCTCACCACGTTCAGTCATCTACTCAACACGTTCACTCACCTCCTCACCACGTTCACTCATCTACTCAACACGTTCACTCACCTCCTCACCACGTTCACTCATCTACTCACCACGTTCACTCACCTCCTCAACACGTTCACTCACCTCCTCACCACGTTCATTCATCTACTCAACACGTTCACTCATCTACTCAACACGTTCACTCACCTCCTCAACACGTTCACTCACCTCCTCAACACGTTCACTCACCTCCTCACCACGTTCACTCACCTCACCACGTTCACTCACCTCCTCACCACGTTCACCTTCCACCTCACCACGTTCACTCACCACGTTTACTCACCACGTTCAGGATGTTAAAGATGGAGAGCTCGAAGAAGATGCCTGTCGTTTCACCCGGGTGCTGGACAGGGCGGACGTGTTTGTTGTAATTTCTGAAGAGATCCGCAAAAAGGCGATGCACGGGTGAAGAATAGTTGCCATCCTTCATCCCCATTCCCATTCCACTGATTTCCCCCTTGATGATTGGAATGGCTGCCGAAGGATAGAAACATTAATCAGGAGTATCTGTTAGTCTGTTTTAACCCCCAGTCTAACGTGTGATGATAGGAGATGGGCGGCGAGGGCGAGGAAGGAGGGTCCAGAAAATTTAATTAGAATCAACTGGTCGGATTTTGTGAGGCTTTGTTTACATGGATACATACTATTACTACTGCTACTACTATTTTGTTAATAATGGCCTCCAACCTCCCCTTATCGCCATACTTTATAGCCAAATTCTAAAATAGATATGCTAGGCCTCACCATTTCCTTTAATATGTCTGGGAAGCCACACATTCTCAACATTGCTAAAACTGCCTCCCGAAAGCTGGGAATACTGTACAGATGCCGTAGCTACTTCACTCCTGAGCAGTTGCTTCAAGTTTATAAGGGATTCATTCGTCCTAACTTGGAGTACTGCTCTCATATCTGGGGTGGCTCTTCTTCTGTCCAACTGTTAGATAGGGTGGAATCAAAGGCATTTCGTCTTATTAACTCTCCTCCTTTAGTTGATAATCTCTCTTCCCTTTCTCTTCGCCGCAATGTTGCTTCACTCTCTCTCTTTTACAGGTACTTTAACGGGCAATGTTCGGTGGATTTGACATCCTGTGTACCGCCGGCAGGGCCGTGGGCTCGTAACACTCGTCTTGCCCGCGGTGCCCACCATTTCCTTCTTTGCTCACACAGCCTTCTGTGTTTCCATACTCATATTTGTGAGAAGGGGTAAAACCAAGGACGAAGAGTGTTGATGCTGTAGAGGCGACAAGATCGGCTAAGATCATTCCTAAACTAAATAGTCTTCATTATCCACGTAGACTGAGGGCCTTAGGACTGACAACTCTAGGCGGATCTCATAGACACATTCAAAATCTTGAAAGGGATGGACTACGTAAACACAGATCAACCTTTCATGGTGGCATGCACCATCAACACAAGAGGACACACCATCAAGCTCGCCAAGGTGTCGTACAGGACATAATATAAGGAAGCATTTCTTCACGCAGGGGGTGGTAGACCTATGGTACAATTTACCAGCTCAAGACGTGGGAAGCCAAAGCAGTACTAGGATTCAAAATAGCACTAAACAAGGCTGCCAAGAACAACAGAGTGATCCAAGAGGTCATCGGCCTCCTTCCCCCGTTTTGGTTACCTCTAACTAAGGTGAGGTGGTCACTAGGTTAATTGGGTAAATAGTGTAAAGAGAAAGGATTTGATATAAAGAGGAGACAAAAAGAAGACGGAAAACAAGAAATATAGAGGAAGAACCAAGCAAGAAGATCAACACAACCATCACCAAGGACCAACATGACGGTGAGTTTAAGGACAGTGTGAGTGTGTGTGTGTGTGTGTGTGTGTGCAGACACACATACATTATTAGAAAATTGTGAATTATTTGTAAAAGTGAAATTCATGAAAATATGTAATAATTTTATGCAATTTTATAGTTTACGAAAGAGAGGGGGGGGGGGGGGGGACTGCGCGTTTGTCCCCAGTCTGTCGTGTACAGAACGTGGGTATTTACCCTAGACCTGGCCCAGAGAGAGAGCCAGCCTTCTCACTGGGGTAAATACACGTCCTGTCCAAGAGTAGATGTAAAAAGTAACTGATAACAGCTAGACGTGTAAGACTGCAAACAACTGAACAGTATATTATTATTTTTTCTTGAATGTAGATTCAAAGTTTTGTCGCCCTCCACTATATTTACAATGATAAATGTGGCCCAGAGCCTATAAAAGGTTGAGGACCACTGGAGTAAGGTAATACAGGAAGAAGCGCACTCGAGACAGCCGAGACCTTGCAACGCCAGCAGTCGTGGTTACAGTTAAAAGTTGTCTAAAACACGTCTTGTCAAGCTACTGGCTCGTTCACTTTAATATAGTAATGTTATGCAGTCAGTTAAAATTCTGAATCTATCTAACTCAGTGGCAAAGTAGTTATCACACTGGGCAGGTACAGTAGTCCAATGGTCTCGGGTAATATATGATTGATATTCGGTGTGAATGGGTACGGTACAGGTACTATTGTAGTGGCAAATTAATTCAGGGCAGGATGCAAATGCATTACAGGAGAATCTAAATAAACTGCAGGGGTGGTCTGAAAAATGGCAAATGAAATTCAACACCAGCAAGTGCAGCGTACTTAATATTGGAAGAACAAATACTTATAATGTATACAGCCTTAACAACATCAACCTAGAGAAGTCGACTTGTGAAAGAGACCTAGGGGTACTTGTAAGCCCGGACCTACGGCCTAGAAAACAGTGCGTTAATGTAAGTAACAAGAGTGCAGAGGTCTTATTGCAACAATATCTTGCGCTAGTCAGGCAGCACCTCGATTATGCGGTTCAGTTCTGGAGCCCCTATTATAGAATGGATATAAATTCACTAGAGTCGGTGCAGCGAAGAATGACAAAAATGATTCCGGGACTTAGAAACCTTCCATATCAGGATAGGTTAAAGAAACTTAACTTGCATTCCCTAGAAAGACGAAGAGTGCGGGGAGATATGATAAAAGTATTTAAGTGGGTGAAAGGAATCAATAGAGGAGATATAGATAAAGTTCTTATAATATCCGAGCAGGATAGGACTCGGAACAACGGATTCAAGTTGGATAAGTTTAGGTTTAGGAGGGAGATAGGAAGAAACTGGTTCACAAATAGGGTGGTGGACGAGTGGAACAAGCTTAGCAACTTTTGCATTAAGTGCGGGAACTCTGGAAAGTTTCAAAAGGAGGCTAGATAGATTCATGGATGATAGAGAGTGGTAGTAACTCTCGACAGGAGCTGCCATGCACAGGCCAACCGGCCTATTGCAGACTCCTTATTTTCTTATGTTCTTATGCACAAACGCTGTTTGTCGCAGCATAGCCGACCCCACGAATTCCCCTGTGTATGCCTCGTGGTCTAGGTCAACCAGCGCCGCCATACACCACGGGGCGGGGGTCAACTACTAAGCCACGCCAATCCCCGCTATTTAAGACCTGACCTCGTGGTGATCTTTCTCTTTCTACCTACACCAACCAGTCAGCAACACCTCCTCCTCCTCCGCCAGCCTGGCAGTCCTCGCTCCCGCCGGAGAGCATGGCGATCCACAAGCTGATCCTCCTCTGAGCACCCTCACCAACCAGCTCTCTCTACATCACGCTTGAAACCATGCTGCCTTCCCAGCACCAAGCTGCATTGTACATCCAATACAACATGTATACAGAGAGCACATTGTGAGTTTCCTTTCTCCATCCCATCCTGAGTGAGATCCAAACAACCTGAACCCCACAATTGGTGACCCCGGAGTGACCCGAACACCCAGCCTTCTGAACCAAACAACCTGAACCCCACACTATAACGAGCACAGTGTAATAATCAAACTGGCTCGCATACATCCTGACTATAGGATATATATCTATTTCATTTCGATTTCTTTGTGATATGTGACGCCGGGTAAACATCACGTGTACCACCCAAAGTAAGACAAACGATGAAAAAGACTTTTAGACTTACCAGCAAGGAGACAGAGGAGTGTCGCCCACAGTGCCACAGACGCCACCATCTTGGAGCACCACCTTCCTTCCTTCCTTCTAGAAGTTTCTAAGACACGCCGCGTTGTCTGTCGTCGAAGCTAACACAACTCCAGGTGACATTTCTTCTAAAATCTTATTTTCCTGTGTCTTTGGCAGATAAGGATCCACCACAGTCATATACTGTACAGTAGTCCAGTTGTCAGCTTATCACGTGAAATAACACTCTGGTTTTGGTCACTGATGAAGGAGTCACTCCTGTGAATTTTATTGATACTTTTTGTAACTTTCGTATTTTCGTTGAGGGGAAATTTAAGAGTAAAGTATTGGTTTAAATTATACAAATTTATCATTATTTTCACAATAATAAAAACAAAATAACAAACGTAATAACAAAAACAATATATATATACAGTATATATATATATATATATATATATATTATATATATATATATATATATATATATATATATATATATATAGTGTAACTTTTTATGTCTGTTTAAAGCTAAAGTCATATTAATTAATAATTATATAAACAAATCATATCACATTCTTCAAGGAAGACAAGAGGGAGACCATTGGAAAATACTGTAACAACACACTTAGCGGGTGGTGGCGGGAGTGACCGCGTCTTCCTCCAGGGTGGCTGCTAGCTCGTCTGCCTGAAGCCACTAAAGCCCACAACCACACTCACTCTATTCCGGGAATAACACTTTTCTAAAAATCTAATATTCATAGATTCCAAATGCGTAGTTCTAAGGATATGTCAAGGAGAGAGTCTGCTATTGGCCAGAGGAAGACCAATCACAGAACGTGAATGATAAACATCGATCGGACACGTTACCATCTCGTGCCTAATCGCCCACTTATTCGGTCCGCTGCTTATAGGCGAAACTTTGTTGGCTGTCAATCTGTTATTTGGTTTGATGTATTGGTGAAGTCATGTCGTAACTTGTGACTGTAACGATTATACACCGTTCATTCTCAGTCTAGGAAAATAAGTAAACTCGTACAGTATGTGTGAAAGGATGCATTACACCAAGACTTACAATGTACAAATTTTATAATACATCCACAGCACAACAAAGTTTCCACCACACACACACACACACACACACACACGCTTCTCGGCCGTGGCAAGCAGCAGTTCAAAACAAATTAAAATATTGATAAATCATCGCGTTAGCAATATCAACAACCTCGGACCCGATTTACTGCGTGAACTGTAGCGTGCATCTGTGTGACATAGGAGAAGAAAGAGATGCAGTGTCTTATGTCTGCCATCGGTGATAGAATGAGTCCTGACATTCAATAAACCATAACACAACGCGGTAACTTGGGCCCAATAGTGATGCATTAAGGTCAAAATTCATCCTCACATATGTAACCAACTCTTCCTAGACTGTCTCACATCCCTGTATACCACTTTAATCTTAGAATTATTTTTTTTTTTTAGGTTTCCAATGAACGAAAATTCTATATTTTATTGTTACGTATCAGGCTTCATGTAAATTTATGGCGGCGGTGTGTACAGTGGTGGATAAGTGAGGGGCAACGTACACACCAGAGATAGATAGATAGATAGATAGATGGAGAGTAGGTCTGAGTCACGTCTGAATGAGGAACTCGGCACAATTACGTTGTTCCCACGAACCTTCTCCAACTTACAACAGGTTATGAATAAGTGTGTGAGGACCTCCCATGGCCAGCTGCATGAAGACGTAAAGAAAGATGTGAAGATGGAGAGGGAAGAGAAAGGACGAGAACACCTGGATGAGGAATAGATGAAAGAAATAACGAGGCAGAATATAGAAGAGACAGATAGATATATTGAAAGCAGAGGAAGTGAAGACGTGTACATACGACAAAAAAGATAGAGAAGAAACGAGGCGACACAGGAAGGAGAATGAGATGGAATAGCTGACGAGGAAACCTGCACAAATAGCGAGACAACTAACTTGCCTACAGTTCTCCATAGTCGTAGATAATCTTGCCGGGATAATGAAATTCAATAGATTCATCGCCTTGTTATTTTCATGTAACACTTTCTTCAACACCTCGTCTGATACTTTCCTACATAAAGAGAAATAGGTTAAATATGACAAAAAATACATAAATGAATAAGAGAATAGATGATACAAGTGACCGCGGGCCCTTCGTGCCGGGTTAAAGTTTGAACGCTCTTGCTTGGCTAGCGCCCAACCGCCGTCCGGCTGACAGCATACAGCAACAAAATGGTTAATTATCACCTTCCTAAAGAAACCATCGACATGGGACCAGGTTTGTTCCACTCTACGATTATTTTGCGATTTTTCCACCAAGTTTGATGAAAAACGATTGTGCCGTTGCCCAGAACACACACACAAACTTGACTGGAAGGCCCATGTAAATAACATAGTCAAGGCAGCCTCGTACCGTCTCTACATGCTACGACGACTTAGGTCACTTGGGACACCCACGCTAGAGCTGAGGACCATCTACAACGCCTTTATCCTCCCCAAACTAACATATGCGTCACCAGCCTGGTCGTCTTCTCTCAACTCCACCCAACAACGTCAACTAGAGAAGGTACAGAAAAGGGCCTACAGAATCATGCTCGGCGCAGAATACTCCGGCTACACCAACGCTCTCTTCACCCTGGAAATGCCAACCCTTAGTGACCTCCACCACCAAGCACTGGAAAGGTTTGGCAGTGGACTACTGCACCACCCTCGACATCGCCACCTCCTACCACCTGCAGCCCCCCACCCAACTCGCGCAGTCCGCCACTACAACAAAATTCAGCCCATAAGAGCCCTCACCGATAGATATAAGAACAGCACCATCCCATCTATTGTTAAAATAATAAACGACTCCTGATTTATGTACTGTACAGCCCTGTAAATGTATTCAATGCATATTATATCATTATGTCTAAATCAAATGTAAGTCTGTATATTTTCAGCCACCGGCTGCAACTCTATTAATAAACCGTTTATTATTATTATTATTACACACACACACACACACACACGGCTATTCCTATAGTATAGTAGATAAATGAAAAAGACTAATAAATTAATGAATAAATGCATACATTTATCGGTAAATGATTTGATCACCTTAACGCTACCTGGGGTTAAGTTATGGTAAGGTTGGGGTAAGTGTTTAATCATCAGGTGAAATAAGCTAGGGCGTCTAATCTTCAGGTTGTTCAAATAAGTAATATCTTCATATATAATACTCGACAAATACAGCATCTTTTAGAGTCGCCTGTATGTTACGGTCTATTTTGTAACGCGTTTAATATACGTAAACGCAATGCATGTCACTGTTGAGCGTGACGCGATACGTAACTTTTTTTTAATGTAACGCAGTTGTGTGTTAGTAAAGAAAAAGTTAACTTTATCGACAAAAAAAATCGGATTTTTTTTTCATTTCTGTGATATTACTGCTGAAAGTTTTACACCGATAATACAACAACGCCATGGCCTATTAAAATTACTGAATGTTTCTGCTTAGTTTTCTCTAACACTCAAAAACACTTACCAATGTACACAACTATTTATGGTTAACTATAAAGCCAGTGAAAGGCAGTGTATCATGACACTACGCTACCAACACAAAATTGCTAAGCAGAATATAATTAGACAAACTTAGAACAATTCAGTAATCCTTCAGTGATATTTATGAACCCCGCTGTGAGGTGTGTCCATTGGTTTTATTAACATCTGTCCGTTCCTGTCAGTAGAGTAATTACCCTGATGGCTTAACATAAGATCGGTCATGTGGTGAACGTCGTCTGTACTACACTTACCGAATAATGACGGTACAGTAACTCTGCCAAGTAACGTGGCACACATTGGATACTACGTGATTATTCAGCACTTTTTCGTGATTGGTAATAAACTTTTTAAACAAGATTTGGCGCTTTCATATTCGCCAGGATATATATTTAGATATGGAAAACGACTAATCACAATATTTCAACGTGTATTTCATACCTTATCATCTGTAATAAAGTTTAAAATGTCGTGTTAGTGACTACAGCTTCCTGTGGTTCCGGATTTTAATGTATTGGGTAATACCTATACCCGCCGTCGTAACTGACATGTACACACTTATCTTGTACCGGTATGACTGCAAAAACCCAATAGCAATTGCATTGTTCACATTCTTGTAACAAAACCCATTAATTCCGAATCTTGTCGAACATTTTGTGGAGGGAAAAGTAAATTAAAGTACATCGTTTCTATGCCCGAATATTTGTTACGACACAAAACTGCACTGTTTCACACACAAATACATGAGTATGTTATCAGTTAGACTGTCCTTGCCCTGTCTAGTTTTACTTTTAGCTGTGTAGCCTTAAATAGACAACAATGTACACATATTATTGGTGCTTCTATTTTTTTAATTTTGTGGTAAAATACTGTCTCAGGAAAATTAACTCATTACAGGTGTTTTATATACTTTTTTTTTTTTTTTTTTACGGGGATTAGCCCACCCGGGCACAGGTCACTGACCCACACCAGGGCCTGGGGGGGTAATAATAATAATAATAATAATAATAATAATAATAATAATAATAATAATAATAATAATAATAATAATAATAATAATAATAAAGAACCATAAAGAAATACACAAATTAAATAAAAAGATCAATAGTGAGAAACAATATGTGTATGTTGTGTTGTCAATAGTAAGTGAAACAATTGAAACCCTGCAATTGTGTGTAAATGAGGCAGAAAGTCAGATCATCACCCTGGGACTTGGTCACATATGGCAGCAGAGTCTACCATTAGACAACACATTATGCTTCCAATATCTTCCCAGGCGGTAGTACCTCCCTGTTTGGTAGCTGCCTAATACCTACTAGCCCAAGTAGCTTTACGACTTATAGTTGACAACGTGTGACACAACTTTAATTTCCTTCAGGCAATATTTTTTTTTATGTTTGTAACACAGAGGTACAAACTGTATCTCATTACCTTTTGTGCTATGTGTTTGGTATAATTTGTTTCTGTTTGCTTTATGTTTGGTACAAAACAAAGAAATAAGAAAAGCCATCAATTGAAAACGAATTTCATCTTTAACTTCGACCTTTTATGAAAAATATTTAAATTTTTCTAACATCCTCTCTGAAGTGCTAAGGCCTTGAAATTATTTGCATTTTGATAGTCCAGATATTTAACATTATTTTAGATAATAACAAGTCTGCTCACCAATTGTGAACACATTTAATTTGAATAAATGGACAGCTACACGAACATTTTCTCTGAACCAATCAGCTATTTGTAGCTATAAACAAAGGGCGTGACTTACGGGCCTGGTTAGCGTGGGAATAGTATGATTTATAGTGACTGTTGCAGCTTACTACGTCATCTTACCACTGTACACATGATGGAAGACATCCGTAACACTGAAAAGTTTAAAGACAACGCTGGAATTATCAAACACGAGATAAGTGTCTATTTGTTATAATAACCATAAGTAACAGGCAGAGATGCAGCAACCAAAGTCTTGAAGAGGAGAAAAAGATAAAGACAGATAAATGAATACCGAGAGAGAGAGAGAGAGAGAGAGAGAGAGAGAGAGAGAGAGAGAGAGAGACTGTAGTTTTAATCACTATTACAATGTTTAGACGACTTTCCTTGTCCTTTTTTTTTACCCTGAAACTGACATCAATTTTGAAAATTTCACTTTTTTTTCCTATTTCAACTATACCGATAATTGTTAGTGTTATATACATCCTCTAACCTTACCAAGTTGAGGACGTTGAAGAGGGCGATCTCAAAGTGGACGGTCAATATGTCATCGTGGTTGAGGATGGGACGGATGTGTTTGTTGTAGTTCTTGAAGAGGTCGTTGTATAGCAGGTGTTGGTCAGACCACTCGTGCCCCACCTTACCCCCGGTAAATTTTCTGACACCTTTGTCCTGACCTCCCCCACTGTGACCTTCAGGTTCACTATTTTGACTGCTGGGTGTCTTCCCTCCAATTGATGCCGTGTTCTCTTCATCCTCTGTAGAACAACGCTGTGTGGTTAACTTATCACCTATTGCTAATTTTCAGCTGTTTGACCTAAAGTTAGAAAATGGGGAGAATAGCTAACCCATTGGCCTATTTTCAGAGAAAAGATTATTAATGGACACAGATAGTCCAGACTGACAAGGATTTGCATCACTAGTGTAAATTGAACGAAAAGCAATTTGCTAAATTCTGTGAACTTGGAATATTTTCCATTAATTTAAGACTTAGAAACAATTAATACCATACATAAATAGATAACTTCTGGAGGCTATAAGAAACAAACAACAGAACTAAAATACAGTAACTTATACTCTGGCAGAAATTATTGTTTTTATAAGATTACCAGAAACAGATTGTGTGTCAAGTGGCATGTAACTTACGCTTACAGCAATTGTCAAGGTGAAAAATTACCTGCAGGTGAGGTCTGGGCGGCGGCAGGAGTGTCCTTGCCTCGCCGCTGTCTCTTCACTCTCCTTGCACCTGAGGAACTAGCTCCGCTGTGAGGACTACGTTGGTACTGATCGTCGACGACAGACATAAGTGCTGAGCCTGAGTACTCTGCCACTTCTTGTGTTGCTCCTAACTGTGAATCCTTCTCTGGGGACACTGGTATTGTCACGCCTGAAGCTTCTGGAAACTTGACTATCCCCTCTGCAGAAACTTTCAAATTATATGAATTGACACCGTTTATGGAAATCGTGTTTCCTGTTCGGGTACATGGAGGTCGGTTCTCTGGTATCACTCCTGAGCCGTCCTGGGGCTGTTGAACACCTGAAGGGGCTGAAGGTGCTGGGAACCATCTCTCGTTGTGTCTAGGTTGACTCATCACCTCGAGAACACCTGAACAGAAGATAACAGACAAGATAGATAACAATTGCCCCTTGTATGGTAAACTGGAAGTTATAAGCCATTTAACGAAGGTATCGCTAGTCACATACTGGGGTTCATCTCATCATACACAGTGTAACACCAGTCATAACTATATCTCTGATAGCGCACGCACGCACGCACACACACACACACTTCCACGAACATCCTGGATAACTTGCGAGAATGAATCACATACCGGAAAGTCTCTTGGCTTCACAAAGAGAGAGCTTAAGCTGCCCAGCCTCTACACTGGATAGATAACTTCATATATTAAATCAGTTTAATCGTTCATACTAGATCTCTCAGTGATTCAGTACAGGTAAACCATGTATTGTACACACACACACACACACACACAGTTCTGGTATACAAACTGTACAGTACATAGCGAGACTACACTAACAATGATAAACTGACAGCCCAAGAAAGTCACCATATGTTTATTACTATTAGGTTCCAGTCACAATAAATTGTACTTGGGAAAGAACTGAGAACATCTAGTGAGGAATACAGTCGCCAGGAAGTACAACCTTTGAATACATAATTATTAGATCTGTGAAATAAATCTGCAATCATTGACACAAGAGAAGACGAAAGAGCTACAGAAAGTAATAAATGAGAATTGTTTTATTTTATGTGGTGTTGAATATAAATTATTACATTTACTCTAACAGTACTCTAACTTCTATTGGGTTCACGACGAAAACAACTCTTTACCATGAAACGTTTCCACAGACTCGTCAACCCCACATGTAAGTGAAGCAAAACCAACGCGTAAAATAACTTGATATAATTATACTATTTACAATGTATTCTAGAAACAATAATAACTTAATAGGTTTGTTCAGTAGGATAATGTACCCAACGACACAACATAATACTAATAAGTCTACAATTAAATCAGTTACAATGTACCATAATTAATATAATGGAGCAGAAACACTATAAGAGAAGACAGTTCATTATAAATAACAATGTACTCATCACTATGGAGGAGAAGGTGGCGACTCACAGCAGGTAACCACACGAGTGCATAATTAACCCAACACCAAACCTCGAATGAATGAGTCGAAGCATTAACTAAAGCTTCGACTCATCCAATATGGTTAGTAAGATGGCCCAGTGTGGTGACGCTTGGCAGTCCCCATAACTACTGTCCTTAACCACTAGATGGCGACACCTACCAGACACACATTGTGGATGGCTGGTTTATCACATAGGTGAATACGTTTTCAATACATAAATAACAGAAGTAAAACTGAACATTACATAAAAGATACTCTTGTAAAACTACAGGATTCCCTAAAACAACAAAATACAAATAACAGAATATACATCTGAAATTTAATTACCGTGTCGTAAGAAAATCAACATAAATATTACACACACCACTAATAATATTACTACTGCCACCAATGTCACTAACTACTGATGAGGGACAGAGCCAGCAGGTGCCGTAGTACCATAACGATGATGCCTCTTAGAGAGAAAGATATGGCGGGGGAAATGAAGACTGGTAGCTTAGGTAACACGGAAATGAATAAGGCAGATAGAGATGATAAGATGTTCGGTAAGGAGGGCTGAAACAATTGTGGGAGATAATGCCTATGCGAGAGAAAAAAAGCTTTGCAAGAAATAAAGATAATGACGAGTATGATAACATGGAGGAGGAGAGGAAGCATCGCCAGGAGATGTATTGGAGGTGTTAGCTTATCGTCGACGTCTTCCTAGTTCGTGTTGTCTTTTAAACAGAGATAATAATAATACTATAGAGGCAGGTGCCAGGGTTCAGGCTGACGTCACGAGACAATGGGGTATACAGCAGGTAGTGAAGACGTTGGTGAGGTCTCCTTTTCTCGCCCTGCCTTTAAAGCAGTGGTCGGTACAGCCGAGACAGGAGTTAGGGTAGAGACATCTTGTGCTGGAGGATATAGGCCGGTGACGAGACTGTTAGTGTGGCCTTCCTTGGCACGCCTTGCCATAACTCTAGCCTACGTCTTGTTGTTAATCACAATCGCCTGTTATGCACTTTTAACCTGTTCAGATATTTGTCTTGGTGTCCCACACTGCTTAAAAACAGCGACAACAAGAGCAGTCAGTAGCGCTGGTGCTCGTATCCACACTGTTGTGTTTATTAAGTAACACATGACGAAGATTCACTCGCTGCCTGTCTACAGGAGCTCTCTTGTGGCGATAAAATAAGCTTCAGACTATCTGTTGTTGTTCTAGTGTGGTGGTGATCATGGTAAGGTGCTGATATGCTTGTTCCGCCAGCCTTATTCAGTTGACACACGGGTGCAAGAACAAGGCGATGCCAAGTCTCTGCAATAGCTGCAGTTATTTCTATATAAATTTGAACTAATTAGACTCTGAATGACACAGACAGTAAATGTCGAACAGCAACAGATCCTCGAAAGTGACTTCAGGAAAGTACCCATAAGTGTTGTAGATTCTTCAGCTACCGCAGGAGTTCGATCTTTCCGCTCTGACCTCCACAAAGTTGACTGGGGCCCCTGGGTGACTGACTTCCTAGTCTTAAGAGTGTTAAGACTCTATCAGGAGGAGAGAGGGGTGTAGAGAGGGAGGAGTCTTGTAACAGTGCACGGGGCAGCCAGACCTCCCCCGTCAATAGAAAAGTCATAAAACAAGGGCGCGAGATTGTGGTAGTTATAGGCGCTAGTGAACAACAGGTCGATGAATAACAAGTTAATGAATAGCGGAATGTGGAGAGAGAGAGAGAGAGAGAGAGAGAGAGAGACCCTGATGTAGCTGTAGGTAATCAGTTAAAGAGAATAATGAAAATTAAATGATTCATATTGGTGTAATAACAAGGCTAGGCTAATATTGTATTTGGTTGAGGAATCTATGCTAACTTAGTAACTGACCTGACGGACTAGTAACCACAATATCAACTTTAGAGGAATGTTACAATAGATTGTAGGTTTCATAACCGAGTTTTACATACATCGACGATATGGATAGGAAGATAAAGGCAGAAGAGTGAAGTGGACACAGAAATGAGATTTGATATGGTCAGTTGAAAATTCAAGAAAAATGTGCGAAGGTTTTAATCGGACGACTGAGTAAAACACACGCCCTTTATTAAGTCTTGTTAGCTATTGTAATATATTTCAAAATAGGAAGTTCTGTTTACATTAAATGAAAGTAGAATATTCTATGACAGTCAACGTACAAGTCCTTATATATTAACCCGTAAGAATCTTTAAACACCATAAAAAAATAAGAAACAGCTTAGTAGCATCTGAAAGCGCTGAGAATATTCCTGCGACTGTTTATTTGTTTAATGACGATAAAGTTTTGGTTGAACGCCATCTTCGTCCGGGCCCGTGGTCGTGAGTCGCTGTAGCAGGCAACTCTAATATCGCCCAGATTTATTTTCCTTTTGTATTGATGTTGAATAAATGCTGCGCGTGGCACTCAGTAGGGGGAATTCTTGTTTTCTTCCAAAGATCCTTTAACTTGTGTAGTGTCTAGTTATAACGGGAACTTGTGAAATTGGCCTTGATAATGGTAAAAATTGACACCATAATCTCCCGGTTATTAGGGCGGTTACAACACATGGCTACCTACCTACTGACAATAAGTCATATGGTTCATTGTCAGTCGGTAAGTACCAAGGAGGGTTCGAGTCATAAAACCTCCTCGGTAAGTAATCTAAGTCAGGGGTTCTCAAACTTTTTTCAACCAAGGACCCCTTATATACCATGACGCATACAAATATTGTCAATAATCAAAGAATATATCATAGTCCAAAGCATTTGTTCATTTCAACCCAAATCCAAAATATCCTGTGAATTGGAATCGTCAAATATCACAAAAGCACTCACAATGACTTATATTTTACCATTTTAAAAAGAAGACCAAATTAAAGTTTTGTGCTCGAGGCTTATCGGGTGTACTTGGATGGCAAATCCTCGGCCAGTCAAAGTCTCTTACAACTGATAATGCTTCCTGGCACGTAAAATCAGCTTTACCTGTAATAAAGCATTGCATTATAAACTTTCATTCACCCGAAATTTCATCATCCTCAGTTTTCAATTCAAGATCTATTTATCTAGAGAAGCAGACACGATATTCAATTATTTATTTTTCTTCAGTACGTAACCTTAATTGGATAGGTCCAGGTATGGCGTAACACCACCTTACATAACCACATTTGTTTCTCATGTTTAACTGACCTACACAATCTTCCTTCTGCCCTCCGTCTCCCAGCCTGTTACCGAAGTAATCGAGGAAATCCATACGGAAGTCGGGTGGCCCGGGCTGGGCCGCTGGCAGGTATCGGGTGGACGTGTTGTTGGTGTTGCTCCAGACGGTCGATCATCGGCGCCAAGTGATTGCTGCCAATGGACTGTAATTCGCTCCCCCACCCGTGCCGATATTGGTAAAACCTACATACCCAGGAGGTACATTGTGACACTCTTTTCTACACGCTGCGCACAATGTTTGAACGATTTTCTCGGAACATGAACCTTTATACTGTTCTATGATTTAGATTAAATTTCATGGCATTGTGAATGTCTCGCCAGCTCTTCCACAACTGGAGTTCACCTAGCTGTTTTAATCGCTGTGCGAGGGTTTGGCGTAAGTCTTATTGACTCTCAGCCAAAACGTATTAACATGCATAATAAAGGATGTTTTTAAGAAAGGTGGGGTGACTGATAACTGACAAACAAACACGGGCATACAGTATTCACAGGTGCTGAGGCCCTCCAAGGTTGCTATCACATCTGTGTGCTGGGGTAACGAGCATATCAAACAAAATCTTAACTAATCATTATTATTAAGTGGAAAAGGTACAAAAATGCTACGATTTCTCAGATAAACACAACTAATATATCATCACATCATCGATAATTATAGTGTCTAATACTTCGCTGAGTCGTAATATGCTGCAAATTATTCTCAGGGCGGATATAATAAACGTCAATAAAATGAAATTACGGCAATGATTACCTGTGATAATAATACGTTTCTGTCCATTACTGGTAAATCATGATTGCCAGCTACTAGTGACGTGACTGATATATAATCATCTTGACAACATAATGGATAAATAAAGGTAACCCAAAATATATCATACACGATTTATTACACACTGTAGTTGTTTTTTTTCCTAGATCGCCATCAAAAGTTTACGTTCAATAACCTAGGTAAAACCTCGTGAATCAACATTAAATTAGACTTAAAGACTCATATAATATTATTATTATAATAATAATAATAATAATAATAATAATAATAATAATGGGTCCTTTGTTCTCAAAAGCGCCAGTTCTTCTGAATAATTCACAAGCGTTCGAAACACTGCTTTAGAATAAAAAGAAGTGGTTTTATAATAAAAATCACAAAAAGTAACAGTTCGACTTCTATCATTCACATACCCTTAAGGGAATTACTACACCACGTCAGTTTCCTCATAACACCATCTGTGAGGGAACTACTACACTACGTGTGTGCTGTTCAACACCTACATTAATTTGTATGTTCCTTTACCTTTCTCTAATGAAGGCTTTTGTTAAACCACCAATGTATGTAATAAGTCATTTATGTCCAATGTATATTTTCAGCCTTCCTGGCTGCAGAACTTTTTCAATAAACCGTTATTATTATTATTAAGTTTTAATACTTCCTAAACCCTATAATTCTCCACCACCTGTTCAAAATCATAACCCCCACCCCCCCCACAAAAAAGTCTTACGTTGTTTTTTAAATGCCTCCACAGAAATCAGCTGTTTCATGGATGAAAAGCCACAAGAGCTCATATTAAACTACTATTGCTTAAAAACAAAACCTTGAGTTCTTCTTTATTAATATACTAGCTTGGAACCCGGCGTTTTGAGCGTAAGCATGTAGCCTACTGTATATTCGTGACTTCAATCCCTCATTTACCGCGCAGTCCCTCCCTCCCCACACAACCCCTTCCTCACCTCGCTACTTACATCCCTCATAAATCTCATTAATTTTCTTACACGGTCATTATTCAAATGTATACTGTGTCGACATGACTCCCCGTAAACAACCTGGTGGACGTGTAGAAAAGTGTGTGCGTGACAAAGACCCACGCCAAGACGTGTGGACTTTAGTGATCAAGGGCGTCAAATGATGCCTAATAACATAGGTACCGTCAGCGATGGCACTTTACTTTCAGTATTACAGTATAGAGTCATCAGGAGAAGCTTGGTGCTGTTGGAGCGTCTTACCAGAGCCTCACACCGCCGGACGGGAACGTGTCTTGGTGAAATTGAGGCAACATATTTGAATGGTATAACTTATATAAAACAACATTGGGAGTATAACAAGCACTATCTGTAGTAATTTGAGTTTCGTTGTCCCGTTTAAGAGTACTTTTTTGTACAGTCCCCATACAGACTTCAAGGGTCACTCTCCTACCCTAACAAATATGTAATTACGAAACACTCGACTCGGCTCGAAACTGTCGCCATCGAACTGTTGTTGCATAGCCCACCATTGACTGTTGAAATTTAATACCTTTGTTTTGTTGCCTTCCAATTGAATCAGCCTCACATGGACTTGTGGAGGGTTCCAGAAGTCCCCTCCCCCACCTCCCTCCCCTTCACTCTTCTTGGTTGAGTCTTAAGACGGGAAGGTCACTCCGGGGCTTCAGTTACCCTCCAGGAAGTTAAGGAGGAAACATCTCCTTCGGCAGCTGAAGAATCCATAGCTATTGTATTCTTGGGGATGCTACCCTATGGTATCTCCACACGCCCTTAAGTGTTCCTTCTCAGCGAATCTTTGCTGTCTGTGTGACTTATTAATAGTTAAATCGGACTCCAGCTGCTTCAGAAGGCGTGGCTGCTCCAAGCGTGCACCTCACACAAGTAAACATCAACATCATACGCTAAGAAAACTTGCGAGCAACATACCGTTTACCCTCAACCAAGTACTAAATGTCTTGACACAGGAATCAGCATCACTGGAAATAACACTGAGGAAATAAGAGTGTAATTAATTTGGGAGGCGCCAGTGACGTACGTGTTGTAATAAAGCTGCAAGAAGTCTGATCAATAGTTTACACGAGTGATTCACAGACAAGACTCCTCTCCTTCCTGGCCCTCAACATCACACGGCGTTATCCTTGATTTCCTTTGTCCCGTTTTTTCTTCTCAGGCTACAATTCTCGTCTGTTCCCGCCTTTAATCCAGATACTTTCCATTTTAGCTTCATTCTTCTCTCTCCTCCTTTTAACACCCTTCAGTTACCATCTTCTAACACTCCTTCCCTACCTCTCTTCCTTTCTAATCTCTCACTTCCAACACTTTCCGCCCATTCTTCTCTCTTTCGCACTGCCCATTCCATTCTCTTCAACTTACTTTTCACTTATTCTCTTCCATCCTCTACACCCGCCCCTCAAGTATTATAATACAATCTCTTCCTTTCCTCTCTAGATATGACTGTCTTTCTTTGAGTCTGTCTGCTGTTTTATATCTGTCTGGGAATCTGCCAGTCTGTCTGTCTCTCTAGGTCAATTATAAGCTGTTTCTTTATTATTGTCTGTGTCTGTCTTCTTGGCACTATAAGGATGGCAGTGGGTTACCTCCTGGCACTGTTCTCCATCATTGGTTAGTAATGGTTTTGGTACACTTTGTTTATTTTGATGCATGCGTGTTTGTGTGTGTGTTTGTTTATATGAGTTAATGTGTCTATGTATAGGCGTATTCATTTGTATGTGTGTATTCATGTATGTGTGTCTGTATTCAACGATCACTTGGATAGTTTGATGATCCATTCACAAAACAGCAGCCGTGCATGACCCAGCCAGTCAGTGTTCATGGCTACTAAAACACAAACCAAATTCGAAAATCAATTATCATTAACACAGTTCTCGATATTTGATTTTAGGTGAAATTCAGAAAGATCCATCTGTTTTAATTCTTAATTGATATCTAGTATGTGAACTAACCTAGAGTACACATTCAGAGACCTCAGTTCTTGAAGCATGGTTACAACTCATATCAACAACATACCAGTTATGATGATCATGGATGTTACATAAATGTCACCTTAATGCTGAAATACACGGATTATTTTTAAAAAGTCATTTAATGTACCACTTCCATAATTATGATCCTTAATAATAGCACTGTGTACGATCTGTTGAGCTACTGTCTTACTTTTAGGTGTCTCTCTGACTAAGGGTCAGCCTACAAGCACCGTCCAAACGACAAACGGGGCAAGGACCCCCTCACTGTCATCTCCTCCCAGTGGAACAGAACCACATGACTTTCAAGGAAAAGTGACACTTCTGGATGACCCAACATCAGTAACCTCAATTGAAGACCAATCATCGGGTGCTGAAACAACGCAGATGAATTTCCTTGACTTTATGGGCCCAACTGTGACACCTTCGATGGACTCGCACTCTGGGGCCACACAAAAAGTGGCACAATACTCCAACAGTCATCTCACACCACCTGTGATTGAAGCTGAAGGTCAACAATCACATGTCTCTCTTACCACAGCGAATTCCTTCAATAGTCAAGGTCCCACAGCTGGTATGACTCCTGTGCCTCCAAAGGAGAGTATTCAAAGTCCATCATCCAGTGTAACACCTGCTGAAAGTTCTACTAGAGGAGTTAAAGATCCTACAAATGGCAAGACCCCTGCAGAAAGCCCAGAAGAAAGAACAAGGCGTGTGAAGCGAAAGATTAGTGCGGCAGACACACAGACATCTCCTGTGGAGGGCCCTGCCGCCGCCCAGAGCTCACCTGTGCTAGACAATGTACCTGCTGCAGGTAACTTCTTACCAGGGTAGTATATGTATATATAACCTATATGCCACATGTAAATACAGTGGTCCCTCAGTTAATGAGCACAATTCGTTCCAGAAGGTTGCTCGTTAACCAAAAAAGTCGTTAACTGAAACTATTGTTTCAATGAGTTTTGGGTAATTGGTTCCAGCTCACCGAAAATTGCCTAAAATCAACAAAAAAAGGTAGTAAAGTACACTTACTTTGAGGTGTGTATGTAGAAGGCTCCTGGATGATGATGATGGGAATTAGAATGGGGGGTGGAGGAGAAGGGAGAAGAGAAGGCATTAGGGTGGAAGAGAAGTCACCCCATGGCGCCATTTCACCCATAAAATTTTAGTTTTTTTTTTTTTTTTACGGTCATTAACCCACTCAGGCACAGGTCATTTTTAATGACCCACATCAAGGCCTTGGGGGGGGAAAGTATAATAAAACGACGACGACAATAATAATAATAATAATAATAATAATAATAATAAATAACAATTATAACAATTAATAAAAATTATAAATAATAATAATAATGAGCCATAAATAAATTAAGAAAAAATGAAAAAATATCAAGAGTGAGAAATACAGTATGTATATTGTGTGTGTCAAAGTAACAGAAACAATTGAGACCCTGCAATTAAGTGTAAATGAGGCAGAAAGTCAGATCAGCAACCTGGGACTTGGTCACAATTTTCGTGATGCCTGTATGGTGCGTTGACAGGCTGTATGGCACGCACAAAACTGGCTTCCTATACCCCATACTTCAATTATGTTCAATAATTGTTAAAATGACTAAACATTTCAATATAAAACTTTTAAAATTATTGAATAGTACAAACTTCTTGATATTTACTAAAATAGTAAGGAATTTAAACCCTAGAACCGATTACTGTATTGGCGGACTAATACTACAGCTAGTGAACCACCAAATGCAAGGGAAAACATGTGGAGTGGCGCTCGTTAAGAACTCGTTAATCGAGGGATTGCTCGTTAACCGAAGCTAAAAATCTTATGGAAGGTAATTAGTTAACCGAAATCTTGTTAACCGAGGCACTCGTTAACCGAGGGATCACTGTACAGATATAGATTGCTGTGGTCTTCTTCCTATCAATGTTCAAAAAACAATAATTTCTGCCAGAGTATAAGTTACTGTATTTTAGTTCTGTTGTTTGTTTCTTATAGCCTCCAGAAGTTATCTATTTATGTATGGTATTAATTGTTTCTAAGTCTCAAATTAATGGAAAATATTCCACGTTCACAGAATTTAGCAAATTGCTTTTCGTGCAATTTACACTAGTGATGCAAATCCTTGTCAGTCTGGACTATCTGTGTCCATTAATAATCTTTTCCCTGAAAATAGGCCAATGGGTTAGCTATTCTCCCCATTTTCTAACTTTAGGTCAAACAGCTGAAAATTAGCAATAGGTGATAAGTTAACCACACAGCGTTGTTCTACAGAGGATGAAGAGAACACGGCATCAATTGGAGGGAAGACACCCAGCAGTCAAAATAGTGAACCTGAAGGTCACAGTGGGGGAGGTCAGGACAAAGGTGTCAGAAAATTTATCGGGGGTAAGGTGGGGCACGAGTGGTCTGACCAACACCTGCTATACAACGACCTCTTCAAGAACTACAACAAACACATCCGTCCCATCCTCAACCACGATGACATATTGACCGTCCACTTTGAGATCGCCCTCTTCAACGTCCTCAACTTGGTAAGATGTATGAACTATGTGTAAGATTATTGTATGTATGCAGGAAAGATCAAATAGCAGTACAGTAGATATCTATAAAAGTTAAGGAAAAAGAAATACAAATTGTTCTGATGATAAAGCATTGCAATAAATCTGATGTTAACACTGAAAATAGAACTATAGCTTAGAACGACACGGTTTCAACATTTGTCCCATAAGCAGATGCGGGCAGACAAAACCTCCACATATCATGCAGTCTCCTTTCACAAAGTATATGATAAAGATGGTAATTCTGACAGAAGACTAAAAGATTTGTTCGAGATAAAGAATAACATATACTGTATATTTTTAGTCTTGAAACCCCGAAACAAGAGTGCCATATAAGGATATGTAAACGCACCATCCAAAAATCACACAATAAAGAACAATAATAAGACTCATCAGACCCGTGTGCTGGTAATTCCATGACCCATCCTTACAGGACTCGAAGGCGGGCGTGATGGTGACCAACACGGAAATGATCATGATCTGGAAGGATCCCTACCTCACCTGGAACCCTGAAGACTACAACCAAACCACCACCATGAGGGTCCTCTACAGCGATGTGTGGCACCCTGATATTATCCTCTACAACACGTGAGTTGAGTCTCTCTCCTGTTTTGCCTTTGTAGCATCATGAGACCTGTGTTATCCAACCAACTAAATCAGTTGGGATGGAACATAGGAATAATGGGGTAGGCATTATTAAAAATTAGCCAATCCTTCCAGTGTAACCAGATCTTAAAAACAGAGAGATCTTAGAAATCAGTGCAAAAGGTTGTCTGGTCAACAGTGCACATCTTTCCAATCACTAGCTTGGTTACAACATGAGACCACTTGGAGTGGGTGTGGTTCTACCGACTCCACCTGTTCATTCGTCACATCATTTTTCCTCGTGTCTAAGCATGAATCATCAGATTTGTGTTGTGGTCTCCACGAGTCAGGTGATTTATTCTGACACATGTAGGTGCTGTAAGTGGGATATTGTCATAGAATCCAGACCATGCATAAACATCATATTTCCATTTTCATCTATTCCCAGTGAAATTTAACATCAGTTAGTGATACACCAGGGTAATGACCACAGTTGTCATGTTAACTACCATCACATCATGGTTCCTCTAACACTGGTGTTTCTCATGTGTCCAGTGCTGACACCAGCTACGAAACTTCCCTTATCCACACCAACGTCATCATCAGCTATGACGGCACCTGCAAACTGCAAATCCACGCTGTCTTCACCTCCGTCTGCGACATTGACATCCAGTGGTTCCCCTTCGACCAGCAGTCCTGTGATATGGTCTTCTCCTCCTGGACCTCCGATATAGACCAGGTAAGAGGGGTGGGAGAAGGAGTGACAAAAGAGATGGGAGATAATGGTGCTGTAGTGGAACAGAGACAAGGAGTGATAACAAGGATGATTCATATTCATTAGAAGTGCATTATCAAGTATCACATTCTAGTATAGTTCACACTCATAAAGGTTCTCTACTTGAGAATTAACTCCTGGAGACGTGTGTTGTTATTTTAATAATCAGATTGAACTGCTGTTGGGACCGTCAGACATCACCCGCTTTCATCCCAACCACGAGTTCTTCATGGAGAATTTCTATGGCGAGTCTAAGCAGGACTTCAACCCCTGCTGTGAACGACCATTCTCCAGTAAGCTCTCCTCTTACACTCGAGTTTTCTCCTGATTTAATCCGAAGCAACTACCCGAACGTTATGATGTTAAGAATGACGTTAAATTGTCTTGTGTATATGATCAAAATGACCTCTACATACTGTAATGTGCATAATCTCCTCTTTGCCCTAAAATTATCTACCAGCTTTAATTACAATATCTCTTTTTATGTATTTTGAGTCCATTCGTTCATATCCATCAGTCACTTTCTCTCACATCTCCTCCCACTGTCTTGCCTTTTAACATCTCATCTCTCACCTACAGTATCTCACGCCTCTCAACATCTCTCCCCTCAGTGATTGTCTACCACATCCAGCTCCAGCGAAGAGTTAAGTTCGCTTTGTTCTTCTTCATCACTCCAGGGGTCCTGATCAACATCTGTGGTAAGATGGTGGTGATGATAGAGAGAGAAAGAGGAAATCATTATATATACCAATATCCTTCCTTGGTGTTACAACACAACACAATGTCAAAATAATGCCCCCTTTAAGATTCCAGATACATTGATGACAGCCATTGGTCACACTGTTTCCACCCCTGGTCTTCCCCTGCATCTCAAATTCTCCACCCCTGGTATCCTCTCCCTCCAGCTCTCCTGGTGTTCTCGCTGCCCGCAGAGACAGGTGAAAAGATCGGTCTGGGGATCAACTCTATGTTAGCTATGATGGTGTTCCTGATGGCCATGACGGAGAACCTCCCTCCCACCGAGGACCTTCCCCTGGCAGGTGAGTCTCCCACACTTCCGCTTCAGCTTTTTCCCACAACATGCCGACAGTCACTCAAAATACCTGTTATCGTATTCCATCTCCTGACCTTTGACCTCTCCTCTAGGTGTGTACTATGGGGTGTGCCTCATCGTCTTGACCTTCAATATTCTGTTCTCTGTGTACGTGCTCAACCTGTCCTATTCGGGTGACCGAGGTTATCCAGTGCCACTCTGGTTCAGGTCAGTACCATGAAATGACAAGTGAGGTCAAATCAGCACTCCTTAGGTCAAGTGAAGTCAATTCAAAACCAAGATAAGTTAAGTGATGTCAGGTCACTGCCAAGTCAGGTCAAGTGAGATGATGTCATTGCCATGCTCGGTTAAGGGAGGTTAAGTCATTGACATACTAAGTCAAGTAGGGTGAGGTCAGTGCCATGCTAGGTCAAGATAGGATACATTAGTGCTATGATAGATTAGATGAAGTCAGGTCAATGCCAAGCTAAGTTAGGTCCAGTGAAGTCAGTGATAGCTATCTATTATAAATTACCACCATAAATTCAATCATTTCAACTACTTTTCCTGTATGTATATTATAACTATTACTGTACCCTCTTCCTCTCTATCATCTTAACCACTCTCTATCCTCCTCATAACTATCTACAGCCCCTTCATAACTATCCTCACCATTAGTCACATGTAACCTTCATCATAACTATCTTCGGCAGGTATTGGACGGTGTTTTGTGCCCGGATGGTGAGGATGAAGATACCCAAGTTTATAATCGGCGCCTGGAACCTGGATGAGGTATGTGTGGGGAGGGAGGGAGCACATCATTCTTTTTGTCACCCATACCCATTTTGTTCTATGGTAAGACATGAATTTCCAGTATTGTGCCATACATAGTCATTCCTCTGTATAACACTTCATTCATCCACCGCACTGTCATAAATGCTAGCTTTTCTATATTCAGTAATAATAATTCAGTAGTCATCTGCAGTCGCTCAGTGGCGTAGCGTGGGCTTTTAGCAGGGGGGCTAAGGGTTATAAATTTCCCACTGGACAGGACAAGGAGTTACATAATGTAATATTCAAAATATAAAAATATTTATGTTACAAAAATGATAATTAATCTAGTTCTAATAAAGTCATAGGGCTGTATGACAGGCAACGGGTTATTTAATATTAGGGTAGGCAAAAACAAAATATATGGATCATAGAAGTTAAACTACTGTACTGTATTATGTAAGTTTATCTCATCAGACAATAACCTGTGTCAATGACCGCATCATAATTCGGAGACTGTTGTGCATATTCCCATCTAATCCTTAGAATAACCAAATTTGAAAAACGTTCTTCTGATATAGATGATTGGAGGTAACATTTGGTTTGTTTCATCAAACCAAACAATCTACCAGCACTTGAAACAGGGGTAGTCAGGAAAATTCGTTTTAAGTATCATTACATTGCAAAATGCATGGAGCAAATGACTTGTATGTAGAAATTGCAGCAATTCTTCCAGTGTTTTGGGGATTTCTTTGTTAGTTAACTCAGTTCCAATTTGAATACAGTGATGTCATAATTTTGTTGAACACAGGCTTACAAATGACATCTTGGTATACTTCACACAACCTCTGTAATTGTGAGTGCATTGTTTGACATAATGTTGGTTAATTTACCATAATTAGCACAATAAGCAGCAAATAAAGAATACCAGTGGGCACATATTTGCTACCTACTGAACTGGAGCACTCACAAACCCCTCCTGCCCTGCGTGTTGCTCTAGCCATGTAGTAAAAGATGCTGCCGCCTACAGCAGTGACAGTGATGCCAGTTACGGAGATTGTAATATCGGTAAAATCCTTTGTAGTAATACAGTACTATACACAAATTCGGCAACTTTTCCGTGACTAATACAGTACAGTATATTTTTTCAAACAACTATGTCACAAGCTAAGCCATTCTATAATGGAATGTACTATGAGAATGTAATTAAAAATTGGGTCAAACGAAATCTCTTTCCTTCGTTGCATTTTTTTTTTTTTTACATCTAGCTCCAGATTCCCCCACCCAGCTACGTCACTTCAGTCAATGTCATAAACACTCACTTTTCAATATAACAATAGTTCATCACTCTCCTGAAGGCTCATACCTCCTCGTTTTGTTGTATATGACTTCATTATTCCTAACTCAGAACCTAAGGATAAGGAAGGACCAAGTGGAACCCTTAAGTGATGATAACGACGACGAAGACGTAAAGAAAAACTTTGATGTACGAGTTATCAAAGTGAACCCCACTACCATCGAGGAGAAAACGGACGTGTTCAAGGGTATGCTACTTGATGTTTTGGTTTCTACACAAATTATGTAAGGCTTTGTTGTTCTCATTCAGAGGTATTATCTTAAAATTTTATCTACAATGGTCAATCGTTGCTTGAGATAAATTGCAAATAAGTAGATAACTGGACCTAGATGACATATTAACTCACTTGCATTAACTTTGTGTTGTACTAGAAAAATAATGTGACCATAATTAGGTGGATGCCGGTAAAAAGTTCGTTTGTTGTTTCCATGAATATGTTAGGTGGAGAGAATGCCAATTGCAGCCCAATATTCTTACTGGGACAGTTTTTATGACAAGTTAACAAGTTTTAGGAATTACGTACATTACCACATATCCCTTCCTATTTTCTAGACCCGTTTCAGCGCCGCTCCATAGAGGCTTTAGAAGGGATTCATCGGCTACTGTCAAAAGAAGCCACAGATCATAAGGCTCAGCTCAAGAAGACATCACTGATGGAGCAATGGAGGTACCTCTCCCGAGTCATGGATCGCTTCCTTTTCATCCTCTTCGGCATTGGGACTCTGCTCTTCAATACTATCATTCTCACTCAGTCACCATTTGGAGAAAAGTTTGAGTACTGTCCCCACGGGTTTGGCATGTGCTCTGACGACTACAGCTTCGACTCCTCGTCATCAGAGGCAGGCCACTTCTAGTCATCTCCACCTTTCACATCTCAAGGCATCCAGTGATTGGTTCTTCGCTTCATGATGATAGCCAGTGTTCCTCCCACATACGAGTATAACATACAATCTGAAATCTAAAACAGCTTAGCCTAAAGTGATGTAGATATTAGCTGAGATCAAGGCAGTTGGTGGCCATTTAGCACAAATCATAATGCTGACATTGCACAGTCGCCTCTTGTTGAAATTTCTCTGATTCTCAACCCAAATTGCTAGGATATAACCAAAGAATTCCCTGATTATCCCTTTTCTTGATTATTCATGCTGGAGATCATGGAAATCACCTATTATGGATAGGATGACCTTAGAAATTTTATTCGTGACTAGAAAGGTCACTGAAGAACTTGGAAAACCATTTGAATAGTTTAATGATACAGAGTAACAGCCATGGAGATATCAACGCACTGAGACTCAGGGCCATATGGAGTCCATCAAGCTGATTAAGTCATTAGAAAATTAAGATCATTGAAGGTTAGACCATGTAATTTACGTCGTGATAAAGGATTACTTTCAAAGACTACGTACACTGAGGCAAAGGGTTTTGGACATTAAACAATATGGAGGATTAGATTATGGAGAGTAAGGACCATTATAAGTGATGCAAAAATATTTTTTCTAGACAGGCAGAAAAAAGCAAGTCAAGCTTAAAATAACAATTAAAAATACTTCATCTTTAATATTCGAATTTTTTGTTATAAAGGAATTTTGAGACCTGCCAGGCATAAGAGGCAATGTTTAAGACACCAGAAACTAAATTTTGAGGGATAAGTATGACAGCATCAACCCTCAAAAGATATGTACTTTGCACCAACTGCAAATATAGATACTGTACTCAACAGTGCTGCAAGTTAGGTTGTGGAGAATAAGCAGCATAGAGATTTTTAACGATGAGAATTATTTGGAGAATAAAATCCACTGAGATTTATATTAAGAGAATCTAGCTTCATGGACATTCAGATCAAACACCATGATGGGTTGTATTATCAGTATGAAAAGTAACAAACGTGGAATGACAACCTATTAACGAGTCTCCTAAACAGTGACTGCCTATGTATCAAGGACCCCTATACCTTAATGAAACTTTGGGGTCTCAATTCCCCATGGGCCCCATATGGCAAAAAATTTACTTACCATATACTGTAGTCGTGAGTCACTTGTTCATTTCTTCTTGGCAAGATTGTAGTTGATATCTCATGAATGCATGACCAGCAGGAAAATAATGAAACTGATGGCAGACCAGATACCGCGAGACACTATGATACACACACTGTTAGTAAACAAAGGCAGCAGTGGACTCGTGGGTGCTACTGGGATATAGAGTTTAACCCTGCTATAAACTATGTTCAAGTGATACGATTAAGAGGACTCACAGTATACAGTATGTACCACTTTTATTTTAATAGAAAACGTCTTAATACAGTAAAGTGGAAGGTCTAAGGAATACAAATCAACTCACTCAAGAAATTATGAGTGGGATTAATTATACATGTGAGGCCATGACTAGTAATTGTGTAGTGTATGGTTGCTAATCAAGCTACAAACACAAGGGGAATATTACATTTCACAGGTTTTCCAAGAATAAAGAGATGTGTTTACCTCTGCAGAAGGCAAGATTCCATTAATGTTAACAGGGCAGTGATATGTAGTGTGCATTTTAAACATAGTGGGTTTGAAAGAAATTTGAACAATTCAGTCAACCAACACTAAAATGTCAAGTAAGATTTAAGGGGCTATCACACTGGGCAAATTTTCGCATTGCCTCCAAAGAAAATGCGAGTTCCCAAGCAAATTTTCACTGCATTTCGGGTCCAGTTGAAGTTTTATAATATTTATAATTGAAAGGCATTGATTTTATTAAAACAATATATTAGCAAATAATTTTAAGTGACTTTCATGCAAGTATATTAAATACATACAAATGAAAATTACAAATAACACTTCATTTGACTTTTGTTAGTGCAGCCAGCACGAATTCTCAAACCTCACAAATTATTTGGACAAGGGGGTCTGAAACTCCCCATATTGATAAAGTGAGTGAATGCAAACTATTGCAAGATTTCAGAATCTATTATCTCGAAAAAAGCTAAAAACGACAACTCTTTTGGACAACCCACCATCTTCGTTATTGTTTTGTTCAGTGATGGCGATACACGAACTGTGCTAAAACTGTCCATGACTGGAAAAGTTTTCCCCCTCCAAGAATGGCAAAAATTTTGCCTAATGTAATAACTCCTTAAGGAAAGATAAATCCCAACACTGCAATTACCCGCAACACGGGGTAAGACCATTAAAGATGTGGTATGACCGTACAATTTTAAACTAGTATTATAACTCGTGTTATGCAAAAAATATTACTCTGTCCAATTTAATTATACTGTACATGATATATGAGGAATGGTGTAATATGAACACAATGAGTGGTTATGCTCTCTTTAAACTAGAGAATAATAGTGTAAAATGTTGTTTACAATTTGATTACATAGCCTATTGAGGTGCTTGTGATCCTTAAGTACTACACTTCACAAATTTCAGTTTAGTGGTGTGTTCTCTCCCTTTGATGCCCAGTACATAAGTACAGCATGCCCTGACAATTTGCAGATTTTTAATTCGCGCTTTATAATTAAAGTTAACTTTAATAACAAAGCACAGAGTTGACTTGGGGGTAGACTCTCACACTTTTAATACATTTTTGTGGTCTTGTTTCTGATTATTTGAGAGAATTTTCCCATTACCGTACGTATTATATGTTTGTATGTGTTTTGTGTCTGTGTGTCTACACACACATATACAATACAGGTAAAAGAAATAATTGTCTAAAGTGCAAACACAAAGGGAATATACATTTCTTTGCACACAAGTAAAAATGCCCCCCCCCCCTCCAGTCAGCAAATGTTATTCATGGATTTGGCTATTTGCAGCCATTTTGAGAACCTAACCTCCACAAATTTTAAGGGCATGCTGTACAGGTATACAAAAACACACACATACAGTATTGATGGTTGAAAAATGTTTGACCAAAAATATGACAAAACATTAATAAAGACTTGTCATTTTGCTCCCAATTTACTGATAAAAACATTGCAAGTTATAAATATACTTTAATATTATAGTAGGCCCCCCCCCCCCCCCCCCCCGTAAACAAATAAATCAATTACGGTAGTTTATCAGCAAAATATCTATTCCATTTGTCTACAAATATTAGCTGATGAAATGGTGACATTTCACAATGTAGCCCAGAAGCATTGGTAACTCAGAGCACATAGCAACTAAACAACATGTTACAACTGCTCTCAAAATTGCAATTACAGTACATTCTAAATGAATAATTAAACACTATCCTAATATCTTCAGTAGCACATATTTTATTGTGAACTTCAAACTCTTAAACTGTCAACATACCAGTAAATTATTTAACACCAGCACACAAACTATACAAATCAGATACAGTTTATATGTAAAGAAGTATACAGGCAGTCACCAAGTTACAAACAGCCAGCTTACTAATGGGATCCCAATATATTCATCACAAACTGAAACTAAAATCCCATTTTTTACATTAATTTCACTATTCTATATTATTTAATATCACTTTACTCTATATATATATATATATTGACCCACAATGGGGCCTAGGGGTCGAAAACAAATAAGAGTAAAAAGAAATTTAAATATACAAAAGAAAAAGATATTAATTTACACCACGAACATGCTAGAAAACCAACCTTTTGAAGTGAGATTGTATGAGTATGGAAACACAGAAGGCAGAGCATTTCACAGTTTGGCTGTGTGAAGAAAGAAAGATGTACTATAATGGGTTACAGTATTCTAGTGTGACCAACATCCACTGAGAAACGGTGGCCACAGCAGGCAAGACGAGTGTTACAAGCCCACGGCCTTGCCGGCGGTACACAGAATGCCAAATCCACCGAATTTTGCCCGTTAAAGTCCCTGTAAAAGGGAGTGTGAAGCAACATTGCTGCGAAGAAAAGGGGAAGAGAGATTATCAACTAAAGGAGGAGAGTTAATAAGACAAAATGCCTTTGATTCCCCCCTATCTAACAGTTGGACAGAAGAAGAGCCACCCTAGGTATGAGAGCAGTACTCCAAGTTAGGATGAATGAATCCCTTATAAACTTGAAGCAAGTGCCCAGGAGTGAAGTAGCTACGGCATCTGTACAGCATTCCCAATTTCGGGAGGCAGCTTTAGCAATGTTGTGGATGTGTATTGGATATTAATGTTGTTTTGTATAGGCAGGGTTGTGCTTTAACTTAACCTTACCTATGGAACTATCACTTTTCCAACTTATGAACAGGGTCCAAGAACTAACCCATTTGTAGCTCGGGGACTGCCTGTACACATAAAATAAAGTATGTACAATATAACCACAAATATGAAATTTTTTAACATACACAGAACAATTACACAGGATCCCGTCTAAAAACACACATATAAAAGCATTAATATTACAGCAAAAATGTATCTATAAATATGTTGAACGGAAAGCCACAAAAAAGACACTGTACAACTTTAAATCCTTTACCATTCACCACAAACAAGGTAGAATGATAGAACTTATCATCGTGTTTGTACTAGCTGACCTAATTTCCACGCCAAAACCGGTCTCATGTGGGGTTTTTTCTGAATTCTTGTGTTAAACTGAAATACTATATTAACTCACCGCAAAAGGTAGTGAACAAATTGTCATCATTTTTTAGGTAATGATGTGTCGAATGTTTGTAAATGAGTAGTTTGAGATGATTTTTTATTTGACTATTGATTTATTTCACTATAAAATAAAGTGCACTCGTTTATAGTAAATCTATCAATAATTTTTTTGGCCAATATACAGTATCAGTATGTGAGCACAACGTGGCACTGAGAGGAAGCAGGAGGTGTCATCACACTTTATATGTGTTACTAGTTATATCATAAATGTATCACTAGATGTTCACATTACATGTACAGTATAAACAGCACTGGAAATAAACATCACTAAGCACTACATACAGTATAAACATAATCTATAGGCTTACAGATACACCAACATCTTCGTCTTGTATAAAGTTTACTCTCAAACCTCATGGAGTAATGGGTGTGTTTTTCTCATCATAGCATGAGGAACTACAGCACATACTGTAACCCCCCCCCCCCCCAATCTTTGCTGAAGTTTTCCCAGATGTAAACTGGTCTCCAGCTGTCATGTTCATAGACAACAGGTACAGGTAACTCGCGTTTGATTTAAGCGTTTTTGGAATAACCAGATTGTTCAATTAATACCAAAAACTATTTTACGCGCACCTATTTTTGAAATACGCGCTCAAGACAGTTTAAATTCGCCCCCGTATTCGCCTGGTCGCCTGGCAGCGGAGTGGCACGTGATGCCTAGTGAGGTGCTTGTAAGTTATTACTATAAAGTCACAGTCGTATCAACATCAACAATTTTAATATTAATAATAATAATTATTATAATAATGTAATATTAAAGATTATTCCTACTAATGATGAAGATAATGAAGTATTCTGTACAACAACTGTGACCACGTCCAGCAAGCTTCCCGCGTATCGCTTCCTCAGTTCACACCACCACTACTTTTTCTGTGCTCTCATTTGCATTTTGTTTATCACGTACCTTTTTAGTGTTAAGCGGTGTTTTCCCCATTGAGTATGTCTGGAAAACGTCCATCTGCCTCCTCTGGGGCACCTAAAGCTAAAAAGGCACGAAAAACAATCGCAATGGACGTGAAAGAGCACTGTTTGTACCCTGTACGGTATGTGATGGTTCCTCTAACCTGTACCATTTACATGTACGTATTCTTATGGGAAAATTAAGTTTAATTTACGTGTTTTGGAATTAAGAGTAAGAACGTAACCCTCGCGTAAAACGAAAGGTGGGTGTAGAGTAAACTATATCAGCAAAATGACGGCATTAAATATTCACTACAATTAGCATATGAATCACAGTTAAATATCGATTAAATGTGCTCATTGGCTTAGGCCTAACAAATTATTTATTTTACCATGTTAGAAACTGAGGTGTCATACACTCAGCAGACCGATTAATTTGACTTAACAGGACCCATTGCCACCACTTAAAGGGTGATGTGAGGTCACACACATAAAGGGAGTGGGGTGGTTGAGTGTGAAAGACAGTGCAAGTGTGTGTGGGACAATATGAGTGTGTGTGTGAGAGTGCGAGTGTGTTAGGAATGATGCGAGTGTGTTAAGAATGACCAGAGTGCGAGGAACAGTGTGAGGTGTTACAATGATGTGAGTTTTAGGGATGATGCACATATGTGAGTGTGTTAGGGACAGTTTAGGTGTGTTAAGACCAATGTGAGTGTGCGAGGGACAGTGTGAGTGTGTTAGGGATGATGTGAGTGTTAGGAATGATGTGTGTGCGAGGGACAGTGTGTGAGTGTTAGGAATGATATGAGTGTTAGGAATGATATGAGTGTTAGGAATGATGTGTGTGTGAGGAATGATGTGTGTTAGGAATGATGTGAGTGTGTTAGGAATGATGTGTGTGTGTTAGGAATGATATGAGTGTGTTAGGAATGATGTGAGTGTGTTAGGAATGATGTGAGTGTGTTAGGAATGATGTGAGTGTGTTAGGAATGATGTGAGTGTGAGAGACTTGAGTATATATTGTTAAACCTGGACGGCTATTTGGGAGATCATATTATTTTCTCCTACATTTATTTGGTAGGCCTGTGTTCTTTGGTGGGTCTGGAGCTGCTTGCCCATCCACTCCTGTCTCTGTCAAGTAGTGTTGGAAGGTACTGGGCACGTAAAGGCTTTTATGTGCACCTCAACATGTGCCAGTGTTGATAAATGTATATTAAACATCTTACATCCAGTCAACCCACTAACTACTACCTCTCCCCCCTATATCTACAACATTGTCACCCTTTGCTCTTGTTCAACCACTTGGCTTATCATCCTGTTTAAAGCAATTGGGTGTTGCTTTCATTGTCAAAACCAAGACAATGTCCAGCAACAAGTCACAAGATAATGAAAATTGGAAGATCATTCAACTTTTTAATGTTTGTAAAAGAAGTGCTTAGCTTTTTAGATTACTGACCTTAAAGTGAGGAGCAGCAAATTATCGGTACAGTGGTCCCTCGATTAACGAACACAATTGGTTCCACAGAGTCGTTCGTTAACCGAAAATTTCATTAACCGAATCTATTATTTCAATGGGATATTGGGAAATTGGTTCCGACTCACAGAAAAAGTATTCATACAAAGTACTGTATAACGGTAATAGAGTTAATAAAAAATTAAATATAAACTAAATACAGTACTGTCCTGTACAATAATAAATAAAAAACAATAGAATACTGTATTTTAACTTACTTTGAGGTGTGTATGTAGTATTCCCGGCAGCTTTGTTTACATATCAAACAGCTGATTGTAGAGGCAGTCGATGAATACATGTCATATTCTTTACAGAGTGCGTTGGTTCTAATGCCTTCTTCGTGTTTCATAATAATTTCTGCACTGTATATTATCAATATGTTAACTAAATTTCAGAATAACCAATAATTTTAATGTAAAAATGCAAAAATATTCAAGAGACCAACAAACTGGATGTTCACTCCGCTGTAAACAAAGTTAAACTAAGAAGCGTTGTTGGGTGATTCAATCAGCTGATGGGCGCACAAAAACTGTTCCCTGTACTGTATTTATTATCAATATGTTAAATAAATTTCAGAATGACCAATAATTTTAATATAAAAAAAGCAGAAATATTAAAGAGCACAACTTTCTTAATATTTACTCCACTGGAAATGAATGTAAACATAGAACTGATTACTATATTGGCGGACTGGCCGATCAGCTGAAGCGCACAACAAAATGTGTTTGTCGTAAGGATTTCATTAATCGAAGTTTTTCGTTAATCGAACTGAAAATCCTTATGGGAGCTATTTCGTTGATTGGACAGTTCGTTAATCGGGGGATCACTGTACAGTATTAGGCAAAGAAATAGTTTAGGAAGGATCCACTTCAGGACAATCTTAATATCTTTACATCCCAAAATACCTGTTCCTCAATCTGGATTTTTGGCCAGAATCTTTTAATTTAATTAAACAATATGGACCATCAACAACTAACACAAAAATATTTCCATGACAAGTTGAGAGACCAAATGGACATATACGGATGTTAAAGACAACATCATTACGAAGACAATGGAAAGGAAGGAGGGGGAAATAGACATGCAAATGCTGAAACGAGTGGTTGGCTTTGCGTGCGAGTAACTCATCATAAATGTGGAGATCTATCATAAACGCATAGTACAACTAGTGAGAATAATCATCCCTAAACTCGAGCTAAGGAGGGATGTCCTGAAGGCACTGAAACTTAAGCACTTATAGTACAGCAATGTCTAATTCACAGTACCCGTATATGCCATTATGTAAATGTTATTGCAATGTAAACAAAATATAATATTTTTCACAGTAAAAAATCATCCTGAAAATGGATTGACGAAGAATGCCACTTAAAGGTAAACAAAAAATTAATGTGCTTTACAAGGCTTATCTCAAAATATTATTTGACCATGTATAACATTCATGTTGAATTTCCTCTGACCACAATGATTTTAGGACCTGAGTGCATGTGAATTATGGATCAGTTGGAGCAGGGGAGCCATAACCCCTCCCCCCACCCCCTCCCCAACACACCGTCAACACTCTTGCCTCAGTTTCCCAGCACCTTAAGTAGTTCACTTAAAAAAAAAAAATTATTAACAGATAAAGAGAGTCTCCTTCCAAGAAAATTCTGGAAGCTCATCTGTTAAACTGGTCAATATGGCCAGTCTCTTATGAAAACCTTACTTCTTTTATGATTATTGAACTATTATGAGGACTCCTGGAGCCAGCAAAAAGGTCTTTCACTATTACTTAGTTGCATACTTGCAACACTAACAAAAAATAAGTGACTCTCTGAGTAAGCATCATATAACAATGTTAACAACTTCCTACAAAACATGGTATATTGGGTCCAGATTTCTTGAAAAATGTTTCAATTCAATGTTATACAATTCAGTCTTTAAAAGTGCAATGTCAAATCATGAACAGTGACCTAAGAATCATCAGATTGTCAAAGTCACTACAAAAATGCACAATATAACATGTGTAATAAATGAATATTGATACACACTTATGGTTTAGTCTTTATTTCACAAAAACTCAAGCTAACATGTACTGGAAAGGAAGTATTTATGGAATTATAAACAAAATAACAAACTTGATGTTCTAAATACCATGACTGAATGATGAAAACATTTGCGGTAAGATAACACAACTTTTTTCAACTATACAGTAATAATTGCATATTATCATTTTCTAAAATGTTCTTAATCATTAGATAGGATTCAGCCATGGCTTTCTCACTAGTTTAGGTGGAACTGTAAAGCATATGCCTAATCTAATGACTCCTTCAAACTGATGAGTCTCTTCTGAGCAATGTAATGATGAACTCACAAATAAGGCATTAAACAATCACACAAAAAAAAATCATGTTCCCTCTATACTGTACAGCATTACATGAAACACACCCATAGTCTCCCACTCAATGCCACAAGTTTTCTGATTACAGCTTGCACTATCTATCGCCTATCCTTCCTGGTTCCCCTTCTATCCTTATCCATGTTCCTACTCCCACTCTTCTCCCTCCTCCGTTCCCTACTCCTATCCCTTTTCCTTTCTCTACTCCTACTCCTACCATTCTTCTTAGCTCGATCTCTATCTCTTCGCCGTTCTGCATCCCTTTCTCTAACCCTGTCCGCTTCCTTTGGTTTACGTAATTGTTCTTTTTCCTTTCCCTTACCATCTTTATCCTTATTCCTCTCTTTCTTTCCTAAATCTTTCTTGGACTTATCATCATCACTCTTTCCTTCTTCTTTCACTTTCCCCTTGGCTGACTTTCCACCATCTCCTATTATCTTTTTCTTTGCACTGATTTTCCTTACTTTTTTCTTTTTTTCCTGTGTTTCACTATCACTGCTGCTATCATCACTTCTTGACGCTCTCCCTCCCCTTCTTTTCTTCCTTTTCTTTTTCCCATGATCGGAATCTGAGTCTGTGCTAGAGCTAGAACTCGAGTCACTCTCAGAGTCTGAGGAAGAACCAGAAGAAGATCCTGACGAAGAGGATGAACTATCAGAGTCTGAACTATCACTATCGCTACTTTCACTGGTTGTGTCACTACTGCTATCATCACTGCTACTGTCATCTGAAGAGCCTGAGTCTTTCTTCTTACCTGGTTTGTCCTTTTTTTTGTCTGCCTTTTTCTTGTGTTTATCAGCCTTGGGTGTCTTCTTTTTATCTTCTCTGAGTTGTTTGACTTTAGAAGATTTCTTGGGAACCTCAGCAGGTTTTAAGTCCTCCTTTGGCTTCTCCTCTGGCATTTTAATATTTTCAGGATGAGGATCTTTATCCCATGGAGGTTCAGGTGTCTCTGACATAGTTGTATCTGCTTTAGGAGCATCAGTTTGCTGATCATCATCTTCTTCCATGTTTTCTTCAGCTTTGTCATCTAATTCTGGTGCTTCAGGAGGAACAGCAGAAGGGGAAGGAGGAGGAGAAGGCCAATTTGAGCCCATAAATGGGGAACATGTGTTGTAAGGAGGGGAATGAAATAGGTTGTAAGGAGGGGAGTGAAGTGGGTTGTAAGAAGGGGAAGGAATTGAGTTACAAGGTGGGAGATGGGGATCTGGGGCATCATCAGGAGGTAGTGGAAGTGTAGAAACAGGAGGAGGAGGAAGAGGTGGTAGGGGCTCTGTAACAACAGTGGCAGGAGCAATTTCTGCATTTTCATTCTTCTTGGCTGTACTGGGTGTTTTGTCTGGTTTCTCTTCCTTAATGATCTTCAAAATTGGTCTCGAGTCAGTTGAATTTGTCTCATCATCTTTTTCTATTTTTATGTGAACTATAGTTGTTGCCAAGTCAGAATCAATGTCTTGTACTTTGTTTAAGTCTTTACCTTTACCCACTTCCTTCAACTTTTCCCTTTCTGAATCTTTAATGCTATCCCGTGATCTCTCTCCTTCCTTTTCTTTATCCCTACCACTAGGCTTATCCTTTCCTTTATCCTTCTCTCCCTCTTTATCTTTTTGTCTCTCTTTTTCCCTATCCCTCTCTCTTCCCCTATCCCTATTCTTCCTATCCTTATCCCTGTCCTTACTCTTATCCTTCTCTTTGTGTTTCTCCTTCTCCCTACTCCTATCCTTTTCCTTCTGCCTACCTTCATTCTCCTTTTCACTGTCATTACCCCCACCCACTGTAGAGTTTGGTTCCCCACTTTCCTCAGTCTGATTTGCAACTATCTCCACCTTTCTTCCCCCATCCCCCCGCCCATCTACCTGGACTACCATACGCTCAGTGTCGTCGTCATCCTTACCTGACAGGTCTGCCTCATCATACACTAGCTCTCCCTCCTCAGCCTCGTAATCTAACAAATCTGAAAAAAAAAAATTATATCTTAAGCTCACAGTAATCAACACAAAACAGTTTTAATATGGCCAGCAAAGTGAACACTCAATTACCTTTATCTTCTTTCTGCCATTCTTACAAACACTGAGACTCGGAAATAATTTAAATAGTATGTATTACAAACAATTATTAATTTTATATTTAGCTTCATCAAATAAATATTAACTTTCAACCTTAATTTATAAGTCAGAACTGAAATGTTAGTTAGACATTTTATGTAGGATATGACCTGCAGCTTTCTTACATTAAAGTCTAGTGGGGCACTTCAATATGCTAACAGCAAATTATCAAGTAAATTGTATGGTACTTAGGAAGAACTATTACCAATACATCATGGAATAGTAAAGAGGCATTGAATCAAAGGATACAACCCTCAAAGTCACCTGTGGGCCACTATAAATGGTGTAAATTCTCTAACATGTTCACAAATAGACAATGAAGAACCGCATGAACAATCAATTTACAGTCTTTCATGGTGCAAGAGAAACAAGAACTACCCGAGTGATAATGAGTACAACGAAATAAAACTCAAGGAGAATTTGTCCAAGGACAAGCATGCCAAGTTCTCCCTTCAGGGTGCTAGCTAGGAATAAAATCTTGGTGTGAGCCTTAAGTGTTATGAACCATATTATTAAAACACTGTTGGTGGAGGGCTAACTTAGACTTGTAATGGTGCGAGTTGAATACAACTGTTTTGGAACTTGCAAATCAGATGTAGTTGAAATAAAAAATAAAAACAGCCTCTCACCACCAACCCTAAATAAAGTGCTACTGAACCCAATATCAGCATCAAATTGGATATTATCACCCCACAGGCCAGACATCTATTTATCTTACAGAAAACTATTCCCAAATAGGAGATTGAGCTGTTAACACCACAAAATCTGTGTTTCCCTAACACACAGAGAGACATGGGGTAATTTACATTTGTACTTATTGTCAAATTGCTAAACATTTATCAAAGGAAACAAAGGTGAACAACAATTATGTTAAGAAAATACAAAATACAAGTTAATAGCAGCAGACAGTAACCAAACAGCTGATCATAGCACGCTAGCAGATGCACCCACTAGGAATTCATTTATTTTTTTACTTATTTTTTCTTAAATAACAAAGCAAGTTCAACAAAGCCTTATTTATGCATAGAAATATAAAGTGTACTAACAAACAGAATTTAACACTCACCTGATACGGTGGATGAAATTGTTTATAGACGATACTTAAAGTAGTGACAGTGGTACGTATATTTTGAATATTTCATTACAATAATTTAAAATGTAATCTATGAAATATATTAATAGCTTTTTTTAATAAAATGTGCTTTGAGGAAATAATTAAGGTAAGATAAATCTCTACTGACTGTACTGTACAGGAAGAACTCAAGAAATTTTTTACATGGTCTGAAAAATGGCAGACGAAATTTAATGTGGACAAATGTAAAGTACATAGTCTAGATATAAACAGAGAAACCAGATATCAGATGAACAACATTGTTATACAGAAATCTGACCAGAAAGATTTAGAAGTAATGATAAGTAGGAATCTTTAACCAAGTCAACAATGTGTATTTGCTCGAAACAAGGCTAACAAAGTACTTGGGTTCATACAAAAGTGTGTTAGTTACGAGACTAGCGAGGTTATCCTAAAACTATATCTTGCGCTTGTGAGACCCCACTTGGATTACGCAGTTCAGTTCTGGTCACCGTACTACAGAATGGATATTGAATCCCTAGAAAGAATTCAAAGGAGAATGACAAGACTAATCCTGGGCATTAGGAACCTTGAGTCCAGAGACAAGTTAAAGCATCTTAATTTGCACTCCCTTGAGAGACATAGAGTGAGGGGCGATATGACCAAGGTGCATAAATGAAAGTCGAGGCTAAACAAAAGTGATATAACAAAGGTACTCAAACTATCCAACCAGGAGCAAGCTCGTAGCAATGGTTTTAATTAAACAAATTTAAAGTTACGCACGAGATAGGTAGACATTGGTTTGAAAATAGAGTAGTGGATGAGTGAAACAAGTTACCAAACATCATCATTAACTCGAATTCGCTGGATAGCTTCAAATATAGGTTGGATGGATATATGAGCGATAGGGGTTGGGTGTAAGGTAAATGGGACTGCCCAGTATGGGCCAATAGGCACCCTGTAGTTTCCTCCATTCTTATGTTCTTAAGTGCATCTTGATGGTAGGGGGGAAAGAAGCCCTCTTTATAACTGACAGGGCTTGCACCTATTAATCAAGTATAATCTGACATTTTTTGCTAGATTGGGATAACTTCCTGTTTCTATAACTTATTGGATATTAGTTTATATATGGTAAAACTAGCTTTGTTTAATCAAAGATGTTATTTATAAACTTCAAGAGAAATACTTGAAATGTACAGATAAAAACAAATTAGATACTTTGGTCATATAATTAGGGATGAGGGAATAATAAAAAAAATATTAATGGGCAAAGTTAAGGGTAGGAGTGCCAGGGGAAGGCAGAGCCTGGGATGGATGAATGAAATTAAAAACTGGGTCCCCAGAAAGAAACAAAACCTTAAGAGGGTTTGTAAAAACAGCCCAAGAATGTCGGACATTTTGTTTAAGACTCTTTTTATAACAATCTTTGTACTAAATTCATATTTATAACACAAGTTGAACAGAATCCATGGATAAAAGTTTTACAAATTTTTTCTAGCCGTAAATATTTTTTAACGCGTCCTCGCACTACAAAAATATCATATTTTGGAGGATTTCTTATATATATTCATTGAAACAAACCTTTACATAAAGTAGTCAGGATCATCTTGGTATAAGAAATGGGGGGGGGGGGGGGGGCACTTCTAACTGAATTCACTGATTCTATAGACTCCGGTGAAAATATTGACAGCTCCTCCCCGACTTACGACCTGCCTCAGTCGTACCAAAATTTTGTCAAATTACGTATTTTCGAGTCCCAACGTCAGTGATTGCGCTGTGTACTGACAAAATTTTCGTTTGTAATTCACTTTAAAATGGCTGGCAAGCTTAAAAGTGAGTTTTGTGGTGCTGAGAAGAAAAAGAGACACCCATTTTAGATTTTCTATTTATTATTTAAGCATTTTCGACTTACGACCTAGATTTGGGTCCCTAACCTCATCCTACGTCGGGGAGGAGCTGTATATATTTTCTTCATAAAAGATTCGAGTTCCAATCATATCTCAAAATATTGTTTTTAAGAATATTTTATACAAACAACCTTATAGAGAATTATAACAGATTCTTTAGATAAAAGTTTATACACTTTATCACTAGCTGTAAATATTTTCACTTGTGGCTATGGCCTAATATAATGGAAGTGATAAGAGAACCAAACAAAATAGGAGAGCGTTTCATATGGTATACTGTACAATATTATTGCACTATAATATGCCTGTTTATAAAATGTAGAAGTACAGGGTATATAGTACGTGTTGATAATAAAGTACATGTACTCTACTCGTTATTAACTTATCATGAGGCAGTCAAGTCTTGGGTTGATTCTACAACACAATTTACATTACCTAAGGTAATTAACTGTATGTACTGTACTGTGCATTATTTATATTTCTTAGATACTTCACTTTAGTGCTCTTGAGCAACCACCTCCACCACAGTGGCAGCCCTCACTTATGCAAACTTTCTCCCATACTAACCAGATTTTATTTATTTTTTCCAGGTTGAGATACATGTGCCCAGTGCAGAACCCCAGTCCTGTTTACAAGGGGATTCAGATTAAGCGAGTCCGAGTTAGAGGGCGTTTACTGTATCGTCAAATGGGGACCTTCAGCCGAGGCTGGGAATAAGCCCAACTATTATGGAAATACACATTTGTTCAGGCCAGTTTCACTTATGCTGATCTTTTTCTTGAAAAAACATCCACTAGCATTAAATAAGGACAGTTTGTATTCAGATAATCAAATATGATTCTACCAATACACTCTGATCAAGCAAAAGTTTTCTTCATTCTAGATCCGTAGTATTCAGCCACAACTGATCTTATACTGTATAAGGTAAGCATGCTAATATCCTTCCAGCACATTTTAAATTTACAAATATTAATATATAGTGTACATTACAATTTTTAATACAAACCCATCAGATAGAGCATTAAGAATATCATACGAATTAATCTATAAGTGTTCATAACCCGACCATTTGTTCCCCCAGATTCCTAATGCTCTAAAAGACGGAAGTAGAGTTCCTTAAATAACAAAAAAATTTAAAAGAAAATGTACAGCCCAAGTGTTCTAAAAGGGGAGACAGCTGTATTATACATATACAGTAAACCCTCGAAGATCCGGACCCGGTAAATCTGGAATTCGGACAAACAATATGGAGGTTCTGGGCTAAGAAGCCTCCGTAAGAAGCATTCCCAAAACAAGGTGAAGGTAGTTTTAGGATTAAAGTTTTTGTCCTATAAAATGTCACAGACTAAACTTAGCAGAACATAACTTGAATTGCTCAAATCCTTGTAAGATAGCGAATAATTCGAGTACAGACATCACACAGTTTGCAGAAGATAAAAAAAAGTTAGTCCTTTAGTGTAGTACATACAAAATGAGTACAGCAATATGTTGCTCAAAATTATGGCTTTTTCACAGGAAAGAGTCTGTATAACTAACCCCAGTAGTCAGGATAATGTGTACTGCATCTTTGGTGTGTTTTTTTATATCATAATTTATCGTTTTTATACATTTAATACATTCACCAGAAGATTCGGACAATCGGCTTTTTCGGACAGGTGCCCCCCTTTTAGTCCAGATCTTCGAGGGTTCACTG
Organism: Homarus gammarus; assembly: GCA_958450375.1. NCBI lineage: Eukaryota > Metazoa > Arthropoda > Malacostraca > Decapoda > Nephropidae > Homarus > Homarus gammarus. The sequence continues at coordinate 1,065,943 of CAUDMG010002131.1, read as the reverse complement.
TACAGTAATATCTCCGTTAGCTGGAATCCCTTAAACCCGGAACTTTCCGATATCCAGAATTGAAATTTTCTAAAAAAATCGTTTCCAAGGCCGGAATTTTCCAGAAAATTCAGGATTTGTGAACGATTTTCCGAGGGGCACATTGTCCAGAGATTTCCAAGGAAATTTTCCCGATACCTGGGAAAACTCCGGGAACGGGGGGAGATTTTTTTCCGGGTTTGAAAGATGAAAATCAGGCACATTTTCCGTAAATTTTTGAGAAAATTTTTCCGATACAGGATAACCGGAAAATTCAGGGGATGAGGGATTTTTTGCCTGGCTTTGAGAGAGTCGTCTCGTTATCCGGAAGTCTCTCATTCCCGGAAGTGCTCTGCACCGATTGTTCAGGCTAACGGAGATATCACCTATATACTGTATATACAGTATAGTGAAAAATAAAGAACAGGTGTGGTAAAAATAAAATATACCAGTACTACCCGACTGAAAAAAACAAAACTGTGGAAGAACTTGATCTTCTACTTCCTTCAACAGCAGTCTGGCTTACCTTATTACATATACAGTACAGTAACCTCATGTTTTGAATTCTTTCTAAAAACAAAATCTAGTGACTTAACAATCAGAAGATAAACTAAAAATCAATAATATATATGCATATGAATTTTAGTTATGAATATGAATTTAAGTTTACACCTAAAACTACGAGTTATACGCAATGCATTATCACACCTGAGGAAGGTTGCACTACAATGCAAGATGTCTGAACTGATACAAACTTGCAAGTCACCTGTTAAAGCAAGTTAAAAGGCCTCTAACTTTTGGAAAGTGTGACAAAATCCAAGGCACATGGGTCATAACAATCCTGTATGTATATCATTCAAGAATATTTGTAATTGCTAAAATATCAATTTCTGAGACCTTAATCCTTTTACATACACTGGTAACCTCTGATAAGGAAGAATGCTTTTATTAACTTACCTGCACAGTTATCAAGAGAATCATTGCCACCCCCCTCCCCCTGCCTGTTGACCTCTGAGCGGACCCCCCTGCGCACGTACGTCTCCTCCTCCTCCCCCCCCTCTGCTGCATCCCTGCCCTCCTCGCCCTGATCCTCCTCCGCACGAGACCCAAGAATTTCTTCAAGTTCCTCCTTCATGCGCTGACGATCCTGTTCCAGCTCTCCTACATAGTGATAAGGATATTAAATACAGGAATACACAATAAGGAGGATAAACGAACCAGAGTAAGAAGATATGAAGGATAAGAAAAGGAAATAAGAGGAAGTCTATTACTTCACAATACATGTACAGCAAATGTTAAATTTGGGTTTAGAACCAATACTTTCCCTGTAATGATACATATCATCCTTACATTCCCCACACACATAATGTCCACCACAACAATTACCTTCTTTTCCCTTAATGGATTCCCTTTATCATGTTTATAAATTTTTTATATATGGATGACAAAGCACAAAATGAGGAGTCTCTTCCATTTTGCCTATCGTATACACTCGAGTACAGCTCGAGTTTTTATGAAAAAAATTTTATGCAAAAAGTAGGGGGTCAAACTATATATGCAACAAATTTTTGAGGAATTAAAATTCATTTATTTCCATGGGTCATTTATGGTGAGTGATGGCTACCCGGGCACATGCTCACAGTAGGCAAACCTTACCAGTAAGCTCCTATGACCAAGCCTTGCCTACCATTTCTCTAGATTCTTTCCTTATGTTACTACATGAAGAGCATTACCTCATTCACTATATAATATATGCTGTTTTAAATCAACAAAACATGTATAAATGAAGATTTACATATAATTTTCCTTTTGTTTGAGTCTGTTAACAACTTAACAGCACTAGTGGCATTGCTGCCAAGTTAAACAGGCCATTGAAGCCACATCCCCCTAACACTCTCTTTATCAGGCCAAGCTGTGACCTATATGTGTTATGGCTATTTTTCAACTCATAATTTGGGTACATACACAGTATGTAATTTTCTTCAATAATTTTTTTTTTACTTAGTTACATGCACACACAATGTTACCTAACAGAATGTGCCCCCCCCCCTCACCAAATAATAAAAATAAATGCAAAGAAAATCATTATCATAAGGTCAAATACATAAAGGTAATAAACATTTGAGGCATTGCATGGAAAAACTAGCACAAGCACCACTCTCATTTTTTGTCAGGAAATGCATTCAAAGTTTGCAACATTCAGAAATTGATAACACAGAAAGTATTCTAGTTAGAATGTTGCTGTTTGCTTTAAAATGAAGCTGAATGTTTGTAAATTATGCAAATAATTTTTGGCAACGATACTGGTAACCTCAGATAACCAAACCCAAAATAATGTTTCCTTAATGTTTTGTAATAAAAACTCTGGTAAATATTTTTGTTTTCCAATCACGATTATCATAATAAAAATACTCTGTACACCCTAAATTGGTTTCCCACTGTGGGAGGTTTCACTGTCATCAGGCTCTGGGACACCGATTCCCTAGGTGGCTTCTGAGAATAAAACATTACTGAAGGGAAGCCTCCAATCGACGTAGAGGGCTCAGGCTGGGCCTCAACGTAGTCACTAACACTTGACATTGTTGTGTAGTGACAATACACAACCACATTTGGCGATATTAATGAAGAAAAGCATGCCCCCTTAGCACGAGATGCACCTCCTCTACACTCAAGTCTTAAGACAAGGACTGAAAAAAGTGCGCCACGAGCCCTGACCGGCATGCAGTTCTGCTTGCTGATTGGCTGCCTCCACCATAAAACTCCCTTCTTGTCCACAAACACACTTACAGCCTTATGACATAAGGCCGTATGTTTCACACACAAGAATTTGGCGGATGTGATACATTTACCCAGCAAAAATGGTCAAAAATGTCGCTTCGATGAGATATGGACCAGAGTTAGGTTTTTGTCTATGGACTTTTAACTATATGATCATTGGCATTTTTGCACTTCATCCATCACCACATGAAAATAGGGTGCTTTAAGAACCGTTTGCAGTCATAAACATGATTGTGGCCTGGGTGGCACTTGTGCTAGTTTTCCACGCAACGCCTCATTTCTTTGTGTGCAAGAGTTGGCACGCTAAGCGGGGAAGGTGGGTCAGCAGTGTACAGGTTCTCAGCTGTTCTGAGCTGTCTCCTGTGTAATGAAATTATTGACAAATATTTTGTCATCCAGCAGGCAAATGGCAATACAGTACCTGTGCAGTATTTTCATATTTTATTTTACAGTACAGGTGCTGGTTACTGGTGGGAATTCAGTTTCTGAGTTGGTAACACTGTTCATAGCATCAACTGTTATACAAAATATGTTAAGAACTATACTTTGTATTTCTCAAATGCGAGGGTTGAATTGTACAAAAGGTACTGTATATGAAAATCTAAGAGATTCTTTTTTTTACCCAAAATTCTGAGGTCAAAGTATATGAGATCAGTTTATACATGAATATATAAGGTATACAATTCTTAGATTTACCTCCTCTTTCTTTGATTCACTCTTCCAACTCTAAAGATGGCAAACAATAAGGACATCCTTTCTTGAAATTCCCAAACTGTAGATTTTTTGTTTATTCATCCTTTCCCAAGTCAATTTAGTGAGTGGCAGCTGAGTGGATACAACAACTATCTCCTGTCATGGGTTCATGCCTGCTCCGGGGCACCCCCAGACCCCAGTTTAACCTCAATTTACAGTTGGAAAAGTAAAGGATGTCAAGTCCAGTGCCAGCCATACTGCCCTAATGGATCATCAGACATATGGCACCCACTTTCATGGTCACTAATTATTGGACAAGTGTGTTTCAGCAAATAATATGGTTGCTAGCCTACTTACTTCAAAACTCTTCAATAATTTCATTTTCTTTCCTTCCATTATACTACATAATTATAGAACTGGTTGTGACCAACTGAAAAGGAAGTGGAAAACAAAACAAGTTAAACATGGCAACCACGAAAAACTCTTTTTTAACTCACTTAGAATGATGTCATGTGTAGCCCGCACAAGGCTGGTGGTCCTGGCACTGTGTTGGCGGGGCATCCAGAAGATGGGTGGTGTAGACTCCGTGCGTATAAACTTTGATAATTTCATCTGGTGGGCCTCCCAAACCTCATGCTACAAAAAATAAATAAATTTATATATAAATAAATAAAAAATAAAATATAATAAAATCAATATCACCAATAAAGCAAAGTTAATCTACAGTACAATTATTAAGTTACACCAGTGTTTAAGTTGATGAGTAATCAAACTACAGGTACTCTCACCAAACATGAGGATCAAATATAAATGTGCTCAATCTATGCATCTCCGAGAATATAGCATTAGCGGTAGTAATAAATTTGGAAATTGTACCATAGCCTTTATTTTATCAAAGTACAAGTACTTCATCCACATTTGCCTTATAGGAATAATAAAACTCCTTAAGTAATGCACCTTTAAGAAAAGCCAACAAAAAGCATAAAAACCCAGGTGTAGAAAAGTTCATGTAGTTAGGCCTGAAAGCTGAAGTTTTACCTATTAAAAATTTTACTTTTGACTGCAAGATATTTTGGTCTCCGAAACTACAGTAATGAAATAAAAAAAACCTGCTTCAGCTTGCACAGTGAGCCACCCCACTTTACACCAACCATAAAAGCCCTTGGCTCGTTTTAAAATTACATAAGTGAAATCTAGTCTTTCATATTATCCCCTTTCTTAAACTGGCATGCATAATCTTTTATTTTGGCTCACTGGTTGGGTAACATAGAACCAATTTTTTTACTAGCCTATTAGAACATGATGCAAATTGCAATTTAGCATTTTACAACCATGAAATCATGAACAGTGGACTATAGTAGTGCAAAATGAGTTCCTCAGAGGTTACTGCATTATAACTGACCTCCTTTACACGAGCCATCTTGACGGTTAGCCGTCGAATTTGTGCTTGCCTCTCCTTCCTTTGATTGAAAAGCTCCAGGCGTTCACGTCTAAGTTCTTCCTTTTCTGCTCGACCCTTTTCTTCCAGTTTTCTTTCAATGGCAGCACGCTGCTCTTCCTGAAGATTAAAATAATTATCTAAAAAAATACTTGATTCGTGTCCTGCACTGTCAATATACTTGAACAAGACCCAGTTAAACAAAGTGATTGTAAAGTAAACTTTAAAATTTCCAGTATTTATCAAACCAGAATTCCCAAGATACCATAATTTTCAAGGACCCCCAATACTAATTCACTTTTAAGAAACCAAAATGTAAACCGACTGTGTCCAGCATGTAGCAGTAATACACAGAGCCTATAGTCATTCTCCAGCATTTGAAAGATGTCTGCAAAAATTTGCACTTCCCAAATTCAAATAATAAATAACTTACATTCTACAATGATGGCTTCAAATACTAAGAGAAAAACATGGACACTCATAAAAAACATGAGTTCTGTTAGATCTCTTTGTGAAATGTTTCAATACAAAACACAAGTACACCAGTGGCACAGCCATCTAATCCTTCAAGCAATTATTATTGTAAATTTCAAAGGAAAAATGTATAATTTTAATAGTTAAATTGTACACATATAAATAAACAAAACTAATACACAGCAAAATTCTCAACTGCATCATAAATGAATGAATACAACTACCATAATTGATTAATAATACAAGTACCCTGTACAGTACTGTATAATTCCAGACTTCGTAAAATTAAAGAATAAAAATTAACAATTGTCAGCATAAAATTTGATTTTGGGTAACTTCAAGAGGATGATTTGACAATTGTAAGTGCAACCAATTTCAAAATGAACTCTACCTTTATATTTAAATGTGCCATGAAGCACAAACACTAGCTGAGAAGCTATTCTGTCATGGAAAAGTAAAACTATTCCCATACTAAAAAAAAAATTACCGTTTTTGCCAGCCTATAAGACATAAATTAGAAATGATTTCAAAGTGCTTTTTAGGGGAAAAACATCAGATTTTGTGCATGTACAGTACTGGTAAATACAGTACAGTATATGGAGGGTACTGGAATACAGTAGGTTATCATAAGTTTTGGATTTGCAATAATACATACAAGGGATTCGTGCATTTTCACGGGTCATTACGGAAAACAATAGTTACCTGGTACATGTTCGTATGTCCTTACCAGTTAGTTCCTTTATCCTAGGCTTGCCTATCATTCCTTTATATTCTTTCTTTATGTTGCTACATGAAAAATAGAACGTCATTTGCTATATATGCCACTGTAAATCTACAAATACCTGATGCAAATGATAAATTTACTAATTATTTTAATTCCATTTGTGTTTGTTTACATTTCTGGTGGCATTGTTGCCAAGTCAGACCCACCACTGTAGCCACAACCCCCTCACCATCTAGCTACAAGGCCAAGTGATGAGCTATGGTACGGTTATTTTTTCAACTCATCTCATATTTCAGGTAGAACACATAACTTTCTTCTTTTTTTTTTAATAGGTTACATGTGCACACAATCCTATCCCTGTACATGTGCAAAAAAAATAATAATAAATAAATAATTATCATAAGGTCAATAAAATAAAGGGCATAAACATTTCTTCATGTACAGGAGTTAGCATGCTCAGCAGGTGAGGAGTGGGAGCAAATACAGTAACAGGAGGACAGTCATGACCACAATAATCATAAATGTACACCCTCCTATTAATTAGAGAATGAAAAGTGGACTGCTTTAGATTTGGTATGTATATACTGTATATGAAATAATAACTATCTAACATGCCATCAATTACTAGCATGAATAATATTTAATCCAAAACTCTCTTGAACCAAAAGTGTACAGTATATACAAAACTACGGTCTAATTCATTTTTTGTGCCCCATGTCAAGTCTGCTGGAGTGAGTGAACCATTCCAATAAAATCAAAATCTTCTCGTATAGTATAACTAATATCAAAATAGTAATACATTGTTTTCATAAAGTATAACACCACCCTACATTAAACAGGTGTCAAAATACTCCTACCTTATCTTTTTGCTTGGCTTCATCATTCTTGAAACGTTTAAGAGTACCAAGCAATGCACCAAACATGCGGCGATTCCTGAAAATATAAAAATTAATATTATATAGGGGGGTGGTTGGGAGAGTAAATGGTGCAGAATTGTTATTGTAATGGGCAAACAGTCCACTAGTCATGGGTTCAATTCACTTTTCAGAAGGTAATACTGTACATGATAAGTATGCAGTGTTTGCCAGTACAGTAATAATAAGAAAATCATGCCAGCAGCACCCTAACCGGGGCTTAAGGGTTAAACCCAAGTCTTTCATCATATAAGAGTGAGATGTTAGCTTTGGAAAGATGGTTAAGGGGTGAAGCATTACCTATTACAGAAAAGGCTCTAATCTATGAGGAATCTGTGGGTTCACTTTGTATGTGATATGAGAATTCATGCTTGCTACATTGGCCTCTAGTTGCTATTTACACTTTTCTGGCAATCTTTTCTGACCATTTTGTATTTCAAAATATGTGTTTTCCTTGGTCTACCCCACACTTGTGGAGCATATTAGACAGATAAGAGAGAACTGATATATGTTACTATGTTTCTTAAAACTTACTGCATATATTACAAGATATATCGACTATTATACTGTATACAAGATACAGTATATAAACTACTGTACCTCCAAATCATACTCTTCAAAATGAGAAATATTAAATAAAAATTGCAAGGTACATTATCATTTTAACAAAATCAGGATAAACCTTAAACTGACCTGTCTCGTGAAGCTCTGTCCTTAGTCAATTCTGCTGCAGCTTCAGTACGAGACTTGGTGTCTGGCTGTGGGCGCGCAACAGACGAGGCCAGAGATGGCTGTTGGTAAAGAAACCAAAAACATTACCTTTCTGTACTTTAACTGCTGCTAATTACTTAGTATTGTTTGGGAAGAATTTTGAATGTTGTACACAATATGAATAACGGACTACTGTACAGTATACTTAATCATTTGAATTGCCTGCAAAATTATTATCATATGATGAACCTTAGATTGGTAAAATAGATTTCAGCATTAAATAGTTTCATTTACCCAAGCATCCCAGTCAAGACAATGGTAATGTGACAACAACAAAACTTCTGTGCAAATGTATTTAGGCATAAACCTTAAACTGCTTATAATGAAAATGACTATAATGACTCTGAAGGGGATATACCATAAACCCTTTGTACCTCAACCAGGTATACCAAATGTGGTCTTATAATGATGAGATATATCTGTGACATCACTTTGGGAGGGGGGGGGGGGTGTCAGATAGATATTGATACAATATAGTGTACATTGTATAAAATCAATCATCGCCTCATCGGTTACCCTAAATTTATCTAAATAAATAACAAACGAGGTCTCACAACTCATTAGTTTATAGGCCCAGAAAACTCATAATATCAATATCAATGTTGTTTTCATACTGAAGCTTTAAACTATATATATTTTTCTACTAAAAATCTCATGAACATCCATAAACCAAGAGCACATTAAATACAATTGTCATTAAATTAAATTTGACCTGAATCTTGTAGAGTAAATCGCAGACAAGATGATTATTCCACTTTCATGGATTCAATGATAATCCTTTCAGAACAAAATCAGAATTTCTAACTTCAATCTTGGGTTAAACTTACTTTAACAGAGAAAAAACAGCATTGTAATTACAAGCCTTTTTCTGATATGCCACACAGTAGCCAGAATGAGGGTAAACACAGCCCACTCAATGCCATGCTCTCCTACCAATTGTGTGTACTATAGCTGTTTCATTTATGTTCATCCCCTCCACTTCTCATACTAGACCATCATTTATTCTCCTTTTTGAGCTTTTCCCCTTACTACTATTTACTTCGGAATTATGCAATCTTTTTACCAATTTTTCATATCCTATCTTCTCAATATAACATCTCGGCAAACCCTGTCACCTTCCTAAATATGGAAAGTAATACCTATATGGACTGTTGATGACATGCAATGCACCTTGCATGACAACTGAGCAGTTAACAAAAAGCAGAATATATATATTGTACAGTACAGTGGTCCCTCGGTTAACGCACGGTTCGATTAATGAAATTTAAGTTAACAAATTAGCTCCCAAAAGAATTTTCAGTTCGATTAACGAAAAACTTCGATTAATGAAATCCTTACGACAAACACATTTTGTTGTGCGCATCAGCTGATCGGCCAGTCCGCCAATATAGTAATCAGTTCTATGTTTACATTCATTTCCAGTGGAGTAAATATTAAGAAAGTTATGCTCTTTTAATATTTCTGCTTTTTTTATATTAAAATTATTGGTCATTCTGAAATTTATTTAACATATTGATAATAAATACAGTACAGGGAACAGTTTTTGTGCGCCCATCAGCTGATTGAATCATCCCAACAACGCTTCTTAGTTTAACTTTGTTTACAGCGGAGTGAACATCCAGTTTGTTGGTCTCTTGAATAATTTTTTTCATTTTTACATTAAAATTATTGGTGGTTCTGAAATTCAGTTCACATATTGACAATATACAGTGCAGAAATTATTATGAAACACGAAGAAGGCATTAAAACCAATGCACTCTGTAAAGAATATGACATGTCATCATCGACTGCCTCTACAATCAGCTGTTTGATATGTAAACAAAGCTGCCGGGAATACGACAGACACACCACAAAATAAGTTAAATACAGTATTCTATTGTTTTTTATTTATTATTATACAGTACAGTACTGTATTTAGTTTATATTTAATGTTTTGATAATTCTATTACCAGTATACAGAAGTACCCCGATTTACACAGTCAATTGAACTCACAGGGTACCGCGTAAAGTGAAAACCGCGTAAAGTGAACAACAGAACATATGGGATTAATTCCAACAGAGACTGGCCCGACCCCCAAACTCCACTTTTTGACGACACACAACTATGTTGTAGTAAAAATATTATCTTAACTTTATGATGGTATGCACACACAATTAATAATTAAGAGAAATATCAATAATATTAGTTTTTTTAACACTTACATTACTAGAAAAGATGGCTGGGCACACAGGGATGGGGGGTTGGTTCCAAGACAGAGGGCAGATTATTGGCCCTCACATGTATCACTTGTATCAATTGTATCACTATCCACCACATAGGCTTGCAGGGCCTCTTTGTCAAACCCCTCAAAGTCCATATCCTCACTATCACTGACTTAGGCCGGCTGTGGTGGGTGGCGGGTGAAGAACTCGGTAATCTTTTGATGACTGGGCGACCTTGTGCGCATCCTGCCCGCGCCGCTTCCCGCGTATATGAGTAGATGCACCGCGGAAAGTGAAAGTTCGGTTCTGGCGAGGCACCACGTAAATGAGAAATCACAGAAAGTGAAACCGCGCAAAGCGGGGTAATACTGTACAGTACTTTGATTGTGCTTATTCTGTGAGTTGGAACCAATATCCCAATGAAATAATAAATTCGGTTAACAAAATTTTCGGTTAACAAGCGACTCTGGAACAAATTGTGTTCGATAACCTAGGGACCACTGTACTGTATATTATTGCCAAAAATACAAATGAACAATTTATGAAACCAAGAGCACGGTTATACAATAATTCCTAATCCAAGACCACTATATTTCATACAAGACTATGGTTCTAACCCTTTCGCTGTGACATCATTAATTAATCAGGATATCCTGTGTGCGGACATTTTCAAAAAATAAAAGTAAAATCTTTCTAGTACAGGTAACTTGCATTTTACGCGCATTTGATTTAAGCATGTTTGGAATAACGTGATTGTTCAAGTAATACCAAAAGGTAATTTACGCGCACCAATTTTTTAAATAACGCGCTCAAAACAGTTTAAATTTCTCCCCCGTATTCGCCTGGCAGCGGAGTGGCACGTGATGCCTGGTGAGGTGCTTGTAAGTTATTACTATAAAGTCACAGTCATATCAACATCAACGATTTTAATATTAATAATAATAATTATTATAATAATGTAATATTAAAGATTATTCCTACTAATGATGAAGATAATGAAGTATTCTGTACAACAACTGTGACCACGTCCAGCAAGCTTCCCGCGTATCGCTTCCTTAGTTCACACCAGCACTACTTTTTCTCTGTGCTCTCATTTGCATTTTGTTTATCAAGTACCTTTTTAGTGTTAAGCGCTGTTTTCCCCATTGCGCATGTCTGGAAAACGTCCATCTGCCTCCTCTGGGGTGCCTAAAGCTAAAAAGGCACAAAAAACAATCGCAATGGACGTGAAATTAAATGTGATCACCTACTTCAGAGGACAGCGTGTGTCGGAGGTTAGCCGCGTGCTTGGTTTAAGTGAAAGGACTGTTTGTACCCTGTACGGTATATGATGGTTCCCCTAACCTGTACCATTTACATGTACAGGATATTCTTATGGGAAAACTATGTTTAATTTACATGTTTTTGAATTAGGCGGTGGTTTTCAAGAACATAACCCCCGCATAAAACGCAATAAGTATGTAATGAATTTCTTTTGCGGAGTTCAACTACAGGTACTGTATACATATTTCAACTTTGTCGAAAAAAATTACGTTTAATACAGTCACATTTTTGCTCATCAGACCTGCACGCCAATTTTAAACCACATGATCATATACAATACAGCCACAGCGATAAGGAAAAATGTTACTGTATCATACATGATACAGACCCAGCAAAAGGGTTAAGTAACACAACAGCATCTGAATAAAGTTTGGTTAAACTATCTTCAAGGATTGAAAATTCTGGATAAGACAAAAATTTAATAAAAAATGGGTACACAATGACTATACCGTATAACACATCTCTCCTAAGTGAACCATTAAAATGCTTGAAGCGCAAAAAAAAACCTTATTCTTCCATAAATTTTAGAATAACTTATCTTACCTTTGGCGTCTTCTCATCATTGTCAACCACCTCTTGCACTCTTCTGCCACGAGTTTCCCCATGTACCTCTGCCCTCAGGTCACCATGAGACTCAACTCTGGGATCTACACCCCGGTGATCACCACGGAAATCACCCCTTAGATCACCTCGGGGTCGACCCCTAGATTCCGCATGTTGCTGGTCAAGCACTACAGCTCCCAACCTGGTCAGCAATTTTTAAATATTATTAAATATAGCATGGAACAGAAATTTATTTGATATTCTAGTTAAAATAGTACAGTTAACAACCATACCTCTAATTTTAATTACTTTCTACACATAAAAAAACTAAAGTCAACAGTGTAAGGAGTGAGAACCATATTATGCCTTTAATGGTTTTTCACACTAATGTCATTGTTTTTATACTCCATGAAGCACAGGGAAGGTTAAAGGGGAACTCCAAGTACAGAACAGCTACATTGTTCAATAACTGTATAATATTTCTGGAGATATGAGATTCTGGTACATAACGAGCCAGTTTCAGGAAAACCAAGCAGTTTGCACAGAAAGATGTCCACTACAGGTACTAGGGTCCACTGCAGGTCAATTGGTCAGTCATTATTATTTTTTTTAAACCACGTGATGCCATCATTGTCTTGTGGCAGGTAATGTACAGTGGTCCCTCGGTTAACGAGCGCCTCGGTTAACGAGTTACCTCCCATAAGATTCATAACTTCGGTTAACGAGTTTCTTACGGGCAGACCTCAACATGTTTTCGCTTGCACTTGGCAGTCAACCAGCTGTAGTATTAGTCCGCCAATACAGTAATCGGTTCTAGGGATTAAATTCCTTACTATTTTAGTAAATATCAAGTTTATACTATTCAATAATCTTAAAAGTTTAATATTAATTCTTTTAGTCATTTTAACAATTCTTGAACATAACTGAAGGTAAGGTCACTAGTTTCTGGTGCGCCATCCAACCTGTTAACACACCAAACAAGAGTTAGTCTCTCTCTGTTTTCAGTGGAGGTAACATCTTGCTTGAGACTCTCTTCAATTAAACAGTTTTTTCTGTGTTTGTAAGAAATTATTGGTCATTTTTAAATTTATTTTACATATTGACAATATATAGCACAGTGCAGTGTTATTTTAAAGAAAATATTCTTTATTTACAGATAGTTTAAACTTAAAAGATCATGTGTTGACATTGTTTGAATCCAGCATGGGGCCTAAGAGATCAAGAAAAGCAATTTCAATCCAACCCAAGCAGCAAAATATTAAGAAACATGAAGAAGGCATTAGAACAAATGCGCTATGCAAAGAATATGGGATGTCGACAATTCTTGCACAGAAAGACAAATTTAATGAAGTGAAAGTGAGAGACAAATCTACCAGTGTTTAAAGGTAGAGCCCTAATTTCAGAAACAGAGAGGTTACGTCTCATCTGGATTAGAGAAAACAGATGAAAGGTGATTCAGTTTCTACTGAATTCATTTGTGAAAGAGCCAGGGAGATTTACGAACATTTAAAGACATATAAACCTGGTTCTTCAGGCACAGAATTTGAAGATTATCGGGCCAGCAAAGGCTGGTTCGAAAAATTTAAGAAAAGTGACATTTTCAGTGTTATTAGGCATGGTGAGGCTACTAGTGCTGATAAGGAAGGGGCAGCAAAGTTTTTAGTGGAATTTAAAGAACTGATGGAAGAAGAAAATTATCTTCCACAGCAAGTGTTCAATGTGGACAAAACTGGGCTGTTCTGGAAAAAGATGCCCAAAAGAACATTCATCACCAGAGATGAAGCCTCTTTACCTGGGCAAAAACCCATGAAAGACCGTCTCACTCTATTGCTTGGTGCCAATGCTTCAGGGGATTTCCGACTGAAGCCTATGCTTGTCTACCACTCTGAAAACCCCAGGGTGTTCAAGCAACAGAAAGTGGTAAGAACAAAGCTTGGAGTTTGTTGGAAGTCCAACCATAAGGCATGGGTGACAAGACAGCTCTTTAATGAATGGGCTGTTCAGGTGTTTTGCCCTTCTGTCAAGAGCAACCTAACCACCAAGGCTCTTCTCCTCATGGATAATGCTCCTGGTCATGACCCTGAACTTGCCAGAACTTTGGAGTATCAATTTGACTTTTTGAAAGTGTTGTTTTTGCCAACATCAATCATACAGCCAATGGACCAGAATGTGATCAACTTCAAGAAGTTATACATGAAGAAAATGTTTAGGAGGTGTCATCAGGCAACTTCCAATGATCCTAAACTAACACTGAAACAGTTCTGGAAGACACATTCAACATACTGGAGGCTGTAAAATTGATTGTGTCATCATGGCAAGAAGTGTCCACTTGATCCCTCAATTCTTCATGGAAAAAACTGTGGCCATCAGTAGTCCATGATTTTGAGGGATTTCAGGATGACACAGAGTTGGACCAGGTGATTGTGTCCATTGGTCAGTCATTGGGCCTTGAAGTGGAAGAGGATGATGATGATGATGTCGAAGAGTTCGTGATGTCTCATGAGGAGGAACTTACTCCTGATGGCTTGAAGCAACTGGATGAGATGTTAGAGGCTGACAATGGTGAGGAGGAAATGGAAAGTGATGACCATATGTCAACTTCAGAGTTGAAAGATGTGATTTACCACTGGGAGAAGTTCAGGGAATTGGCTTCAAAGCACCCAAATGTGGAAAAACCTGAACTAACTTTGTGTCATGTTGAGGACACAATGGTCTCCTTCTTTAAACATAAGTTAATGATGAGGAGGAGAGATGCCCCACAGACCACAGTTGACACTTTCTTCAGTAAAAGGCAGAGGGAACAAGATGCTATCCCTCAGCCTTCCACTTCAAGAAGGAAAGAGGATGATGCTAGCCCTCAGCCTTCCACTTCAAGAAGGAGAGAGGATGTTCATGGTGGAGAATCTGTCAGTCCAGAGGTTCCTGACATTTTCATGGAAGGTGACTCACCTTCCAAGAAGCAGTAAAATGCTTCTCCTCCACCTTCGCTTCCTTCTCTTCTCCCTTCTCCTCCACCTCCCACATCAAGCATCATCATCCAGGAGCCTTCTATATACACACCTCAAAGTAAGTGTAATTTTCTACCTTTTTTGTTGAATTTAGGCAATTTTCGGTGAGCTGGAACCAATTACCCAAAAACCCATTGAAACAATGGTTTCGGTTAACGAGCAACCTGCTGGAACGGATTGTGCTCGTTAACCGAGGGACCACTGTATGATTCAATAATCTCCAGTAGTTTCTACATACTGTACATTGTAACGGATAATAAAGTAATAAAAAACCCACCAGTTGGCCCTTTGTATCTAATCCAATAAACATTTGAAGGACCCTAAGGTTGTTTTGTTAATCCTTAAACTTTTGCCAAGTTTAGTGAAAAAAATCTCATGAGTTTACAAAGCCATCACTATCTCATGTACAGTAACTCATTTCATAAATTTTGTCCAAGACTGAAGAACAAAATGTTCAGCAATTTCTATGTAATAAGCAGTAATAGAAAATTGAGAACAAACAAAAGACAATCTTCCAGTCCCATATGGTTTCACAAGTACTGTACTGGGCTAAAAATGGTGCCTTAAGGGGGAAAGTCAACTATCAAGAAACAGTGTACATACTAATTAAAATTACACACCCACACATGCAGGCACACACACACACTTAGCTGCTACATAACAAGCACTGAAAGAGAAGATGCTGAAGAGGGAATGCAAAACTATTCTCCCCCTTCTTACACCACTTAAGTCACTCAATACAGTATACTGGCCCTCTCAACTCTGATCATCATCATCGTGATCATCTGTCAGTTTGGGGCAAAGCTGCTACATCTTCCTCACCACTGCCACCACCTGAGATCGCCGTCCGCAAATTGCTGTTCTGCACCATAACTGCATCCAGTCCATATGACCACACACTTATTGCTACAAGAACAGTCCCACTCCAGCCATTTAAAATACATCAACAACTCATAGATAACGTGTTCACTCCTTGCCAATCTCCCTTTTGTACTGTAGCTACTCTGAAATTCCTTGTGAAATCACCCTCTCCCAATGTCATTATGTTATACAGTATTGTATATGTACAGTCGGGGTCAAAAGTCATGAACACTTGACAGTATTTAGCAAGTAAGTACCCGAAGATCTTAGGTATTAAGGAGTTTTATCCCATTTTGTGATTTTGGCATAATATGTGATGACAAGTAGTGTTATTAGTATATCCCAATCATATATGTATAACTCAGAAGTAGATGCCAGATATTGCTAAGTGTTCAAGACTTTTGACCCAACTGTACAACATACCAGTATGTCTTTTGTATATTTTCAGCTTATGGCTGATTTACAGACATCCAAATTAAAGAAATTTGAATTTCCATACTATATGTAATTTAAAAATTATAAAGTAGATTTGTTTACAAAATATGACTACAGCTGATTACAAATTTTTTTTCAATCCAGTTTTACAAATTATAAAACTGCAGAAAAATGCTTACCTAGCAAAGACCCCCCCAGGGGGTCTTCGCTTAGTTGGAGGCTCATCCTCTCGTCCACCGGAAGAAAGGCGGATTCTCCGTAAATCTGCGCGCTGGCTGAAAAAATTTATTAATGTATAAATTACTAACTAGGATGTAGCCTCTGGGGAGGCAAAGCACAGTAATGTTCAAAATTGATGGGGAACTGCCAAACTTGAGCAAGCCTATGCAGCTCTTAACACTTTCACTCAATGTATCGTTTCTGTTAAAAGGTCAAACAGTTCAGCTGTTGAATGAAGGCCACAACCTACTCGCCATTTTCTTCATACATACAGTCTTTTCGCTTGCTCCCTTTGTGCTGGTTACACTAGATAACTATGCTCAGAAAGTAAATGTTCCTCAAAAGTTACAAATGAGACATTTCAAAGTGAGTACAGTATACAATATGAACACCAAAATTGACAACATATAGTTATGAAATGTAATAAATTCTAAAAAGTTGTACATCCAATTGAATAAAGATTGCTCATTGTCATTTGGCAGTTGTGTTCCTAGGCCAGTATTGTACACTACTGAAAAAGAGAAACCAGTAAGGACTAAGACAGGTTTCCATAACACAATGGGGTTACATTCCCAGACAGAACCAAAAGTCACCCCCTTCCCCTCTATAATATTTTGTTTGCTGTTCATTTGTGGTCTACGATGTATTATCTGTACAGCTAAGTACAGTACAGAATTGTAATAAAACTACACATACTCAGGAGGGTACTGAATATTTACCATATTAAGAAAATGGAGGACAGTACAGTACTACATTAAAGGATCTTTACAAATTCAAGATTGACAAACACCATTGTTAAAAAAGAGGGTGTTTAATGCCACATTATTTGGTCAGTTTTAATAAATTTAAAGTAATGCATCATTAAAATTTGATTGGCATTTATTCCAAGTACCTGTAACAGGAACCAATATACAGTAATTTTTACAAATTGTTAAAAAATACAATATCGTTTTTTTCCAATAAATTTTAATTTATTTAAAGGATTTATGATTAGTTCATTTCTTAATAAATTTTGTCATGCAACATAGAACATTAAATATATACCAGTAGTTAACAATTATTAATAATAATACACGATTGGTATTGGTTTATAAACAATAACTATTACATGTTAAATGCAATGTGACAGACCAAACTTAGAGAATATTGTATAGAGTAACACTGAATTAACAAAGACCTAGAACAATGGCAGTTGTGAAAAACAGCAGTAGGAGCTGAACAAAACAGGAGGTAGGAGAAGGACTGGTAGGAGCATAAAAATACTTGGGAGTTCATTTTTCATCAGGGTACAGTAGGTAACTTCAAGATGTAGTGTTAAATTGCTAACCATATTATGAAAATTGTATCCATATGCTTGGTCATAATGGCTTTGAATTTAATTTTAAAATTTAATAGTGACAGTCTTTTTAGTATCAGTGGTGATGAAAATCTACTTCTGTATAAATCATTAAAAGCATCTTGAAATAATAAAAACCAAAAAACTTATTAAAACCAGTGAAAAAAATTAATATTAAAATAATAAAAACAATTATAATTTTTGGTTTAATTCAGCCAAACCTGCTTTACATTTACTGTACAGTACTATAATGCTGTCCAAGGGCATAATATACTTTCGTATTTTTTATAATAAGCATATTTCCAGGGCACAAATAATGAGGGAAATTGCGGGGTAAAACAAAGTGAAAAAATGATCATATGACACTTAAACAATGTCCCTACTTGCTTTGCACATGAAGAAATTAATGGTCAATTTGTAGTTTTGACCAACCACGGCTCTCAAGTTGAGCAATGTGTTTTTTCAGTGAATTAGAAAATTTTAAGACACTTTTCTTCCAAGACGTTTCCCTCACAAATGACTTAAATATACCAAGGGATCCAAGGGGGGCGGAGCCCCCGAGTTAGGTTAGGTTACCTTAGGTCATTTGAGAGGGAAACGTCATCAAAGAAAAATGTCTTAAAATTACCGAAACCATCAGAAACGCACACTGCTCAACTCGGGTGCTTTGGTTGGTTGAAACTATAAATTGAACAAAATAATTATTTTCCAAAAATATTCCTCCAAAAAATCTGCTAAGTCACCATAATTTGTCTGTATGTTTACAACTGACCCGCTTGGTCCGACCATACACTCACGTCCACAAAAAAAATAAATTACACCATTGCGCTTCAACTAAGTTGCTTTCATTGGTACCAAATATCAAAATTAAGTACTTTTTTTTTTACAGGGATTAGCCCACATGGGCACAGGTCACTGACGCCTCTTTTAAAATACTTACTATAATGATAAGACATTACTGAAAATGTTTCTAAACTTGCTGATTAGCTTGGACCCCTGTTCCAGTGTTACCATTGTTTCTCCTTTCCCATGCAAGAGTTTCCTCCTTTGAAATGGCAAGTACAACATGGCCTTTATGCCCCTTCAGGAAAATTACCAAAACAATCGGTTAAAAATTGGTGACTGACCCACAGACGAGTTATTTGTTTTGCTTTTTATTTTCTTACTTTATTTTCATCAGTGAGTTCTGATATGATAATCATTTCTTGTGGAAATGCTTCATTTGGTAGATAATTACCGTAGGTGCCTAGGCGAACACCACTTTGTCTTCTCGGTGATAATGAGGCCGAGCTCTAGAGGAGTCGTCTCTTCCCGCAGAAGTCTCATTTTTACACTGACATGTGAAGGTTGTCGCCGGTCTTACATGGACGAAATTTGCGAATTTAGGGATAAATACAAAGAGATCCTTCAGTTTTTCAAATACCACAGCATCATTCCTTTAAGTAGAAAGTATTGTTCACTGCAATACCGTGAAATAGAACTGGGTTTGTGTGCCAAGTCAGTTATTGATTGGAAACAATCATTCATCACTTCCACGACACTGTGGCTTACGTTTCCTGCCATCTCAATAACAAAATAACAAATCACTCTGCCACCCAGACTGCATAAGAGCCGATGCTGCTGGATGGTCTCACGTCCAGAAAAACCTCAAATTACACCATATCATATGTTCTTTCTGTTTAATATACCGGGGATCCAAAAGTTAGGTAAGGTTAGGTAGGTTTGTTTGGGTAGGTTGGTGAGGTCTGTTTTTCATATCCACTAAGGATAGGTTATGTTTATTTTAGAAAACAAACATTTCTTAACACATTTGAACAAACTACAACAGTGTACACTAATAAAAAGGTAAAATTGCGTCGTTTTTAAAATCGTTTTCTATGAATTTCGGCAGCGGGTTAGTGATCAATAATTACCAAACAATCAATGAAAAATAACACTATTTTGCAAGAACACACTACTTACGGTACGGTAGCCTAAAAATTTTAACTATTAATTTAGGTTCAAAACCATGTATTTTAAAGACGAGTCATCAGTTGGACAAGCTTCTACCACAGCAAAATGCTATATCTAACATGAACTCACAATCAAACATGCCATGTACCCTACCTTTTTTACGTCGCAAAAAGACAGAATTTAGTATTTAAGAAATTAATATATAAATCTTAGGGATTTTATATCCTTACGCACGACACACGAGGACAAGACGCCCATGACGAGACGCAGACACACCCTCACTGCTCTGATCCAACCATTAATAACACTCCATTTACCTTGGGTCATTAAAATCCCTGCCAGTCAGCCTGCGCAGATTCTCATCAACACCTTTTAAATCTTGCCTGGCTCTCTCTATCTCCGTTTCAATGGTTGAGACCAACGAGTGTCCACCAACAGCCGCCATCTTCACATACCGACAACCGTTAACACCAGTATACCAGGGTCGTGTTCTCTTACTTCATGGTATTTTCAAATTATCAAATATACTTGTTATTCTATTACATGCCAATGAATTTATATATTAGATAAATATAAATATTATTTCTAATATATTGTGCATTTTTAAATAGATCACTGAATGTATTATCAATAAGTGTATCAATACGTGATGCGGATATTTTTTTAAAGCACCCGAGCATTGTGGGTCCCTTAAACATTAACAGCAATAATCTGGACCTAATGACCTTAAAACTTAAACTATTGATTGTAATAGTCATTTTTTTTACATAAAGAGAATTATTTAACCAGTGACTGAATAAACAACAACATGTGTCCTAAGTCCACAGACGGTAACTTAAAATATATATTCCCAGGCTGTGTAAGGAAGCCAGTACTAATAACTACACTGTCGCACTTAGCATGTTGCAGTACAGCCAGCAGAAAACCTCATAATTAAGAATGAGGACTTCGGTTATACCTGCGTCATGCTAACATATCATTCACCACCACAAACGGGTAGCGACCCAGCGAGTTAGTATAGAATTCAGCGCCACATTTGCTAGTGCGTGGAGGGTAGTACATACCTACACCTGTACAACAGACACTATTTAGGCAGCCGGGTTGTGAACTTGTGGTTACAGTAAACAGCTTACTGTGCTTTATTACTATTCTGGACGAAGGTGCCTCGAAGGCCGTATGTTCAAATCTTCGTTCATTTTGTGCCACAAAGTGCGAGTCTACTTTGGGCGGGCGTTTTTTATTTATTTATTTTTATTAAATATTCTGGGTTAGAATTCCATATTGGTTCAAATCGTGATTATCCCAAAGCTTTTCCAATCGTTCCGAAATAAAAATAGGATCTTGATCTGATCAACTTCAGGGGGAGCTGCTTCATGTGATCACTAGGACAGATCCCTCAAGTTTATGGTACTTGCGCCTCGCGCCTCCTTTTTACTTTTACTTTTATCCTCTTCACCACTGATTGGCTCGTTAGCCGCTTGGGCGATCGGTCACGTCTCTGTTACGCACTGTTGGCAAGTACTGGGCATGCACCGGCTCCTGAATGTACCTGAACCTGCTCCAGTTTAGGTTTAGGAGGGAGATAGGAAGGAACTGGTTCACAAATAGGGTGGTGGACGAGTGGAACAAGCTTAGCAACTTTGTAGTAAGTGCTGGATGGCTGGAAAGTTTCAAAAGGAGGCTGGATAGATTCATGGATGATACAGTGGTAGTAACTCTCGACAGGAGCTGCCATGCACAGGCCAATCGGCCTATTGCAGACTCCTTATTTTCTTATGTTCAGTGTTGGTCAAGTTTTGTCTTGAAAGAGCTCACACTCAGTGCCGTCACACCACTTTCTGGTAGATTGTTCCAAGAGTTCACAACTCTCACTCCGAAAAAGTTTGCCATTGTACTGGATACTCCCCTATAACTGCTGACTGATCACTTGCCGTTCGCTTACCAGCCAATCAACAGCGAGTTCCACAGTTCCACAGTCCGCTCTTGCCTCGCAAGCAAGATGTCACGGGTTCGATTCCAGGGCAAGCGGAAGTTGTTAAGACACTCTTCCTAGCCCCCTTGGTCCCTGTTCACCTAGCAGTAAAGTAGGTACCTGTTGTAAATTGAAAGGTTGCAAATTCGTATTCAGGGAAAGTTGTTGGAGCTTCTAAACTTGGAAAACCGTGAACATCATTCTACTCAACGCTCTCAAACCAACAAGACCTCTCAACAAGCTCCTCACCACACAGCAACTCCCTAGCACTGCACTGTACATTCAATATATATATATACAGAAAACGCCATTGTGAGTTTCCCTTCTTACCTCCATCCTTAGTGCGAGATCTCCTACATGTACGTAAGAATGTGAGCCTTACAAAGAGAAAATAGACAAACATAGAGGTTTGACAACTGGTCACATACAGTACGCTACAATTGGTGATCCCGAAGTGACGCACTCACACAAGGATGGATGAGAAACAGATCACTCTCTCAGTCTTCAATCACAACACTGAAGACTGGCTAATCCATATGGAGGAAGCTCTCATCGGCTCAACAGCTAGACAAATAAAAGTACGTCGCCCTGATCTGTTCCCTGCCCACAGAAGTTGCCACACAAGTTGCAGAAGTCATCACCAACTCTCCAGCTGACAACAAATTCGCAGCTTTACGAGATGCTCTCAAGAGGCGATACCAGCGGCCTGACACCAGTTTCCTGGAAGACCTATCCGACCTCTCCCTCGGCAACTCAACACCTGCACGTCTCTGGGACGAAATACAAAGACTGAACTCCCGCCACACAGACAAGCTTCCTGACACTATCCTGCGCCAGCTTCACACTCAGAAGCTCCCTGCAGAAGTTCGTCTCGTCCTCTCAGCATTGGACTTCTCTACTACCTCGGCGACCTATGCAGCCACGGCAGACAGAGTATTACACGAATACACTGCTGTGCGCCATGCTGCCGCAAACAACTCAGCGGCCACACCGTCACTTTCCTCCGGTCTCATCAACCAGATTAACGCTCCTCAGAGAAGTAGCATTCCACCAGACAAACAAGACTTGAAGGACCTGCTACAATCTCTACACCTCAGAATGGACACCTTCGAGCGGCTCTGCTCCTCCATGACTGCTGCTGCTCCTGTTCCTGCCCCACGCATTGTGTCCTACCAATCCTAACACCCCCATCCTGTCTCAGACCCCGCCGCCAGCCCCCAGCACAGTGTACCTACCTTCTGTTGGTACCATCAACATTTTGGTGCTAACACCAGACGCTGTGAGGCTCCCTGCAACTACACGAGGAAGCGACATCAACAGGGATTGGTAAACGCCATAACCTCCGACACTATCAAGCAGCACATCACACGCCTTACTTCTGACCTCGACCACTTCACTCCTGCTGCCCGTCACGACCAACTGCAAACACTACGACATGCAGTTTCTGCATTTAAGGCTACTGCCCTATGCCAGCCTTCCCATCGCCCTCAACACATTCATCCCGCACCTCCTTCGCCTGTCTGCCCACCATTGCCACTTGCAGCACCACCTCGCCCACAACATTTCTGGGTACCCCCTTTTCATCCTCAGGTACCTACTGCTCCTGACGTGGACCCTGCTCCTGATGAGGATCCTGCATCTAGACCTATGGACCCAGACACCACACCAGCCTCCCCTGAGGACTTTGCACCTGCCGCAAGAGAAGCACCACATTCCTCGCCTGTTCAACCTTCTCTCATCTACAACCCTCCTTCTCCTACAGATTCCACGTCACTAGGTGGAGTCGTCTCCCGTAGCTGCCGCCTGATCCACACCCCCGCCCGTTATGTCTCACATATGGGATACAACCCTGCCGACAACAAGTTTCCTGCGGTGCTCGGAGAGGAGGGGGAGAATTGTAGTGGATACTCTCCCCTACAACTGCTGACTGATCACTTACTGTTCGCTTACCAGCCAATCAGCAGCGAGTTCCACAGTCCGGGCCTCACTCTCGGACCGCGCGGTGAATGGCCCGTTACTGCCTCCACCTCAGTCAATCCGCAGTGCCGCTCACTTTGCACGTCTCGGGCTGATCCTGCAGAATCGTATAAATACTCCCGAGCCTAGCCATGAACATCATTCTACTCAACGCTCTCAAACCAACAAGACCTCTCAACAAGCTCCTCACCACACAACTCCCTAGCACTGCACTGTACATACAATATATATTTACAGAAAATGCCATTGTGAGTTTCCCTTCTTACCTCCATCCTTAGTGCGAGATCTCCTACATGTACGTAAGAATATGAGCCCTACAAAGAGAAAATAGACAAACATAGAGAAGTTTGACAACTGGCCACATAAAGTATGCTACACCTCACAGTTTTCTGGACTTGCAGCTTCTTCAATCATACTTGCGTGCAAGGATTATTGCCCTCTTTTTTCTTTTTCTTTTTACGGGGATTAGCCCACCCAGGCACAGGTCACTGACCCACATCAGGGCCTGGGGGGGGGGGGGGGGGGATATAATAATTATTCATCATAGATAAAAAATTTAATAAAAAGTAAAATAAAATAATGATAACAATAATAATAACATTGTAATAATGATGATGATGATAATAATAATACCTGTAATAATACCCCTGTAAAGAACTATAAAGAAATACAAAAATTTAAAAAAATCAATACTGTAGTGATAAATGATAAAAATGTGATAACAAATAAAATAAATAATAATATTAATAACCATAAATAAATACGAAAATGAAAACTAAATAAAGAGTGAGAAACGATATTCAGTACTGTATGTTTCTCAAAGTAAGAGAAACAATTGAGACCCTGCAATTGTGTGTAAATGAGACAGGAAGTCAGATCAGCAACCTGGGACTTGGTCACAATTTTTGTGATGCCATATTGCAGCAGGGTCTACCATTAGACAACACATTATGCTTCCAATATCTTCCCAAGCAGTAGTACCTCCCTGTTTGGTAGCTGCCTACTACCTAAACATGAGGACAGGTCATAAACATGACATTCACTAATCCGCACACCAACACCACCACACGCAAAGGAGCTTAAGAGAAAGGGCGACGTGACTAGTCAAGTAAAGTCAGGTAAAAAATATGGGACCCACTAATCGTCTATCCTACATCTAACTCCAATGCTTTAAAAGCATTTTTAACCTTGGGCCATATTATCAGTTTTGTACTGACCATCACTAAAGTTTATAGAATTCAATTCCCTAATCAAACTAGCTTCAACCAGAAGTCTTTTTGTGACACGATGATGATTTGTACACCTCTAAGCTGTTTTCCCCAATCCATGGGATGATTATTGTTCCTAACATGAACGAACAATGCACTGCTTTCAGATGCTGTTCTGATATTGTACTTGTGCTGTTTAATTCAGAGTTGCAATGCTTTGCCAGTCTGTCCTACATACTTTCCATTACAGTTGCTACATGGAATGCAGTAAACACTTCCATTTACATTCAAGGTTGGGCTACTCTTGATTAATATATTGGTAATAGTATAGTCAAACTTAAAAACATTAATATTTAATAACTTAAGGAACTGAACTAACGGGACAAATTCATTGCGATAAGGCAGTCAAAATGTTCTAAAATGTAGAAATTTGCCTGGTTTGAGTAGAATGAAAAGATTTTTTAGCCCTTTTAAAACAATGATCAACAAA
The DNA here is from genome assembly GCA_958450375.1 of Homarus gammarus. Classification (NCBI taxonomy): domain Eukaryota; kingdom Metazoa; phylum Arthropoda; class Malacostraca; order Decapoda; family Nephropidae; genus Homarus; species Homarus gammarus. The sequence continues at coordinate 1,040,606 of CAUDMG010002131.1, read as the reverse complement.
CATTGAGGGGTACCCAAGTTTTTGTGCAATGGACTGAATGTGTTTCAGTTCATCATCAATAAATTCAGCGTCACAAATACGCATACATCTCAAAAACATAGCAGAAAAAAAATGATATTTTGGAAGATTCCAGGTGACTCGATACAAAATGTACGAAACTGTCTACCTGTGTAGGCTTTCTGTACACCTTAAATTTATAGTTATGACCATTTCTAATGATAAGCATATCAAGAAATGGAAGGGATCCATTTATTTCTCTTTCAATTTTGAATATAATACTAGAGAAGATCAAAATGTGGGGGTCATGTTCAGCTCCACAATCTGTACACGGCTAAATATGGCACTGCATCCATTGATAATTATCTTACCGATGCCATGCTACAGGTAACACAGTGGTTAAGGTTAGTGCATACAAAATGAGTAATGCATTAAGGCATTAACACCGTACTGGTTTAGCCCATAAAATGCAGCTAACTTCAAGTGATGTTAGTTGTAGGGATAGCAGTTAACACCAATGGATATCATGTGCTCCAGTTTTTGCACATAAGGGGGCAGATTAGGAAATCCTTACCAAACAAATAAGGGTTGAATGCAACAGATTACTAGTGTCAAATTGAAATATTTTTATTTGGTTCAAGTGCCTGGAGTTTGTATATTTCTGAAATTTGGAGATACAGATAATAGTTTTACTATCACTGTTCACAAAAGTACTGTAAAGTAAACATGAATACATTTGGTAAACCCATGATTTACACAGAAATAAATAAGAAGTTAGGTAGGTTCCAGCCTCTCAATAGTTCCCCATAACTAGGGCTGAACTTTCAAATAAGCCAACTAGGTCTTGGCCTAATGTAGAAAAAAAAAAAAAAAAATTGGTAATTACTTGTTCTAATGCCCTGAAATTTTTTTTAACGAGTTTTGTAATGCTAATTACTCACCATCTGTGATTTTTCAAAGAAGATTTCTTCTTCTTGATGTAATAAAGTATATAAGCTTATTGATTTCCAGATTGGGCCTTGGATTTTGAAGAAAAAAAAAATATATAAATAAAACCTCAATATACTGTAGATGCTCTTCAACACACTAATTAAAGACCTATGGTCAAAAACCTGTAATTTTGGCAATTGCTTTGCAATCCTAATTACAGGGGTACTAGCTACCTGTGACTTTTTTGCAGTTAAAGGATTCTCCATGTGTACTAAAGTATATTACACAGGTGAACTTCAAGTTCTGAGAGAAAAAAAATTCAGCCATGAGATCACCATGGATTTTTTTTAATTAAATCTCGGTATAGTACAGGTACTCCTCAACATGTTAAGGATTTAGGGTGAACATTCATACTACTTCCAAAGGCTGTGAATTTTATATGGCAAATTTGTTATTTTCTGTTTGTACTAAAGTACAGTACAGTATAACAGATTAAAATAAAATTCTGCTCAAAATATAAATACCTGTATTGGTACTCAACACACTAATTAAGGACCTGTAGTAAAATATCTACAGTATAATTTTGATTTGTTCTTCTAATGACCTAAAAAAATTTAATTAGTTTTGTAATGTTATTTACACACCACTTACTTTTTATGAAATTTTTTGGTGTTTTAATGATAATCAGGATGCAATGAATAAGTTAAGCAAAATAATTTTAAATCCTGGGAGAATGTTTTTCTACATAAATATCATCAAAGGGTAAGTTTGGGTCTTAGATTTTGAGAATTAAATTTTGCAAAAAATCTCAATTTACAGTAGATACTGTACAGTACTCTCCAACACTGATTAATCAGTGTGTTGGTGAAAAATCACATCTAATTAAATTTCTTCTCGTTTTTGAAACATGTACTGTTCGGTACTAAAATAAAAAAAATTACGTCATACCCTTATTTAGTGTGTTGAACAGAGCCCTTTGTAAATTGGTGTTTGCCTCTTTGTTAGTAATTATGTACAATACAGTATACAGTGGGGTCTAATTTTGTGTAGGTTTAACATAATGATACACGTCCACACAAGCAATGCCCTTTAATATTATGTTAAAATTGTTACCAGTATATTGTACTGGACTTGCTTGACCTTTTCTTTGGGTAATCAACTTAACTTTCCAAAAATGACACACAATGTCACATAAACTGCACCTGTATTATTAATAAACATTTTAAGACAGCTCAGGACATTAATTATGGAGGTATGGGAAGCTCTGGGAGACAATGAGGGTCCAAGGCAGTGGGTGAAGGTTAGTCGGATTTGAAGCCTTCAAAATCAACTGCAGACACTTGCAAAGTGACTTCAACTTCATCAGCAATCTCTAGAATGGCAGGGCCATTGTCAATGGATTCCCATTGAATTGTCGATGGATAAAATATGCGGTGTTGACAGCTTGGCAGCAGCATTTAAACTCCTGTAGGGTTTCACCATACTGTCTATCCGTGCAATGAGTTCGTCACTGTGTTGCAGGCTGGGCTCGGTACTCATTAAAGCATCCTTGAGTTCTTCAATGTTGCTGAGAACTTGCATCACCTGCTGTCGAGTTGTACCACCCTCAGTCTGCTCTGGTACCGCCATACCACAAACACTGATTTAGTTTGTTGTTTTATTTTGAAGTCAAATTATATATCATATTTTGTTCTATTATTTAATACTGTATGTTATATTATTTATGATGAAACAAACACCATTATAGGTTGATCATAAATTATTTTCATACGAGACTAAAACAATGAATAAATAAAAAACTGTGGAAAGCAGTAACAGCCAGGTGCACAGACTTGGTTACAAAGGGGAAAGGGCATGCAACCCTTGTGGGTGGAAAAGTGACCATATCAACTTGCCCTCCCCCACCACACCCTGTCTCTACCACTCTACTTCACTTTCCTCCTATCTATACTCAGGTCACAGAACACTCGATTTACAGAAATTTGAGGATACAGAATGCCTCCCATAAGTACCATTATAAAAATTTTGGGGTTGTGCAAGAGTTTATTACAGAAGGTAACTAGTACAGCATAACACTATCTGTAGAGGATTATGTTTAAAGCAGCTGAGCGCATCCTCTTATTAGATGCCATCAATGACTCAGTATGGGGTATAATACAGTGGTCCCTCGGTTAACGAGCACAATCCGTTCTAGAAGGTAGCTCGTTAACCGAAAAACTCGTTAAACGAAACCATTGTTTCAATGGGTTTTTGGGTAATTGGTTCCAGCTCACCGAAAATTGCCTAAATTAAAAAAAATGGTAGAAAAGTACACTTAATTTGAGGTGTGTATGTAGAAGGCTCCCGGATGATGATGATGATGGGAATTAGAATGGGGGTGGAGGAGAAGGGAGAAGAGAAGGCATTGGGGTGGAAGAGAAGTCACCCCATGGCGCCATTTCACCCATAAAATTTTAGTTCTCTAAGTGTAATTCAAGATTATTTTCTTTAAATCAACACTGCACTGCATTATATATTGTCAATATGTAAAATAAATTTCAAAATGACCAATAATTTGCTTGCAAACACAGAAAAAAGCATTTAGTTGAAGAGAGTCTCAAGCAAGATGTTACCTCCACTGAAAAGACACAAAGACTGTCGCCTGTTTGGTGCGTTGCCAGGCTGGATGGCGCGCATAAAACTAGTTTCCTTACCTTCAATTATGTTCAATAATTGTTAAAATGACTAAAAAATTTAATATTAAGCTTTTAAAATTATTGAATAGTATAAACCTCTTGATATTTGCTAAAATGGTAAGAAATATAAGCCCTAGAACCGATTACTGTATTGGCGGACTAATACTACAGCTGGTGGACCGCCAAATGCAAGCGAAAACATGTTGAGGTCGGCTCGTAAGAAACTCGTTAATCGAGGGATTGCTCGTTAACCGAAGTTAAGAATCTTATGGAAGGTAACTCGTTAACCGAAATCTCGTTAACCGAGGTATTCGTTAACCGAGGGACCACTGTACAGTACATTACATGTTTACTATATGGAAGGGTCATTTTTGGCTTATAGAAAATTCAGCTTGCAGATAGGGTCCAGGAACGGAACCTTTCCATAAACCAGGGAGATTCTACAGTACACTGTACCCTTGTTAATTCGAATTTTGCCCTAATTCATTTTTTTTTTTAATTTATGAACACTTTGAATTTGGAATGATTCTGAAATAACCGTGGGATTCCAAAGTCAATTATTATTACAGGAATATATTAAGGTGAATGAAATATAGGAATAAAATATGAATTATATTAATCTACAAAACTATGTACGAGTGCACAGGTGAAGGGAGGGAGGACAGCTCACCACCACCCACTCCAGCAGCCCACAATCCATTTATAATAACAGCATGCAATTTCACCTCAATTCCCATATTATTTAGGTTCAGTTTGTGCCAGGTTAAAACATCTTCATATAATAATTAATTTTCTCCCCCAAAATAAATACACACACACTCTCAGATGAGCTATTGCAATTTCTTGTGTACGGTACTGTACAGTATCAGCTCATTGTTCCTGCTCTTCCTAACAATGTTGCCAGCACTCACCACCTCCAAAGCACCGGATAAGCAAAAGATCACTAAATAAATGCCACACCGATACCTGCGCTACCCACGGCTTTCCTTTTCAGTTATAACTACGGTTACATTTCAACCAATAGCATAAGCGATAACTGAGCACGCATGACCCACATAAAATGAGACCTCACTGTAGTTAACTTTAAGTAACAGTCAGAGAATTAATGATTTCTGTATTAAAATACCTGTAAAAAATTTCATTCCTTTCCCAGAATGAGAATAATGAAACGATTAAAGAGGCTCATTCATATTTAATACATAATACAGATTTTACCACATTTTAGTGAATACATTGCAAAACTATAATATATTACACTTACAGAATTTAGAGTAAATTATTTTCAAGTGATAAAGAAATGGCAAAGTGTGGGTGTACCTGGTAATCAAGACAACCAGCTGTCTAAGTTATGGCCATACACCCAGGAACAATGGGAACCATACTCCTTACTTCATACCTGTACAGTCAACTCTTTCCATTTACCAGTACTCCAGTTGGCTACCACATAAATTCCACCAATTTAGATTTTAGTATTTAACTAATTATCCTCAGTTATATTTGGTCTGAAAAAAAAACTTTTGATTTTTGGCCTGAGGATTTAGATCTTTAATCCTTCAAAAATCCAAATCAGCCAATCACACTCATGCAACAATCACCACATCAAGTGAAAAACACTTAATGATGAATCAGTTAATATGATCCCTTGTAACTGTTGCACATTCATGAAAGACTGTTCCCCATGGTAGCTTGCCGAGTACACACGAGTAGATTACACGGTCAGCCATTAAAATTTGAAAATAGCCAGCATGTGTTCTCTAAGAAAATATTCTAATAAAGATCAATTGACAGGAAATACTTAATTACCTAACACACTGAAGATTTACTTTACATTTATGTACAGGTAATGAATTTATCTAAAAATCATGAAAACCCACTTTGAACTGATTTTTAACAATCACAGTATAAAATAAGAGAATTCGAGCTTTGGTGTGGGAGGGATAAATGTAACGTGTTGGAGCAGAATAGAGTTTCTAATGGTTAAACACTCATTCAATACTAGTAAAAGCATTGGAATGTTTAAAGCTAAGTTTGATTCACATAACAGCAAAATGAAAATCAAATGTTAGAGGTCTAAGGGCTTACCAGCTTAGCTTTAAGTATTTCATAAGACAGTAATATGAGACCATCCACAACAATCATCCAATGTTCAGCAATATTGTGATTCGAATGGTTCCATCCCTGCCTTGAACAACCAATTCTACTCAATATTGGTTCTCATTAATTTTTGGCCATGTTTATCTTAAATTTCCTGTACTTTCATTTTGTCAACACTATCCTGCCCCAATATTACATCAATAGAATCGGCCAGTTTAGCTGCATTATGCACCCATGGCTACATCCTGCAAAATCCCTTTTATCTTTTAAATTTTATCCTAGAAGAATGGTATATACATATTACAAATGTATTTTAGTCCATAATATTTCACAGATGAAAATTAAGATAAGAAAATATTAAACAAGGTATATTCATATCCAACTTGCAATATTTGTTGCACTTTGCATCACATGGAAAATAGGTGCCATATCTAAATTATTCATATTGTAAATTGGAACAGTTGCATATATTACACTCTTTTTTCAGCACACTTAGGCACTTTTTTTTTAGTCTTGGTAATTATGTTTTCACTTTTTTATTTCAACTTACAAAATTGCTAGATTCACAAACAAAAACTATTGACCTCTTTAGAAAAAAAATATGCTAAGTGAGGTTTTGACCAGCAGTCAAATTATAATTTGAATATGGTTAATTTCTAAGATATACAACAATGAGATTATGAGCATTCACTTAACAGCTCAAATTTCTCTGCCTTTAAAAATTATTTCAATCTTCCTGTCAACACAGTGGTGGTGCTGCAGCAATAAACATTTTAAATATATATATGTATATATCTATAAAGGATATTTTGTTTTGCACAGTACAAAACAAAACAAGAAATAGTGACAACAGAACTTCCTCCACAACTTGGGTCTGCTCAATCTTCCACCGAAGCTAAATGTTTGGCAGAAGATAGCTTAGGCCCAACATCCTAAAGCATCCTTTGAGGGATCAACTAGAAATAAACATCTTATATGAGCACTTAATGTTCAGATAAGAAGTATTAATGATGAAAACTTACCAATTTAAATACCAAAACTCCTAACAGTAGTTCAAAGAGGCAAAACTCTTAATTATCTATCATCTGCGGCACCTTCAAATTCCAAGTGTAAAAATAGTCACGAGTTAGATCACTCAAATGATGTTCTTGGACCAGGCCATAAGCCAGAACTCTTCTCCCGAACTCACACCTCCAATATCACAAATGGAACCGAGTGCTTCCGTCTTAACTAGAAAAATCTGAAAGAGGAAAAGTGGATTATCTTTCCCTCAAATTATACAGTAATTGGAAATACTGCAACTAAATTTGCAAATTTGGGAAATGGCAGAAACAAAACCCTTTCAGGGTCACGTACAGTAATGTGAACGTGGAAGTGATTGCAGTTTAATGAAAGCAACAGTTTGTATTTCTTACTAGGTACATGTACTATATTATAAAAAAAAGTTAATACTGTCACAGCCTCTTAGCAAACTGTGAATTATACTTGTCTATTGGCTTGAACCCCCATGTCATGCAATGGGATATGTAACGGACATCATTGTACATGAGGACTTTACACAATTTAGATTGTACCTAAACAACAAATCATCCTACTTCTTACCATTACAGTGATCATTAGCAAGAACATGCATCTTGCTTAGCCTTGTTGTCATTGGTCAGCTTGATCTGGTCTGGGAATTCATTGTAGAGTTCTACCTCAGACTCTTGGGCCAAGGCATTTCGGGCAATAGTTTGGAATGCCAGCTCAACATTAATGGCTTCTTTTGCACTTGTCTCAAAATAAGGAACCTAGAGGATGGTAATAAAAGTTGCAAATATTAATTTAACATATTCAGATGGTGAATGTAAACTTTTAAAACATGGATAAAACAACAGAGTATCAAAAGGAATAATATACATCTTCAAAGTAGCCATTTCTTCATGTTATTGCCCTTGTTTAAAGTGAAATTCAGAATTATAAAAATTAAATCTATACAAATACAGTACATGTACAGGTATTCTGAAAAAGGAATAACCCTTAGTTATGTCAACCTGAACTTGTACAACTTGTTCATTTTGTTCTTGTTTGTACGCAAGACCTTTCTAAAGTCGAACCTCGCCCATTGTGCCTCCATGCAGCGCTTCCCCCACTTATTTTCACACCTATCCCTTCATCATTCTTTCCTGCTCTAAACCCCACTAAAGGAAACTAGATCATTCACCTCCTTCCCTTGGGTATAAGATTTCATGCTCCAACCATCTATTTATAGCCTCCTGAATAGTGCACCTACTTCTACTGATGACCTCTTCATTCTGCCCACAAACTCCTAACTTACCTCATTTTTACTATGACACCATTGTTGCGCTCGCTTTGTTGACACCTGGAATAAAATAAATAATTAGATGTCCACATGAATTTTATATCAACATGTATTTGATACTTTCCCTGCTATATCATTAATTCTATGGTTACCCTAATGTGCAGGGTTACCACACCAAATGACAGCATACAGTTCTGCTAGAGCTGGTGACATCACTAAACTGGTAACATTACTTCCCACCAGTGATTTCAGGAAACAGATGCCAAAAATGGTAAGGAGAGAGAAAAACAGTGAGAAGTAAGGAGATGCCTTACTATCAAATCTCTCCTTGTCACTACGGTACTCTCAACTATAAGAAAATTTTAGGTTTCTTCTAAATTAAATCAAACTTACCGCCCTGTTTTCCAAATCAATCTTATTTCCAAGAACAACAAATGGGAAATGGTCTGGATCCCTAGGTGACGCTTGAATAAGAAATTCATCCCTCCAGGAGTCGAGAGACTTGAATGAGTTGGGAGATGTGACATCATAACACAAAACACAACAGTCTGCTCCACGGTAGAATGCAACACCCAGTGACTGGAATCTTTCTTGTCCGGCCGTGTCCCAAATCTGCAACGATTTAAATCAGTGTTTCATTATTGGTAGACAATCCAACTTTGTCATGATCAAAACTAGTTTTCTTTGAGAAAACAAAAATTTTCATCAACAAAAGCAAATAGAGCTTTATATCCCTGTTGGTTTAGTTGTCATTGGCATTATCCAAAGTAAAATGTACACTCGCACCAAAAAGTATCGGTGCAGGGTGAGATCGACGAGTTACAAAACGATACATATACACTGTGATATGTCGGGAAGGTTGGTAAGCGTATCCTCATAACCCCCCCCCCCCCCACTAGGTGTTGCCATATGGCTGACAATCAGGGCTGCCAACATACAGCTGGAACAACTCAACTCACCTTTCCCAATACCTATGATTACTGGTCTGAAATTGTTCACACTACAGTATGCACTGATACTTTTTGTTGCGAGTGTACATGCAAGTTTAATTTCAGTAATGCCGTTGTCATCTCTGCATAGGGAATGATAGTTAGTACCTAAGTTTCAAAAGCAACATAGTAGTTATTGTTTTGTTCACTGTTCCACAGCTTGAATTGACCACGCATTGTGCTCATATTTCACCTTAATGTGTGCCAGTAAGCCGTATAGAGATGTAGCATGGTGTGGAGTTGGCCTGGCATTGAATCTGGTTGGGTCAAATAAATATCTTAAATATATATATATATATATATATATATATATACTGTACAGTATAGTATATATTTTTGGGGTTGCAGTTCCTTACCCTATTGATACACATAGAACATAACAAGATTCGATATTTATATCAAATATGGTATGACATAACTTATGAGTTTACACCTCTGCTCTAGAATGTACCAGAACATGTGTCAGGTTTAGTCAAGTCACACTCGGTGCCTTCAACATTCCTTGGCACATTATTCCAAAGGTTCACTCTTACTCCTAAGATGTTAGTTCTGACAAATCATCTGTACTTGTGGCTTTTTTAAAATATGTTTTTAGATGTCGAAACATCCAGAGGAAGATAGTTCATCAGCTGATGAAAAAGTTTCCCTGCTCTCTACAGATGATAGAACAGGCAGCACCAAATAAAAAATAAAATAAAAATTCCATCAATCACCTCAAGTCCAGGAAGCAGTTGTTTAATAAAGTACAATTTGTTAATAAGTGTTTTGAAATTACAAGGTGTTTAAGGGAGAAAAAAAATAAGTGTCAAAATATTTTTTTTTTTTTTACTTTATCCTCTTTACCATTAGTAGGCTCTCTACCATACCATATGCTCTAAATCTTTAGCTTCAGCATACCATTAAATGTATCATTAATTATTTTTTTAAAGATTTAATATAAAATGAAGACAATCAGCTGATGACAACCTAGCACTGCCCAGAAACAGCCACAAGTTTCACAACACTCCAAGGTCTATTGCCCCATTAGTCACGTCGAGTCTGAAAAACTGCCATCCAGATAGTAGTTGTTCAGACTCGAGGCGATTCATATTTTGCAAAGTACAATAATTTGAAATACTGGTATTAGTGTTGAAGAAAGAAAATAGGGTGTCATAAGGATTTTTCCTTTTGTATGTTTTGGTGTGTGGTCATACACCTGATATTTCTCAATGCTTTACATAAACTAAACACAATTACTAAACTTAGCACGACAATTCTCATTCCCACTTGTGTTAAAACGGGGGACTACTCTCTTACTGCCTTGTATTATCATCAAACAATGAAGCCTTGCTGTACAGTACATGTATTCATCCTCTAGTTATTCCATAATGACTGACTGTGAAGTTGAACTACTTTTACTCCATGAAAGGTACATGATGACCTAGATGCTCCCCAAGGTAGATTAACCAGGGACACAGCCAGAAATTACAATGTAAATATGAGAGTACTGTATCACTATTTAAAATTGGTCTTATGCTTTTTATCTTTTCCAATTTTTACAATTAAACATCATGGGTATGATTTCAGTAGCCTTGCCAGTAGTAAGGAATGAACACTATACAGTTACTTGTACAGTTGGTCCTCCTATTACGCGGTCCCACAATCCGCGTTTCACCGTTAACGCGGTGCCTTGCCAGAACCTAACATTTTCACATTCCGCGGTCGTGAACCCCATTACGCGGAGAGCGGCTGGCAAGCCGCGCCATTTTTGGATCCAAACCTCCCGCCATCCGCCATGTTGTGTAAGAGGCGCGAAAATGGTGCGCACAAGGTCGCCCAGTCATCAAAACATTACCGAGTTTTTCACCCGCCACCCACTACAGCCGGCCCAAGTCAGTGATAGTGATATTTATAGTGAGGATATGGACTTATATGAACTTTGGGGGGTTTGACAAAGAGACCCTGCAAGCCTCTGTGGTGGATAGTGATACAAGTGATACAGGTGAGGGCCAATAATCTGCCCTCTGCCTCGGAACCAACCGCCCATCCCCGTGTGCCCAGCCATCTTTTCTACTAATGTAAGTGTTAAAAAACCTAATATTATTATTTCTCTTAATTATTAATTGTGCGTGCATGCCATCATAAAGTTAAGATAATATTTTTACTACAATATAGTTGTGTGTCGTCAAAAAGTGGAGTTTGGGGATCGGCCCGGACTCCATTTCAATTAATCCCATATGTTATGTTATTCACTTTACGCGTTTCTCACTTTCCGCGGTACCCTCCGGGTTACATTAACCGCGTAATATGAGGACCAACTGTACTATACTTACATCAATTCACTTCGTAAGTGTATTAATTTATAATACAGACACTGATGTCCTCGGTTATATTTACCATTATGTTTGTTCTCAACAAATCATAATTCATTATTTTTCTTCTCATTCTTTTATTTAATTTCTACCGCTGTCTTCATGGCTGTTAAAAAAATAAAATAAAAAAAATAAAAAATTATACTACCATGTACTGTAGTTGCAAATGATATATTCACTTCAGGCAGATTTGAGGGAATTTCTGTATGCAAATTGCCTGTCACATGTTATGTTACAAAATACACTGGTTCATTACAGTATTGTCAAATTATGTACAATAACAGTAAACAGTGGTCCCTCGATTAACGAACGGTTCGATTAATAAAATTTCGGTTAACGAATTACCTCCCACAAGGATCTTCAATTCGGTTAACGAACAAAACTCCATTTAACGAAATCCTTACGACAAACACGTTTTGTTGTGAGTATCAGCTGATGGGCTAGTCTGCCAATTCAGTAATCTGTTCTATGTTTACATTCGTTTCCAGTTGAATAAATATCAAGAAAGTTTTGTGCGCCCATCAGCCGCTTGACTCGCCCACCAGGCGCCAGTTTGGCTTTGTTTACAGTGGAGTGAACATCGATTTTGTTGGGGTCTTGAAAATTTCTGCATTTTTACAATAAAATTATTGGTCATTCTGAAATTTAGTTAACATATTGATAATATATAGTGCAGTGTTGATTTAAATAGAATAATCTTGAATTACACCTAGTGAACTTAAAATTATATTGGTGAAATTACTGCATCAAGCATGGGTCCCCTGAAAGGTGATTTCTCCTCCACCCCACTCCCAATTCCCATCATCATCATCAACCAGGAACCTTCTACATACACATCTCAAAGTAAGTGTACTTTACAGCATTATTTTTTTTTTACTTTGTATGTACTTTTCTGTGAGCTGGAACCAATTACCAAATATCCCATAGAAACAATGGATTCGGTTAACGAACAACTCTGTGGAACGAATTGTGTTCGTTAACCAAAGGACCACTGAACACACTGCTGATAAGAAAAACTTGCAATATAAATTCATAAACAGGTTTTACCATGCTTTAGTTCTTACAATAATTACAGGTTTAAACAAATCATTAGAATACTGTACAGTGGTCCCTCGGTTAATGAGCACAATCCGTTCTAGAAGGTTGCTCGTTAACCGAAACTATTGTTTCAATGGGTTTTTGGGTAATTGGTTCCAGCTCACCGAAAATTGCCTAAATTCAATAAAAATGGTAGAAAAGTACACTTACTTTGAGGTGTGTATGTAGAAGGCTCCTGGATGATGATGATGATGATGGGAATTAGAATGGGGGTGGAGGAGAAGGGAGAAGAGAAGGCATTGGGGTGGAAGAGAAGTCACCCCATGGTGCCATTTCATCCATAAAATTTTAGTTCTCTTGGTGTAATTCAAGATTATTTTCCTTAAATCAACACTGCACTGAATTATATATTGTCAATATGTAAAATAAATGTCAAAATTACCAATAATTTGCTTGCAAACACAGAAAAAAAGCATTTAGTTGAAGAGTCTCAAGCAAGATGTTACTTCCACCGAAAAGACAGACTGGCTGGATGGTTTGCATGAAACTAGTTTCCTTACCTTCAATTATGTTCAATAATTGTTAAAATAACTAAAGAATTTAATATTAAACTTTTAAAATTATTGAATAGTATAAACTTCTTGATATTTACTAAAATAGTATGGAATTTAAGCCCTAAAACTGATTACTGTATTGGCGGACTAATACTACAGCTGGTGGACCGCCAAATGCAAGCGAAAACATGTTGAGGTCGGCTCGTAAGAAACTTGTTAATCGAGGGATTGCTCGTTAACCGAAGTTAAGAATCTTATGGAAGGTAATTCGTTAACCGAAATATCGTTAACCGAGGTGCTCGTTAACCGAAGGATCACAGTACAGGATAAATGTACCTATTTGTTAATCAGCTGAATTATTAATTTTTTTAAATTTTGTGGAGGTGTACAGTTTATAATTACTGTACTGTTTTAATTCCTCTAAAGTTTTCTTTTCCCGATGGACTCCATACTAACTAAACAGCTAATTATATACCAGGATATCTGGCACATCCTTACCTATGAATACTAAAGTACCAAACCTGGAACATTCTGGTGCTGAGAACAATGTTCTTCATATTCACAGCCAACTTCAATCATGACTTACCTGCATAGTGACAAGTCTGTCATCCACCATAACTTCCTTGGTGAGGAAGTCGGCACCAATTGTTGCCTTGTACTGATTGCTAAACTTCTTATTGACAAACTGGTTCATGAGAGATGTTTTGCCAACCCCAGAGTCACCCAGGATAATGACTTTCAAAAGGATCTTCTTACGAGATGCCATTCTGTGCTAAAGGAGAAGGTAAAATTAATATGGGATAAAAAAAAAATCATTCAATACATTTCCTTGAAATTGGTTTAACAAAGGTGAATTTTTAATTGCATATGGTATTCCAGATGTTGAAATTTTCTAAATGGCAATACCATAAGGACTGATACACTAAATTTCAATTCACTACAGATGCTCTGACAAGGAGACTCGTGCATTGTACCCATCAGGTCTATAGATCTCAAACTACGGTTAACCCTAAATAATGAGAGCTGACACCAACAGTAGTGTAACAGTAAATAAACCTTTCAGTAAGAACCATTACAGTAATTGCCTTTGATAAGACAGTTCTAAAAAGACAGCTTTTTTTTTTCATCTTATTTTTTAGCCCACCTGGGCATAGGTAACCAACCCACATCAGGCCTACAGAAAAAAGCAGATACAAATTGCACCATAAAAAAAAAATACAGAAATGGAAAAATAAAATGCATCAAGAGTGAGAAACAGTATACAGTACAGTATGTTCTGTTGTCAAAGTAAGAGAAACAATTGAGACACTAATTGTGTGTAAATGAGGCAGAAAGTCAGTCAGATCAGCAACCTGGGACTTGGTCACATATGGCAGCAGGGTCTACCATAAGACAACACATTATACTTCCAATATCTTCCCAGGAAGTATCACTTCCCTGTTTAATAGCTGCCTACTACCTATTTGGAAATCAACCCCATAAATTATGCACATACAAAATTTAACAGCTTAATACAGTACAGTACTGTATTACCATATTTGTACTTCATGAAATGCTGTACAGTTCGTCCCCGAGTTACGTACATCCGATTTACGTACAAACGGCCGATACGTACATCGTTTCTGAAGTCTTTAATTGCAAAAATATTGTCTTAAAAGGGCGAGCAATTTTTAAATTTGGCGGCGAGCCAGCCGCACCGCGCCGCCACTATCACTGACAATGCAGACGACACGCTAGACGCACCAAAACAACAAGCGTGGTCATTGTGCATACAGTACTTCTCCTGTGAATTTCTGCCCTATTTTGTACACTTTACTCTGTGTGCAATGACTGGTGTAAAGCGTAAGAGTGGTGAAGCCAGTGGGAGTGCTACGAAACGTCAAGCAATCTCACTAGAGGTAAAAATGGACATAATAAAACTGCTTGAAAGTGGTGAAAAGTTGACCAATGTTGCCCGCAAATTTAACTTGAGTCAGTCAACTGTTAATACAATTGATAAGGGCAAAGAAAAGATCAAGGAACATGTGAAATCTGCAGTGCCAATGCAATCTACGATTATAACTAAAAGAAGAGGGAAGGTCCTGGAAGAAATGGAAAAATATCTTGCGATGTGGATCGAGGACTGCACACAAAAAAGTAAGCCTCTGTGTCTCAGTATGATTCAGGAGAAAGCCCTAAGTCTTTTCAACGACCTAAAGAAAGATCACCCTGATGATACTGTGACATTCAATGCTAGCCATGGGTGGTTTAACCGATTCAAGGTGCGAAATAGGCTGCATAATGTTCGAGTGACTGGTGAGGCGGCGAGTGCTGATTGGAAAACAGCACAGGAATTTCCAAAGAAACTCGCGGAAATTATTGACGAGGGAGGCTACACACCACAACAGATCTTCAATGTGGATGAAACTGGGCTTTATTGGAAAAAAATGCCTGACAGGACGTACATAAGCAAAGAGGAGAAGTCAATGCCTGGGTTTAAAGTAGCGAAGGACAGACTGACGCTGCTTCTTGGTGGTAATGCAGCTGGTGATTTTAAATTAAAACCATTGCTTGTGTACAGTTCTGAAAACCCACGAGCACTCAAAAACATTGCAAAGGCATCCCTTCCTGTCATATGGAAAAGTAACACTAAAGCATGGGTTACACAGGCACTTTTCCAAGACTGGTTCTACCACCATCTTATACCAGACGTGGAAAAATATTGCAGGGACAATGGTATACCCTTCAACATCCTCCTGCTGCTTGACAATGCACCTGGTCACCCCCCTTTCCTGGATGACTTCCACCCAAAGGTAAAGGTTGTGTACATGCCACCCAACACAACATCTATCATCCAGCCAATGGATCAGGGCGTCATTGCAACATTTAAAAAATATTATCTTAGGCGCACCTTCCGCCAAGCACTGAAGGCAACTGATGAGAATGGGATGACTCTCAAGGAATTTTGGAAGTCCTATAATATCTACAAGGCAATTAAAAACATCGGTGCATCCTGGCAGGAGGTTACATCATCCTGCATGAACGGCGTGTGGAAGAAAATCTGTCCACAGTTTGTCAACGACTTCAGTGGGTTTGAGAATGTTCAGGAGGAGCAGAATGCTGTGATCAACAACTTAATCAAAATAAGTGAGAAACTGGAGTTAGACCTGAAGGAGAATGACTTCTCTGAGTATTTCGACGCACGGCAAGGACTTGACAAATGACGAGTTGATTGAGTTGGAGAAGCAACGACGGGAAATAGAAACAGCTGAAGAAGATCAAGTTGAAATGCCTACAAAGCATTTCCAAACTAAACTGATGGCGCAGGCTTTTGCAAAGGGGGAGGAAATGTTGGCACTTTTTGAACAGCAAGATCCAAATGAAGAAAGACTTGCCAAGGTGTCAGCAGCGATCCAAGAGGCTATTAAATGCTATCACATAATTTATGAAGAAAAAAAGAAGATAACAACCCAAACATCCATCCACAAATTCTTCAAACCAGCAGCCGTATTGCCAACATCATCTACACCTGATCCAGTGCCATCAACATCATCTACACCTGATCCAGTGCCATCAACATCATCTACACCTGATCCAGTGCCGCGTGATATGGATGATAGTGACGACTGCGACGGCTGACTGCGTCACGAGTGTTGCCGCTACTTATGCCGCATTTATGTTAAATAAAATATGTTTGCATTTGATAAGTTGTATTAATTACCACCAGATAACATTATAGGGTTGGGGGATTTTCGAGTTACGTACATTTCGAGTTAAGTACAACCTTTTGGTCCCCATTATGTACGTAACTTGGGGACTTACTGTACTGCACACAGACATAAGAAAAAAATACTACTACTGTACCATCTAACCATAAATAGTGAAAACTTGGGTTTAAAGAGGACAGTCTAAGCATAACTTTGGTCTATAGGAAAAAAGGGGTTAGGTTCCTTGTTTCCATTAGCTTCTGATACCTGACTACAAGAATGGTAGGTCTTATCAGATGCCCAATATAGATATAGGCTAACCCACTAAAGATGGATGTCCCAATCATTCCAATGTATTGAGAACTGGGGTAAAATAATAATCAAATACTGTACATACCTGTAAATGCACACACAATAACAGTAGTAGAACCATGCTTGACCCCCTAAAACATGGGTTCAATCCCTGGGTAGGATGTGAGAAGGGTGATATCCAGTGTGACCCTAACAGTCTGCTGCTTTTCGAGGTAATCCAATTTCCTCCTGTACCAACACTGGGCAATGATGGTCACAAAGAATAGACTGACTACCGAAATGGCTAATAAATTGACAAATGATAGAAATGAAAAATTAAACATCTAACAAGGGAGCAGAGATGGACGTCATAGAGCATGTGTGGGCACACAAGGTCAACACGTGTAAGATGGAAGAGGAACAGACCAACAATCAACTTTTGGTACATTTTAACAGACAGTGGGAACACTACAGGGGTAGATCTGAGGTGGTGCGAGACCTTGCGGCATCCATGCCGGACAGGGTACAGACCGTCATCGAAAAGGGGGCGGCTGGACCATATACTGATGAATAATCTTCATGGCAACATGTATTAATCATAATTTATGTAATCTAATGAGCAGATTGTTTGAATCTTAGTTTTACTTTATTTTAACTGTAAATATTTACAAAGATACTGAATGTATACAGTATACTGTACAGTATAAATATAATTAATAAATTACAGTCATGCTGTTTCACCTTATTTTTCCATCCAACCCTAATCTACGGTATTATGACCTACTTCTAGCTGTGACACTTTTATATATTAATGGTGTCGATCATGTCAGCTATACTCCCATCATACCATGATTGTAAGGATCAAACCAAGGTTACAAGCAGTAGACCCTATGATAAGGTCATTATCACAGTGATAAAGCATTCTTTTACCAACCATATTATCCATCACTTTCAGGTTTAGTATTCTGACTGTCATTGAGGGAAATTACAGCTTGGAGGATTCTGATATTATTGTTGCAAACTCCCAGCCACCAAGATGCACTCTCTCCACAGCCTTCTATATAGTATTGTACTGTATTGTAAAGAATATGTCCTGATAGTCTTATAATGATCTACCCTATTATTGTATGTCGAATAATGTAAAATTTGATTGGGAAAATTGTTTTGTGAATTTATTAAACAAAACAATGACATCCTTTCCCAGTCCGTATTGAGAAATGGAAGTATCAGAGCTCGATTTTTTAACTGCTCAGGTGATTGTTTGTGTTTGGGATGATGGCTAGACAATGACCAGCTGTCCTATAAGGGTGAAGCAGATTTTGTTCCGTCTACCTTGACTTATCACAAACTTCTGTCTGGGACCGTACATAAATAGTGTATTAAAAAAATTGAAAGATCATTAGACACCGACTTCTTACTGGCAGTCACATTGGCTTCTAAAGAATATCCTCCCTATCATTGCAACCCAATAGGAACCTAGAAGCCAACCAGTTACTCTCTCAACTGTGAAACCTACACTACCTGTCCTGTGTTTATTAAACAGACTGTCAGCATTACAAAGACAACAGCTCAGCTTGTACTGCATCTATACTCTACACCTTGACACACTTTCATCCTTAAGTGAGTATGTACAACTCCCCACCAGGGATACCCAGTCCATCTGTATATGCACCCTAGTTATGCAAGTCACTGTGAAAGACAAATACATAGCCAAATCAATTCAAGAGTTGCAAATGCTGCACTTAATAATACAGGTACCACATAAAGAATAGGGTTCGTTCATCGTTTTCTGATGAAACTGGGTCCTGAGGGACATAGAGACCAAATGGGCCCCAAACGTAATAATACATATACAGGTATAAAATTAGAGCTCGATTAATTTTTCATAAAAATTTTATCTACTACTGTAAAAGGACATGGGGTCAAATGGGCACCAAATAGCACTGCACTCACATTACAGTATATAGCATGAGATCAATTTGATCTTTGTGTGCATCGTTAATTTTTTTAAGAAGAATCTCTAGTTTGAATATACAGTTGTACCCCGCTTTACGCAGTCAATTGAACCCACAGGGTACCGCGTTAAGTGAACAACAGAACATATGGGATTAATTCCAATAGACTGGCCCGACCCCCAAACTCCACTTTTTGACGACACACAACTATGTTGTAGTAAAAATATTATCTTAACTTTATGATGGTATGCACACACAATTAATAATTAAGACAAATATCAATAATATTAGGTTTTTTAACACTTACATTAGTAGAAAAGATGGCTGGGCACACGGGGATGGGGGGTTGGTTCCAAGGCAGAGGGCAGATTATTGGCCCTCACCCGTGTCACTTGTATCAATTGTATCACTATCCACCACAGAGGCTTGCAGGGCCTCTTTGTCAAACCCCTCAAAGTCCATATAAGTCCATATCCTCACTATAATTATCACTATCACTGACTTGGGCCGGCTGTGGTGGGTGGCGGGTGAAGAACTCGGTAATGTTTTGATGACTGGGCGACCTTGTGTGCATCGTGCCCACGCTGCTTCCCACGTATATGAGTAGATGAACCGAGTTAAGTGAAAGTTCGGTTCTGGCGAGGCACCGCGTATATGAGAAATCGCGTTAAGTGAAACCGCGTAAAGCAGGGTAATACTGTACTGTACAGTATATATCAACTATTGTATCTCAATAATGTTTCTATAAATTGTAGTTTATAAAAACTGCATTTATACATCATCACACAGAGATACAGTATTACAATACATACAATGATTTTAATGTGAACACCCACACCACATGCATGATGTGCAGGTAATTCCTCAAATTTTCATTCACACCGAACTGCCTTCATTCATGGCTGTTGCAGCTGCTCAATCTGGTACCCTAGGATGTGTCAATTTCCAGCACTGTATCCAAAACTATTTAAATGTCAATGCATTACAGTACATCCAGGGATTACTATAGATATCAAACAAATACTGTATATAGAAGACTACTTCACAAAATATTTGTTACAGTGGGTCAGTTGGAGACAGCAGGCTGGTACTGTCTTTACAGTACAGCCCCCTTCCCCCCCCCCCCCTCCAAAAAAAAAATCGCGGGGGTTAGATTCTCAAAATGGTCGCGAATCGCCAAATCCAAGAATAACATTAGCTGACCGGGGGGGAGGGGGGGGGGGGGTTAAATGTTTACTTGTATGCAAAGAAATGTATATTCCCTTTATATGTTTGCCCCTGAGGACAATTATTTCTTTTACCTGTTGTGTGTGCAGGCACACACACTTTTACTTTTATCCTCTATGCCACTGATCGGCTTGTTAGCCGCTTGGGCGATCGGTCACGTCTCTGATTACTTTTCCTTTTCATTTATCTTCTTCACCAAAAGATCGGCTCGCTAGCCGCCCGGGCAATTGATCACGTCTCTGTCACGCACTGTTGGCAAATATTGGGCATGCACCGGCTCCTGAATGTACCTGAACCCGCTCCAGTGTTGGTCAAGTCTTGTCTTGAAAGAGCTGACACTCGGTGCCGTCACAACACTCTCCGGTAGATTGTTCCAAGAGTTTACACTTTTCGTCTTATAAACTCTCCTCCTTTAGTCGACAATCTTTCTTCCCTTTCTCTTAGCGACAATTTTTGCTTCACTCTCTTTTACAAGTATTTAACGGGCAATGTTCGGTGGATTTGGCATCCTGTGTACCGCCGGCAAGGCCATGGGCTCATAGCACACGTCTTGCCCGCCGTGCCCACTCTTTCTCTGTGGATGTCGGTCACACTAGAATAACCCGTTATAGTACATCCTTCTTTCCTCACACAGCCAAACTGTGGAATGCTCTGCCTTTTTCTGTGTTTCCATACTTATGCAATGTCTCACTTTAAAAAGCTGGTTTTCCGGCATCTTTGTGGAGTAAATTAACACAGTACAGTAAGTCCCCAAGTTACGTACATAATGGGGACCAAAAGGTTGTACGTAACTCGAAATGTACGTAACTCGAAAATCCCCCAACCCTATAACATTGGTCAACTTTTCACCACTGTCAAGCAGTTTTATTATGTCCATTTTTACCTCTAGTGAGATTGCTTGACGTTTCGTAGCACTCCCACTGGCTTCACCACTCTTACGCTTTACACCAGTCATTGCACACAGAGTAAAGTGTACAAAATAGGGCAGAAATTCACAGGAGAAGTATGCACAATGACCACACGTGTTCGCACAATGACCACACGTGTTGCTTTGGTGCGTCTAGCGTGTCGTCTGCATGGTCAGTGATAGTGGCGGCGCGGTGCGGCTGGCACGCAAACTATACGCTCGCCCGCCAAATTTAAAAATTGCTCGCCCTTTTAAGACAATATTTTTGCAATTAAAGACTTCAGAAACGATGTACGTATCGGCCATTTGTACGTAAGTCGGATGTACGTAACTCGGGGACGAACTGTATAACCTTTCTCTTCTCTACTTTCAAATTCTTTCTGTTCTTATTTTTTACACCCCCAGGCCCATTGTGGGTCGTTTTACCTGTGCCCGGGTGGGCTAATTCCCGTAAAAAAAAAATAAAAAAGTAAAAATAAAAATAAAATAGATAAATAAAATACAAATAAATACATAAATTAAATAATAATGGGAAAATACTCCCACAAATAATCAGAAACAAATTTATTAAAAATATGAGTCCGTGCTCTATTACTTTATTAATAGAGCACGGACTTGAGGGTAGACTGTCATATTTTTAATAAAATTGTTTCTGATTATTAGTGAGAGGAAATTACTGTCTCTAGAACGAATGGCTCCCTTTCCCAGCCGCGAATATGCCAGCACCTTTAAAACTACCCTCAGACATTCTTGGGTACATTCAGGGTGTCATCCACGAATAATCGAGGTCCGTGAATTTGAAGGGCATGCTGTACTATTTATTTTGTACTGAATTACATGTACTGCATAGTACTGTACTGTACTAGTATTTCAATGCAGTTCTGTATTACCATTTTTTGCAAATTTACTCGAGGCTACTGTATTGTACTGTATTTCATAAATTATTCAAATACAGTACCGTAAAAATATATACAGGTATACGTATATACAGTACTACAGTACACTATTTACCCGCTAGGATGCTCAGCTGTGCTGAGTCTAGCTAGCTCCAACATGCACCGACTGACCATGCCGTCAAAGGGGACAGTGTTCCCCTTACCGAGTTTCAGTCCTCTAATTATACTGAATGAACAAAAGACATCCTTTGTTGGATATATTTGGTATTTTGAAATCTGTTACTGACAGGGTTTACTGTATAATATATCCAGTTTGCAAAACATTTTTACTGCCTCTTGTATTTGCGGTTTCAGGGAAAAAATTAAACTACGTGAAACTCATTTACAGTACAATACTGTACAGGTAGTCGTCGACTTACGACCTATGCGACTTACGTCTGTTCGACTTTACGACCGGCGGTACGACAGTTTTGGCCCCAGCCTCCTGGCGCTGCCGGGAGCTGGAGCCGCGCGCATCCCCGCTCTCAATTACAAACACGCTCGCTGGTACAGCACACTTCCCTCCGTGTCTGTTTGCCTTGTGCCTTTCTTTTGTCTTGGAAATTTTTCTTGAACCACCACCCCCCCCAAGATGTCTACCAAGAGGAAACAGTCTTCATCTACTCCTCAACCTGCCACTAAGGGATTATCAGAAGGTTTATCTCTACTGAATAAACTTCTTGCCCATTTTGAAGGAATGGACCCAAACATCGAACGATTTGCAAGGATTGAGCGGATGGCACGCAATTCGTTTCGTCCGTATCAAGAAATTTACGAGGAGAAGAAGAAACGAACAATTCAGACAAAGCTCACCATGTTCATGAAAAAAACAACTCCTCCGGCTACCCCAAAGGCTGCCCCAGCTGACGACATCGACGATCCACAGCCAAGCACCAGCGGCCAATAAGATGTTTTTTGTGTGTTTGTATGTTTTGCAACTAAAATGTTTTATATGTTTTGCACCTGTATTTTTTTTTTGTATGTTGTGTAAATAATAAATCAATTGTACTGTAGTATGCAGTGATTTACTTAAACCTGACGACCGTAACAATAATGAACAAAGAAAATGTTGATAAAATATGACTTAAAGATGATTATATTATCATTACACAGTATAATATACATAAGGTAATTATAACATATGCCGACTTACGACCAGATCAACTTACGACCAGGCGGCCGTAACCAATCTAGGTCGTAAGTCGACGACTACCTGTACTATGATAATCATACAAACAAGAACAGGTTGATGCTAATGCTATTCTGATGTTTTTCCAGCACAGTAACACCCAGTAAGGTTTGACCATAAAATGTTTATTATCCGAGAGCACATTACTTCCGATTCATACATTACAGAAAAAATTCATAATTACACGGTATGCTGAAAAGAATACAGTACAGTATAGGTAAATGATAATATAGTAATTCAACACCACTTGCATACATAACAATGAAATTTCCTCCATTTGAATTCTACCACAAGATAACAGATAGCAGCTACAATAGGATGCCATACAGGTACATAAATGAACACTAATACTGTACCATAATCTCTCTTACTACAACAACAGATAAGACTGCCACAGATAATTTACATGGATAAGGGAAGGTTAAGCAAGAACTCCCCAACACTAATACACACAACTTGACAGTACTTATTATGACAGGGCACACAATTTGGAGTTGTCTTTGAGTTAGCTGACCCCTAGTAGAGGTATCTGTAATTTACAGACAAAAAAAAATAATAATAATAAAAAAAAAAGGGGACAATTTAGTTACTTTCAATGCAATCCTTGTAGTAATTACAGTAATGTACTGTACCAATAAACTTTAACAAAAGATAATCTGTATTTGCAGAGAAAACCGAGTAGAGTAGGCCCTTCAAATTCGCGGGGGTTAGGTTTTCAAAATGGCCGCGAATCGCCAAATTCACAAATAAAATTTGCTGGCGAAGAGGGGGAGGGGAGAAACATTTTTACTTTATAAAAAGAACTGTATACAGTATTCCCTTTATGTGTTTGCCCTTAGGACAATTAATTCTTTTACTTGTACTGTACAGTATTGTATACTGTATATGCGTGTGTATATGTAGACACGCATACAAAAAGACATACGAATAAGTAAAAATGGGAAAATCCTCTCAAAAATAATCAGAAACAAATGTAGTATTGAAAATGTTGAGTCTACCCTCAAGTATACTTTGTGCTTTGTTATTAATAAAGCATGGAGTAGAATTGAGGGTAAACTCAACATTTTTAATACCACATTTGTTTCTGATTATTTGTGAGAGGATTTTCCCATTATATTTATCTGTAGGTGTTTTGTGTGTGTGTGTGTCTACACACACACAGACATTCTTGGGTACATCCAGGGTGTCATCTGTGAATAATAGAGGACCACAAAATAAAAATCAGTGAATTATCGAGGCGTACTGTACTGTACTATATTTCAGTAATAGCATTCTCTCTCACCAACCCACACACATCACCACTTCCCATCCCATGCATTTACTATTATGGTACAGAACAGCAAATATAATTTTGCTTGCATATTCTTCAATACAACACTGTACTTTAAGCTTTGGTAACGTTTGGTTTCATCTACTTTTCTTACACAAAAGAAAACAGTAAATTTCAGCAACGAATACCGTACTATCACACTGATAAACAAAAGCACTTCTTAACACATACAGTTGTTGCTGGGCCATTTACAAAGGAGGCCAAGCAAGCAGTTCAGAACAAAAGTGTGGTGTTGAATTTAAAGATCAGCAATTCCTAAGAAGTCTGGCTCCTCACGTAGAGAAGTGGCCCATGTCTCATTGTGGACCTTCTAAAATTAATATGGATGTACAGTATTAGAAGTACTGCCTCCTTCCTAATGGCCTACTATTTGCCTGCTGACTTATGACACAAAGAAACTTGAAGTTCTGTGCCATACTGTACCTTCATGCCAACACTGACCAGTGCAAGATTGAAGGTTTGGATACTAACCTTCAATGAGTTTAATGGAATTCATTAATGCAATTTCTGCCAAAGCTATAACACCTAAATGTGAGAGGTTTCAGTGCAATTAAAATAATTGTGAACTGTCTGTGAGCATCTCTGAAGGTGGTAATCTTTAAGGTTTATTATTTGTGTGAGATCACCATTGAAACTGTTCAACTCTAGACCATACACAGAAACTTAGGTACTGCAACTACCATACTAGAAAAGCTAATGACCAGAAAGCCCGGCCTGTTTATTCCAAGGATGATGATGTACAGAAACTAGTGGAAATTTTTGCTGGCAAATGAATAAAGATAAAGTTAAAATTAATAGTTAAAACTGAATCTCTAATATTAATGAGTCACGAGTGAGACAGCAGCTTTGAAGTGGTAGGCCTGATATACAGTACAGTATACAGTAATATACACACTTTTCTCTGGGCCGAATAGAGCAATAATAAATGATGAAAATTTGTATTAACTGTTTAACCCCTTCCAGCAGCAAGAGAGAGCTCCCCATAAAAGATCACCTACCATATACTGTACATGTACAGTACCATAAAGCGTTACTGGTCACAGTATGACCACACCTAAAAAGGCATACTGTATATCTCCCCAACATCAGTTTCCTTCCACAGGAGATCCCTAAATTTTCTCCTCATTTAACCCCCCCTTTTCCCACATCCCATACATTAGCACCATTTTTGTTTGTCTCTAATGCAATAAGCTCAACCTTTTCTTTATCAAGGACAAGGAAAGATTTAAATACAGTATACGGAGTGTCAAATGGACACAGGTTCTTCTAGAACTAGTTTTTCTTAATCACCAGTAAAGAAAGCTCTGTCTTACTCATAGGACAAGAAGGTATACAGTACTATACATCCAGGCTGACTTGTCTTCATTGTGGTAAAGATTCGTTTTATGCCCAACTCGTTTTCTTATGCGTATTATTCTCATTTTAACATATATGACCTTTATTTTTGGCGCTGATGCTTATTTAATGATAGGATCCCTTTAACACTAGTAACGACAATGCATCCTTACAAAGTGGGCAGGGCTTTGAAGATGAAGGAAAATGTGAGGTGAAAACATAAAATTCTTTTGAGAACCTGACCTACCATTTCCTAACCTAGGAAAATCCCAATCATATAAAAGAACTTACCTTATTTAACCAATAGTAAACAAAAGTGATTTTCTTTGTGTGTGTTTTTGGTGTTTAGGTCACAAAGGAGCAACAGTATTTATTTGAATGAATACTGATGGATACCAGTACCAGTACTTTTTTTTTTTTTTTGCACATGCATAAATCTCACAAAATACATGAACTGTCCTGATTGGCTGAAGCAGATCATGTGAACTTCACATGAAACAGCTTTGAATATAATTTCCTGCAAAAAAGTGTTTAGCAAGCTTAAAATCTATCAATATTGTTATCTCTTGGTCATGTCCAGATCAGGTCTACTAAACTTAAAACATGACTCACAGTATATGGAAACTATTTTCACAGAAAGTGTGACCGACTGCTCGTCCACTGGATAAATAAGGTAAGAATTTTGTTGGAAATACAAAGTCGCCACTTCAAAATGTCACCCGAGTGTTAACGAGGTCATATCATTAAATACGAATTAGTGCCAAAAATAAAGGTGATATTTATTAAAATACAAACAAAACACAAGAAAACACTGTTGTCATGACAAAAACACTAAGTGGACATAAAATGAATCTTTAACCAGGGTAGGAAATAATTTTTTTTTAAAACATTAACTATAAAAATTGTATACTGTACATCTCCTGGGCAGATTATGGAGTATTCTTTGGGGAAAGAAAAATGTTCCTTTTACTAAAATTTTAAAAATAACTAGAATAGGTACACGTGATTGGCAAAGTATTACTGGAACAACATTTCTTAGATACAAAAGTCTTAAAATAGTTAACTTGGGTACAAAAGAAATTCAAATTACCAAGTTTAATCCTAAAAGATGCCTTAATGAAAAGTATACCACAACATTTTCTGCTAACCTAGCCTATCTCTCCAGGTATTACGCAGTTCAATTCTGGTCACCGTATTACAGAATGGATATAGAATCCTTGGAAAGAATTCAGAGGAGAATGACAAGACTAATCCCGGGAATTAGGAACCTTGAGTACAGAGACAGGTTAAAGCATCTTAATATGCACTCCCTCGAGACACGTAGAGTGAGAGGCGATATGATCGAGGTATATAAATGGAAGTCAGGGCTGAACAAAGGGGACATTACAAAGGTACTCAAACTATCCAACCAGGAGCAAACTCATAACAATGGTTTTAAATTAGACAAACTTAGATTTAGGCGCGAAATAGGTAAACACTGGTTTGGAAATAGAGTAGTGGACGAGTGGAACAAGTTACCAAACACCATCATTAACTCGAATACGCTGGATAGCTTCAAACATAGGTTGGATGGATATGAGCAATGGGGGTTGGGTGTAAATGGGACTGCCCAGTATGGACCAATAGGCCCGCTGCAGTTCTTATGTTCTTGTGCACCATTAGGGCGTTTAATAATTTGGCAAAATACGTTGGGGGTGCCTAATGTTCACGTGACCCTAAGATTGTTGCACGAGTTGTCTTCACCTAACCTCTCACTTGAAACACACAACTTTGAGAGACTTCCATTTACCTACCACAGGTAACAAATAAAGGTACAGCAAATGTTATTTGCTAGATAAAAATACTCGATCAGTGGTTGTACACAATTCAGACGTCACAAACAAGGAAAAATGGGATTACCTTAAATTTGTTTGATAACTTATAACTTTGGGTTGAATACCTAATGTCCTAATCCGTTAAATACGTAGACACAAAAAATTAAAATAGTAAGTTAATAAAAATTGATAAATGCGTAACTAGGATTAAAGCCTCTGTCCTCACCCTAGACATGAAACAGCTGATGAATGAAACTACGAAAACAAAGTGTCACATACTTAAAAAACGCGTATTTTTCTAGTAAATCTTTGTATAATCCTCTTCAACTTTTCAAATGAAGAGACATTTCTAATTCTGCTTATTAGTACGTATATTTAGTTGAATACTCACCCGAAGAAGGTAAACAAAGATGAGAATTTCAGAGCAGAGCACGACGCCTACGGAGTCAATATGGCGTTTGCCAGTGCGCAGTCACGGGAACAATTACGTCATGGCGGTAAACACTATCTTCAACCTCTTCAAAAACTATTTTATTTTGCTTAATAGTAAAATAAATTGCATCTAAAATTATCTTAATATTTTATAATATTTACGTTTCTCCTAAAATTAATAATTATTTATATTAATCAATATGTAAATGGCATAGCAACCAGTGTTAAATTGCGTTATTGGAACATGGTAGGTGTGTGCATGTTCGAGCTGTCTCCGTCTATATTTCGGACTTGACTTGGTCTTAGTGCCAACCTGTACTGCAACGCGCTAAGCATTTACTTACCGACAATTGACATAAAAACATTATTTGTTTTCTTCAGATTATCAGGCTACGGTTATTTATTACTTTGTCCAATTGGCTTACATAAAATGCTTTGATAATTAATGGGACAGACAAAACATGACAATGAAAGTACCTGACCTTTACAAATTCACCATTTTATATAATACAAGGATGTGCATAGTCTTAAATAAATTTGAATAATGTTAATATGAAATTAAGTGTGTGTTTCAGTAATATGTGAAATGAAAGATGCACATTTATATTCAGTCTATTATAAACTGTCGATGCCGTGCATTACTGGCACATATTTACACTAAAGTACTGAATACTTAAACGAAAAAAAACATCTATTTGTTACCTAATATATAGCCGTGAACGATTACTAAAGCTATGGCAGTTATTATTAGGTGAAGCCTCCTCGAGGATTTCCAGTTGCTGACTCACATATACTGGTCACATGACAACCCTATGAAATACGACTAGGAAGGCGATAAGATATTAATTCCTTGTCATTGTCTGGTGTCTGTCAGATATCATACAAACATGAAAAATGATAGACTACATGTTATAGCTTAGCATGAAACAAGTTACGTACACACCCACGCGTAGATAATAATCACACATCACACATAACCTATGCTCATTGCCGACTTTCGGAGTATGAAACCATTTATTTATTGAGTGATATTATCACCTTGTGTTAGAATAGCTATGGTCACCGACTCCAAATAAATCAAAACAAAATTAGAGTAAGTGTGCTTAAAATAAGTAAAATATAATAGGTTGTGGCTATAATAAAAAAAAAAAAAAAAAAATATATATATATATATATATATATATATATATATATATATATATATATATATATATATATATATATATATATATATATATATATATATATATATATATATATATATATATATGCTGGGGAAGACAAGAGTAATTGCTTATATTTTGGAGACAAGTCCCTCCTCAAAGAATGAATGAATGGTGTCGCAAATCTAATGAAGGTCCCTGGGTGTCGCTGAAGAGACTTGACAAAAGGGAGGATCTAAAAGTTCCTGTTGCTAAACAATGGACTGCTTCTAGAATTCGTACAGGTAAAGGTACATTCAGGAGCCGGTGCATGCCCAGCATTTGCCAAGAGTGCGTGACAGAGACGTGACCGATCGCCCGGGCGGCTAGCGAGCCGATCTTTTGGTGAAGAAGACAAATGAAAAGGAAAAGTAATCAGAGACGTGACCGATCGCCCAAGCGGCTAACAAGCCGATCAGTGGCGAAGAGGATAAAAGAAAAGAAATTGCAGTACGATAGGAATAGATTGCACAGCAGGTCCAGATTTGGTCTAATCAGTGCTCGATATAATATGAAAAGATGGTGTTAAATCTGAGTGGGGTTGTGTAACCAGTGGGGTTCCCCGTGGGTCAGTACTGGGCCCATTCTTGTTCATAATCTACATAAACGATCTAGATACTGGGATCAGCAGTGACATAAGCAAGTTTGCGGATGACACCAAAATAGGGCGGCAGATTAATTCAGGGCAGGATGCAAATGCACAACAGGAGGATTTAAATAAACTGCAGAGTGGTCAGAAAAATGGCAAATGAAATTCAACACCAGCAAGTGCAGCGTACTTAATATTGGAAGAACAAATACTGTCAATGTATACAGCCTTAACAACATCAACCTAGAGAAGTCGACTTGTGAAAGAGACTTAGGGGTACTTGTAAGCCCGGACCTACGGCCTAGAAAACAGCGCGTTAATGTTCGAAATAAGGCAGAGTATAAGGTTTTATATCTAGAAGTGTAAGTAATAAGAGTGCAGAGGTCTTATTGCAACTGTATCTTGCGCTAGTCAGGCCGCACCTCGATTATGCGGTTCAGTTCTGGTGCCCCTATTATAGAATGGATATCAATTCATTGGAGTCGGTGCAGCGAAGAATGACGAAAATAATTCCGGGACTTTGAAACCTTCCATATCAGGATAGGTTAAAGAAACTAAACTTGCATTCCCTAGAAAGACGAAGAGTGGGGGGAGATATGATAGAAGTATTCAAGTGGGTGAAAGGAATCAATAAAGGCGATATAGATAAAGTTCTTATAATATCCGAGCAGGATAGGACTCGGAGCAACGGATTTAAGTTGGATAAGTTTAGGTTTAGGAGGGAGATAGGAAGAAACTGGTTCACAAATAGAGTGGTGGACGAGTGGAACAAGCTTAGCAACTTTGTAGTAAGTGCTGGAACGCTGGAAAGTTTTAAAAGGAGGCTGGATAGATTCATGGATGACAGAGTGGTAGTAATTCTCGACAGGAGCTGCCATGCACAGGCCAACCAGCCTATTGCAGACTCCTTATTTTCTTATGTCTAATAAAACCTTGAGACATGACACATCGAGGGACCTCGCCTGAGGAATTCATGTCATTCTTCGATCAAACACCAGTCCGAAGCCTCTCGTTTCTTCGACATACGGGTTTAATTTATCATTTAGAAAAAGATCTGGATCCCGGTGACCTCTTCACAACCCACAAAAATGCATAATTACAGTTTTCGAGAATGATAGCTGATATCTATGTAAATCTGTCTACTGAGACACCCAATTGAGAGAGATCTGTAGGCGACGTTTAACCACTGATATCCTAGTGGCAACTATGGAGAAGCGGTCCAGTTTACCAGGTAGAAAATCTTTCATTTGTGACACCCGCTTAGAGAATGACACTGCGTATCAAGACGCCGAGGGAAGCGAGGACAAGGAGGGCATCGGGCATGTGAAATGAATGTTAAAGGGAAAGTGGTCGCTGCCATGAAGGTCATTAGACACCTCCTCTATACGCATAATCCAACCGAACGTCTGGGAGCATATCGTCTGGCTATTAAGTATAAATGCACCGGTGTGAATATGAAAACAGTTCACTACTTTAAAAATTCACACGTCCAATTCTGCTACCAATATTCTTTTATTTTTTTGACAGATCTCATCAAAATGTTAGGTTTAGAGGTCTCTACTAACCCTCACTCTTTAAATTATTTTCATATTTAGATTTCTCTATATCTACAGTAAGTTACATAGTTGAGGTGATAGTCAGTTCTGTTTTCTTTTTTCAGCCTTAGAACTTAATATTTATCTACATTAAATTGCATTTCCGAGTTTTCGGTGTGTACTAAAAGCTTATATTGGTCTTCCTTTAATTCTCTCTACCCTTTATTCGAATTATAATACGCCTTACTTTTGTGTCCTCAGCAATTTATTTACGGTGCTGCCTAAGCCTACTGCTACTACTATGCTGTCACTTGGAATCGAGTATGACGATCACCCAGTGAAGACAGGACGATATGAATTCTTAATGATGTCGCCTTCGTTAGTGTAATCTAAGTCTGAGATACAGTAGCTCAGGAGTCCTATACGGGACCGGCAGGGTCGTCCACAGATGTTGCTTACGTAAAGGGATACAGCGAGTACGGAAGTGGCGGCGGCAGCGCCTTTCCGGTGATGGCGCTTGTCTGCCTCAGCACTTATTTGAGCTGACTCAGAGGTTTTAATACTCTTGCGTGGTGCTTCTTCAAACGTTACGGCAGTTACGAAAGTTAATTTGACACTTTTCAGATTTGTCTTAGGAGTAAACTTATACCTTTTCCACTGCTGTCTATTTTCACCTAAATGGGTCAGCATCGATGCTCCTACAGTTGACGTCAACGTTGATACTGGCACATGTCCTCTTGTCTTCCCAGTGGATTTGGAGGATAGAACTTAATTTACGTTGGAGAAAGTTCTCAAGTGCCTTGAGGTGGCTCCTATCTAGCTGTATCACTGTCATACAGCTGGGTGGGGAGGACAACTGATCGATAGACGTGCAGCTTTGTAAATAATTTCAGCTCCCTACACTCGAAGACACGACTACGCAGTCAGCCAAAGACCTGAGATGCACATCTGATCCGATGTTGGACCTCTTTCATCGATGTCCGCGGTGGCGGAGAGGTGGGGCACCAAGGTACTGGAAATGGTTTGCGTTAGAGAGGGTGGTCCCATTAACCTAGATGGACAGTGGGAGAGTGGCTGAACCAGGAGCGAGCTGAAACAAAACCTGTGTTTTGCATACATTCACCTCAAAGCTGAAGTGTGCATACGCGTCGAAGTAGGTACCCTGCATCTCCTGTAGCTCGCATTCAGTGTGAGCGACAAGGGTGAAGTGGTCTGTGTACTGAAGGTCAATGATGAATGCGGCCGACACCTTTGTCCGTGTCTGGAGCCATCAAATGTTGGAAAGTTCCTTCATTCGGTATGGGTAAGAGAGGCACCCCCAAAAATAGATATGAGAGCACCAGAATACAACATCCTTGTTTACCACTGTTTGGGCGCCATTTTATAGGACGCTGTCGTTCATGCCATTGTTAAGTTGCTTCACAATGGCGATGAATACTGATGGGCAACTAAATCGACCGCAGGTCCGCCAAAGGTCTTATTGAAGTCATGGCGGTCATGTACAGATCGCGGTGCGGTTCTCTGCACTTATGCATCTGTTTATGCCTATATCGATACCACTGACCGTCACCTTGAGACATAACAATCCGGCTTGAACACTTTTTCTCGTATCCTGAGAGGTGAGATTATCAAGTAATACTTACACAGTTTACTAACCAGTATTCTGGACGAAAGATCTACACTGTAACCAGCTTTTCGTTTACTGTACAGTACTTCTCTGGTGTTAGCGAATGGTCAGTAGAAGAGGAAATCCACCTGAAATTATTATTATTATTAATTATTATTATTATTATTATTATTATTATATAAAAGCCTTGCGTATACACAATAAAGGTAAAATTGAACTTTAGCAATTTAACGGTGTGATGAAAACTAATTTACCGTAGTTTTAAAAGACACTCGGGAGCCACCCTCAAAAACAGTGTCAGACCAAATATAAAGAAAACGAAGCTTCAAAGGGACAGTTAGTGTGAAAACATGAAATTAGATGATGGTGTGTGTGGGTGGATGTGGGTGTATTAGTGCAGGAAGAGGGGTGTACGATGGCGAGGGTGTTTTGAATGGGAAGAAAGATATATAAGTCGGGGTGTGTCAGTGAGGAGGGAGATGTTTTGATAATAATGTATGGGAGCGAGGTGATGGGCTGTGTGAGGGTGGAGGTGCAAGAGAGAGAGAGAGATGAGGTTAATATCTCCCGTTCCTACATCCAACAACGTGCCCTTTTGTATTCGTTAACTGCTTTCTATTCTCAAATCTACTCACTGAATACCACGACATGCCTCGAATTGTCATCTAACCAACATAACCGACTTACTCTGGATTCTTTTAAATATATTGCTAAGACACCCCAAAAGCGAGACACTAAATTTTTTTTGTGTGTGTAATTCATCCGCAACATATCAAAATTATAAGGTAAACAATTAAAGAATTCCTTGTACAAGCAACCATCGACACGTAATAGGAGGAGATAGTTTCATAGCTTGATACGCCCTATCTCTCTCCCTGCATGCAAGTGAGTAGGAGCGACCAAACCATGATTATGAAGTGAACGTTTTGGTAGACGATGGGATAAATGAACTCATACCACCCAGTATAACCCCAGCAATGCTGTCAGTACATACCATGGCGTCCCGAGTGGAAAAGCAACATTTATCCCAAGGAAAGTCGGTGAAGAATTTTCGCAAGGATTGCCAGTTTGCCCTCCGATAGTGCCATAGTTGACGTTTAGAGAGGTGGGGGAGGTGGTCGTGCCCAGTTTGATTTAATAGAAACAAGAATGTGATCAGAAGACCGTAAGGTGGCAGTAATTGAGTAAGACTAGTGTGAGGGGTTAGAGGTAAAACAAAGATCACGAATGTTAGCAAGTCAATGGTGTCCATATATAATATATATAATATATATATATATATATATATATATATATATATATATATATATATATATATATATATATATATATATATGATAAATTTTAGACTAATCCACTGAGACGTGGGATTAATTCGTTTATTTTTTTCTTTTATCCTCTTCACCACTGATCGGCTCGTTAGCCGCTTGGGCGATCGGTCACGTCTCTTACGCACTGTTGGCAAGTACTGGGCATGCACCGGCTCCTGAATGTACCTGAACCTGCTCCAGTGTTGGTCAAGTCTTGTCTTGAAAGAGCTCACACTCGGTACCGTCACAACACTTTCTGGTAGAAATTTGAATTTCTACTTACTGGTGGAATGAATTGAATTTCGCGCAGAATAAAAATAGTATAAACACTTCGTTAAGTTTAAATAACCATACCCGTTAATGATTTTTAGGTGCGTTTCTCAAATCGCTAGTGCAGTAAACGCAAAGTAAACAAAGACTAAGCTGCCCAACCAGAGGCATTAGCATCACCACAGTATTTCTTTATATGAGATTTTATGAGTAGAGCTCTCACAACTCCTTCGCCTCTTTAATGATACCGAGAAAAAAAGAATATCAATACGTCAATATTTGATCTAGGTCATCAGTCTTGGTGCTTCTAAGCTTCGACTCAGCATTTGCGCTCTCTGGGCTCTCTGCCGGGGTTCCTCACCCAACTAGGGCAGTCCTTTGGCGGTCACTCTGAAAAAGCGATACTGAAATGTTTACACTCACGCCCCAAAAGTGAAAGGGGTATTGCAATCATCTTCTCGCACGAGGACCAGTGTCGAAGAAATTTTGCAAGTGATGAGTTACTGTGGAGGTTTGCAAAGATTTTTTTTATTCTCGTATAGTAATATTGCAGATCAAGACGGTGATTGGATAAAAATTAACCTTTGACCTATATTCTCTAAAATTATAGAAGTCGTTCTTAGTTAAATACTCAACCTATATACCATGCTGCGGCAAAGTGAATCCATTTATTGTATTTGTTTTAGAAACACCCAAATATTAAAGATTTGGACCATAATCTTCTTGATGTAATACCCAAATTACTATATTCATTCACAACTGTTCGCCAACTTGAGAGGTACTGTATTTCCTTGATTGAAGTACACAAAATATTTATAGATTTTGATGAATTTTGGCAAATGCAACAACACCCTCTCCCTCCGTGCCGACTCTCCACACATATAAGCATATTCCTTCCTACAAACTGGGCAAGTTGAATTTTTTCTGAGCGAACGAGAAGATTTAAGGTTATTTATCAGCAGGAATTGATACGATTGTCATGTTCAAGATCGATTATTTTTATTGTTCGGATATTAGAAAAACTATTTATTTCTGCACTCTCTTTTTATTATCCTCTATTTCTTCGTTCGTCTATCTTTGCCCCTACGCCTTTCACCCCACTCTCTCTCACACATTCCCACTGCTCTGAGATTGCAATTTCCTTTTAGACACCGATGAAATGTACAGCTCTTGCTTTCTCTTGTGCACAAATGTATTTGCAGTCATTAATAATTTCTCCCATATCTCACATAAAACAACCTTAAGATTCTGGGTCAGGAAAGGTAAGACGCGTATTTGCTTTCCCCTTAAATGGGGATAAGAGAACGTAGTACCATTTTTGGTAAAATAACTATAATGTTGATATAACTTTCGCCATCGCCTACTTATTATAGTTTTAGCGAGTTAGATACGTACATCTGTCCCCAGCTAGATTAGTTAACTTATGGGTGGGCCATGACGAGGTAGCAACGAGTTCTCGTGGAAAACAAACAAAATTAGTAGGTCAAGGAAGAGATAGGCTACGGCACACTTGGCTTTCATAAGTTGTTGGGATTCTTTGGAAGGTTTAATCCTCCGTTATTTACACTACAAATACATATGATGCTTGTTTGGCAGCAGCATCCATTTGTTATTTTCTCAACTTGTTTGTCCGTTTTATTAATAGTGTGAATACTTACAAGTACCCGGCAACTCTCACTGGTGGGTGTATTTCTTGAAGGTCGAGATTGTGTTTAACAGATCTCATACATCTAACGGTTTTATGGAAATACTTAGACCAATTATCCAATTTAAAAATTCCTTTAACGCATTCATTATTTTGGATCCATATCCAGACACGTTTGCTCAATATATGGCTCTTTCAGAGTACATTTCCGGAGAATCTAGAATTATAATTTAGTTTTCACCTTCTGGTTCAACAAGCAAATGAACACAGTACTGTATATTTTTTTAAAAAATTCCGTTATGTATAAACGAGGCGTCACACTAGTTAAACACGTTTTGCGTCATTTTTTCTTGCATAAATATCCCTAAATTGTTATATTAAGTAATACTGCGCATCAACAACTAAAGACTTTAATAGCTAACAAAGTTATTAATTCTACTATTCCAACATCAAAAATATTATGAAATAAAACTCTGCAGTTTTCCCTAAGGATTGTAATTTTTCTTGGGGTATCGTCACCACTGGCTTCATTTCTTGTTATCCTTAAGCCCAACTCACACTCCCCCATAATAGCAACCCACATTCCAGCTTACAGCTAAGATTGTGGGGCACGGGATGTTTGTGTTCACACTCAGGATGGGATGGAGAAAGGAAACTCACAATGTGCTCTCTGTATACATGTTGTATTGGATGTACAATGCAGCTTGGTGCTGGGAAGGCAGCATGGTTACAAGCGTGATGCAGAGAGAGCTGGTTGGTGAGGGTGAAGTGGATTTCTCCCCTACAAACGCTGTTTGTCGCTGAGTAGCCGACCCCGCGAATTCCACAGTGTGTGCCTCGTGGTCTGGGTCAACCAGCGCTGCCATACATCACGGAGGTCAACTACTAAGCCACGCCTACCCCCCGCTATTTAAGACCTGACCTCGTGGTGATCTCTCTTTCTACCTACACCAACCAGCCACCACCACCTCCTCCTCCTGCCTGGCGGTCCTCGCTCCCGCCGGCGAGCATTGCGACCCACAAGCTGGTCCTCCTCTGAGCACCCTCACCAACCAGCTCTCTCTACATCACGCTTGTAACCATGCTGCCTTCCCAGCACCAAACTGCATTGTACATCCAATACAACATGTATACAGAGAGCACATTGTGAGTTTCCTTTCTCCATCCCATCCTGAGTGAGATCCCAAACAAATCCCGTTACCTGACAAATGGTGACACCGGAGTGACCACTCACACAGGATGCAGGAGAAACAAATGGTGACCCCCGGAGATTCGCACTCACACAGGGTGGAGGAGAAACAGATCACTCTCCCAGTCTTCAAGCAACATGGAAGACTGGCTTATCCACCCAGAGGCAGATCTCATCGGCTCTACAGCTACTGTCTCTAAACCTCAGGTTAGACACCCTAGAGCAGCTCTGCTACTCTAAGCAGACAGCTGCTCCTATTCCTGCCCCAAGCACCACGTCCTACCGACCCCAACACACCTGTCCTGCACCCTGCTGCTGTCGTGGACCCAGCTGCTGTCACGAGCCCTCATCCGCTTCTGCTGACGCAGCCCCTGCTCCTGACCCAGGCCCACACACCCCAGCAGGCGCATCAGACGACTCTGTACCTGCCGTGAGGGAAGCACATGCACCACCCGTCCTGCCTCAGACGCCGCCCGGGCCCAGCAGTACCCCCTGCCGCTTCTCCTGACGCAGCCCCTGCTCCTGAGTGCGGAACCACACACCCCTCTTTTCTCCCTCAGGTACTCCCTGCTAATGTCCTGCATCCTGCTGCTGACCCAGGCCCACACACCCCAGCAGGCGCATCTGACGACTCTGTACCTGCCGTGAGGGAAGCACAACATTCATCGCATCCACACACCCTTTTTCTCCCTCTCTACTCCCACAGATATTGTGTATCTAGACAGTTGTCTCTAGCGGCCGGCTCATCCACGCCATCGCCGTTGTCTCACATGAGGCATGCACCGCCCGTTCTGCCTCACATGTGCTATGCAACCCTGCAGACAACAAGTCTCCTACACCGCCTGGAGGGAAGGAGGGAGTATTGTAGTGGATTTCTCCCCTACAAACGCTGTTTGTCGCTGCGTAGCCGACCCCGCGAATTCCACAGTGTATGCCTTGTGGTCTGGGTCAACCAGCGCAGCCATACATCACGGAGGTCAACTACTAAGCCACGCCTACCCCGCTATTTAAGACCTGACCTCGTGGTGATCTCTCTTTCTACATACACCAACCAGCCAGCAACACCTCCTCCTCCTCCGCCTGCCTGGCGGTCCTCGCTCCCGCCGGCGAGCATGGCGACCCACAAGCTGGTCCTCCTCTGAGCACCCTCACCAACCAGCTCTCTCTACATCACGCTTGTAACCATGCTGCCTTCCCAACACCAAGCTGCATTGTACATCCAATACAACATGTATACAGAGAGCACATTGTGGGTTTCCTTTCTCCATCCCATCCTGAGTGAGAACCCAAACAAACCTGTTCCCCACAAGGGTGCTCAGAGGAGGACAGCTTGTGGGTCGCCATGCTCGCCGGCGGGAGCGAAGGCCGCCAGGCAGCGGCGAAGGGGGAGGTGTTGCTTGCTGCGGCTGTAGCTAGAAGAAGAGAGTTGGTTGGTGAGGATGCTCAGAGGAGGACCAGCTTGTGGGTCGCCATGCTCGCCGGCGGGAGCAAGGACCGCCAGGCAGCGGCGGAGGAGGAGGTGTAGCTTGCTGCGGCTGTAGCTAGAAGAGAGTTGGTTGGTGAGGATGCTCAGAGGAGGACAGCTTGTGGGTCGCCATGCTCGCCGGCGGGAGCGAGGACCGCCAGGCAGGCGGAGGAGGAGGAGGTGTTGCTGGCTGGTTGGTGTAGGTAGAACGAGAGCTGGTTGGTGAGGATGCTCAGAGGAGGACAGCTTGTGGGACGCCATGCTCACCGGCGGGAGCGAGGGCCGCCAGGCAGCGGCGGAGGAGGAGGTGTAGCTTGCTGCGGCTGTAGCTAGAAGAGAGTTGGTTGGTGAGGATGCTCAGAGGAGGACAGCTTGTGGGTCGCCATGCTCGCCGGCGGGAGCGAGGACCGCCAGGCAGGCGGAGGAGGTGTTGCTGGCTGGTTGGTGTAGGTAGAAAGAGAGAGATCACCACGAGGTCAGGTCTTAAATAGCGGGGGGTAGGCGTGGATTAGTAGTTGACCTCCGTGATGTATGGCGGCGCTGGTTGACCCAGACCACGAGGCATACACTGGGGAATTCGCGGGGTCGGCTACGCAACGACAAACAGCGTTTGTAGGGGAGAAATCCACTACAATGCTCCCTCCTTCCCTCCAGACAGTGTAGGAGACTTGTTGTCTCCAGAGTTGCATGGCACATGTGAGGCAGAACGGGCAGTGCACGCCTCATGTGAAACATAACGGCGATGGCGTGGATGAGCCGGCCGCTAGTGGAGGCAACTGTCTAGACACACAAGATCTGTGGGAGAAGAGAGGGAGAAAGAGGGTTGTGGAGGCGATGAATGTTGTGCTTCCCTCACGGCAGGTACAGAGTCGTCAGATGCGCCTGCTGGAGTGTGTGGGCCTGGGTCAGGAGCAGGGGCTGTATCAGCAGAAGCGGATGAGGGCTCGTGACAGCAGCTGGGTCCACGACAGCAGCTGGGTGCAGGACAGTAGCAGGGAGTACCTGAGGGAGAAAAGAGCGGTGTTTGGGTCCGCACTCAGGCGCATGGGCTGCGTCGGGAGCAGGGGCTGCATCAGGAGAAGCGGCAGGGGGTACTGCTGGGCCGGGGGCGGCGTCTGAGGCAGGACGGGTGTGTTGGTCCGCACTCAGGCGCATGGGCCGCATCGGGAGCAGGGGCTGCATCAGGAGAAGCGGCAGGGGGTACTGCTGGGCCGGGGGCGTCTGAGGCAGGACGGGTGTGTTGGGGTTGGTAGGACGTGGTGCTTGGGGCAGGAATAGGAGCGGCTGTCTGCTTAGAGTAGCAGAGCTGCTCTAGGGTGTCTAACCTGCGGTTTAGAGACAGTAGCTGTAGAGCCGACGAGAGCTGCTTCTGGGTGGATAAGCCAGTCTTCCATGTTGCTTGAAGACTGGGAGAGTGATCAGTTTCTCCTCCATCCTGTGTGAGTGCGAATCTCCGGGGGCCACCATTTGTGGGGTATGTGATGTTTGGTTCACACTCAGGATGGGACGGAGAAAGGAAACTCACAATGTGCTCTCTGTATACATGTTGTATTGGATGTACAATGCAGCTTGGTGCTGGGAAGGCAGCATGGTTACAAGCGTGATGCAGAGAGAGCTGGTTGGTGAGGGTGCTCAGAGGAGGACAGCTTGTGGGTCGCCATGCTTGCCGGCAGGAGCGAGGGCCGCCAGGCAGCGGCGGAGGAGGTGGTGTAGCTTGCTGCGGCTGTAGCTAGAAGAAGAGAGAGGTCACCACGAGGTTAGGTCTTAAATAGCGGGGGTAGGCATGGCTTAGTAGTTGACCTCTGTGATGTATGGCGGCGCTGGTTGACCCAGACCACGAGGCAAACACAGGGGAATTCGCGGGGTCGGCTACGCAGCGACAAACAGCGTTTGTAGGGGAGAAATCCACTACAATACTCCCTCCTTCCCTCCAGGCGGTGTAGGAGACTTGTTGTCTGCAGGGGTGCATGGCACATGTGAGGTAGAACGGGCGGTGCATGCCACATGTGAGCCATAACTGCGAGGGCGTGGATGAGCCGGCCGCTAGAAGAGACAACTGTCTAGATACACAATATCTGTGGGAGTAGAGGGAGAAAAAGAGTGTGTGGAGGCGATGAATGTTGTGCTTCCCTCACGGCAGGTGAAGTGGGAGGTGGAGGAGAAGGGAGAAGAGAAGGAAGTGGAGGTGAACATTTTATTGCTTCTTGGAAGGTGAGTCACCTTCCATGAAAATGTCAGGAACCTCTGGACTGGCAGATTCTACACCATGAACATCCTCTCTCCTTCTTGAAGTGGAAGGCTGAGGGCTAGCATCTTGTTCCCGCTGCCTTTTACTGAAGAAACTGTCAATTTTTGTCTGTGGGGCATCTCTCCTCATCATTAACTGATGTTTGAAGGAGACCACTGTGTCCTCAACATGACACAAAGCTAGTTCAGATTTTTCCACACCTGGGTTCCTTGAACTTCTCCCAGTGGTCAACAACATCTTTCAACTCTGAAGTTGACATATGGTCATCACTTTCCGTTTCCTCCTCACCACTGTCAGCCTCTAACATCTCATCCAGTTGCTGCAAGTCTTCAGTAGTAAGTTCCCCCTCATGAGACATCACAAGCTCTTCTACATCATCATCATCCTCCTCCACTTCAAGGCCCAATGACTGACCAATGGACACAATCTCCTGGTGCAACTCTGTTTCATCCTCAAATCCCTCAAAATCACGGACTACTGATGGCCACAGTGCTTTCCATGAAGAATTGAGGGATCTAGTGGAGATTTTTTGCCACGAGGACACAATCAATTTTACAGCCTCCAGGATGTTAAACTGTGTCTTCCAGAACTGTGCCAGTGTTAGTTCAGGATCAGTGGAAGTTGCCTGATGACACCTCCTGAACATCATCTTCATGTACAGCTTCTTAAAGTTGCTGATCACATTCTGGTCCATTGGCTGTATAACTGATGTAGTGTTTGGAGGCAAAAACAACACTTTGACAAAGTCAAATTGAGACTCCAAAGTTCTGGCAAGTTGAGGGTCATGACCAGGGGCATTATCCATAAGGAGAAGAGCCTTTAAAGGGAGTTTATTGGTGATTAGGTAGCTCTTGACAGAAGGGCAAAACACCTCAACAGCCCATTCATTAAAGAGCTGTATTGTTACCCATGCCTTACGGTTGGACTTCCAATAAACTCCAAGCCGTCCTCTTACCACTTTTTATTGCTTGAATACCCTGGTAGACAAGCATAGGCTTCAGTCGGAAATCCCCTGAAGCATTGGCACCAAGCAATAGTGAGATGGTCTTTCATGGGTTTATGCCCAGGTAAAGAGGCTTCATCTCTGGTGATGAATGTCCTTTTGGGCATCTTTTTCCAGAACAGCCCACTTTTGTCCACATTGAACACTTGCTGTGGAAGATAATTTTCTGTATCCATCATTCTTTAAATTCCACTAAAAACTTTGCTGCTCCTTCCTTATCAGCACTGGCAGCCCCACCATGCCTAACAACACTAAATATATCACTTCTTTTCTTAAAATTTTCGAACCAGCCCTTGCTGGCCCTAAAATCTTCAAAGTCTGTGCCTGAAGAACCAGGTTGATCTACCTTTAAATGTTCGTATATTTCCCTGGCTCTTTCACAAATAAATTCAGTAGAAACTGAATCACCTTTCATCAGTTTTTCCCTAATCCAAGTGAGAAGTAACCTCTCTGTTTCTGCTATTAGGGATCTACCTTTGAACACTCTGGTAGATTTGTCTCTCACTTTCACTTCCTTGAATTTGTCTTTCTGTGCAAGAATTGTCGACACAGTTGATGTCGACATGCCATACTCTTTGCTAAACACATTTGCTCTAATGCCTTTTTCATGTTTTTTAATAATTTCCTGTTTCACCTGAATTGAAATTGCTTTTCTTGATTTCTTGGGACCCATGCTGGATTCAAAAACAATTTCAACAAGTGATATTTTAAGTTTAATTGCTGTAAATAAAGAATATTTTCTTTAAATCAACACTGCACTGCGCTATATATCATCAATATGTAAAATAAATTTCAAAATGACCAATAATTTGACTAGAAACACAGAAAAAAAGCATTTATGTTGAAGAGTGTCTGAAGCAAGATGTTACCTCCACTGAAAAGACAGAGACTGACGAGTGCTTGGTGTGTTGACAGGCTGTTTGGCGCGCTAAAAACTAGTTTCCCTGTATTCAATTATGTTAAATAATTGTTAAAATGACTAAAAAATTTATAATAAGACTTTTAAAATTATTGAATAGTACAAACTTCTTGATATTTACTAAAATAATAAGGAATTTAAGCCCTAGAACCGATTGCTGTATTGGCGGACTAATACGACAGCTAGTGTGCAAGCGAAAACATGTTGAGGGGCGCTCGTAAGGAATTCGTTAATCGAGGGAATGCTTGTTAACCGAAGTTAAGAATCTTATGGAAGGTAATTCGTTAACCGAGGGATCACTGTACAGTATCTCTTAAAGTTTTAGCTACTTCCAGTACAAGTACTTAGTTTGTTTCCCTGTCAGTGTTGCTTATTCTTAATATTCACCTATAACACATTTCAAAGGCCACCAACCTCTTTCTGGTGTCTGCTGGAAGTGTTCACGCTTCTGACCCATACATTAGTCCTTGCCACATAAAGCCTTTCAGATACGAATGTGCTACAGAATACGTATATCAATAAATAAAGTAGAGAAATATGCTTACTGCTAATTGATTTCCTAAGGGCAATTCGAATGGAATAGAGCTCCATGGATGTCAAATTACCGAGGTTTAGGTGTATATAAAAACAAACTCCACTACCAACACAGCAGTGCATGGAGAGGCCAAAATGAAAATTTAAGTTACAATCTTGGCATAAACTTAAAATTGAAAACTGATTTTTTTTTCTCAGCATTACAGACTGTGGAATTTTGAACTTTGTATTTGCAGTAATAATTTTAATGTTATTTACCTATTGCATACACACACAGTACTGTACTATACACACAACACATTAATATTGTTTTACCTAATCTCTCAAATACAACCCTCAACTTTTACATGTTCTCCTATACTGTATATCATGTTAACCAAGGAATACATGTACTGTATAGCATACAGGTATCTCTCGTTTAACGAGCATTCACTAAGTTTTTATTGGTGTTCCAAGTGCACATCTCTACTGTCACTTAAATGTTTATGCTACCCACATGCTCCATCTACGAGTGTTCACAGCCTGTCATTTGATTGTTGTCTTCTATGCTTCGCTGTTAATGCTCAGTACATTATCGATCGCTGTACATCACCGTTATTGTTGTGATTTACGGTTTACTTGTATTGAATATTGTACTGTTCTGTTCATTACCCTGTACTACTACTGTGACATTGTGTCAAGTGAGTGAACTTTGTGATAATGTCAGGAATGTGTGCAGCTGTTTTGCCATTTTCATCATGTTTTTTACCTTATGATAATTATTCTTTGTTGCACATTCTGTACGAACAATTGGGTGCATGAAACAGTAAAAGAAAATTACGTTTACAGAATCTAACCCAAATTACGAGTTGAAAAATAACATAAATCACAGCTCAGTCTCGCCTGCTGAGTGCTACTGTGGTGGCAAGTCGGCGACTCGGCTACACAATTATGTGCAATCTCCATGGATATTATTCCTCATTATCCCCTGTTGAGGATATTTCTCTCATTTCCCTCGCTTAGCGATCATTTCACTTAGTGATATGTTTCTCAGGAATGCATCCTGACTGTTAAACAAGGGACACCTGTACTGCAATGACATATTCTTAGACATTCGTACCACTGCCTGTGTCTTGTGCTGCTAACCTCACACTGAATGATTCATCATGTGCAATATACAGTACACGTGTCCCTTGCTATTGTATTAGGTTAGGTTCCTTGTAAATCATTAGCCTAT
This sequence comes from Homarus gammarus, assembly GCA_958450375.1. Lineage (NCBI taxonomy): Eukaryota > Metazoa > Arthropoda > Malacostraca > Decapoda > Nephropidae > Homarus > Homarus gammarus. Next base: position 995,823 of record CAUDMG010002131.1, on the reverse strand, counting down.
CTTGTTTTTAAAGTGATTAATGTAATAAATGGGAAAAATAAAGTTCACCTCCTAAATAACAAAAACCATGTGGTCCACGTATATATGTACAGTACAGTATATATAATGAAGAGAACCAGGGAAAACACAAACAGGTAATATAATTCGGTTCATAAACAACAAAATACAACAATATTATACCTGAGAAAAACTAAATAAAATACATATACTTGTACTGTATATGGTACATTACCTTGTGCATCTAAGGACCAAAATGACTGCCCTAGCTGACTCCTGGGCTGTGTCTGGTGCAGGATTTGAATTTTCTATCAGACCAACATTTAGATAAGGAAATATCGCCTTCTGATAGTGAAAAAGAGGTGTGAAAACAAAATTTGGCTGAGAAAATTTTGGGATGGCAATCATTCATATAGCATGGGATACCAGTACAATGAACCCTAGTCAACTTGGACTAATTGGTGGAAAGGGCAGTCTGAGAATGCCAGAATCTGAGATCTGAGGGTTAATTTAGTCTGAAACAGGAGGATGAATCTGATTCCAACCTAGGTTTGAGAATCTAAGATGGAAGGGAAAGTCCACATCAAGTACCTTGAGAGATTTCAATACTGTATAGAGAATAATAATTCAGATACAATCTAACTGACTAATTTTTATTGATACTCAGGTTACTTTCAAGACATTATGGATGGACAACAATGCATTATTACTTTATTCTATTCCTTCCTGGTCGTTTTTATGGCATACCGATGGTAATGGAGCATATCCTCATTGAATTTAGTGTAAAAACATTAAATATAGTATGTCTTTAACGTTTCATTTATTGGAGAAGCATTAAATATTTTTAATACTGTATGTTCCATGAAATAAACTTTTAAAGGTTAATAAATAATTATCACATGAACAGTTGATATGCTGATGAAAATGTAGTTTTCCCTCACTATCAATAAATATCAACACAAGTGGGTGTGACGTCTGCCTATCACATGAACACTGCGGTTGTATTACATGTTTGGACTCTGTTACTCTTGAGATATTATGGACGAACAACAGTGCATTGTATAAAGATATTACTAAATATGAATTAAAAAGTACAGTACATAAGAGAAATAATGAACTGTTTATGAAAAAAGGGGTAGGTAATCAACAAATAAAACTAACCTTAAAGTTCTGATGATGCACAATTGCCTTGAAACTGATGATAGATGCGACTTGCTTGGCTTTGACTACATTTCAACAGATCCACATCATCTCCACTAAACATCCATATCATATCCACTACACACCCACATAATCTTCACTACACATCCGTATCAGATCCACTACACATCCATATCATATGTACTACACATCCACATCATATCGCACGACTCAATCTGGTAGGCCACTCATGCCACGTACATCAGGACTTGGGAATCTTCTCGAACTTTTTTGGAGACTTGTGACTTGTGGTTGTTTAAGCAGGTGGCCATGCCATCCATCCATTCCGGATATTGTCCAAGACGGATGGAAAGGTTTCCGAGTCTGATCCCGTCTGAGAATCGCAGGCGTTCAAGATAAAGGGTCCAAGTTGGCGAGGGTTTATTGTACATTACTTGACTACTAACAAGTTTTTAACTTTCTAGTCACATAGACAAAATTAGGATTAATCACTAAGAGTCCACATTATACCACTACCTTTTATTGATAATATACTGATGGTTACAATAATATTTAAGATTTTCAAGCAAAGATATTCATTATTATAATAGATCTGGCAATCTTAACAAAGTCAATTACATTTCTGATACATTGTGGGGAACATGAAGAGAACTAAAATTTAATTACCTTAAGTTTTCAAAAAAATTGATCACTAGACATACAAAAATTATATTATTATTTCTTGGCTGTAAACGTCTAATATCTTACCAATAACAGATACTCAGTGAAGTATCCAACGGTTCAATCAACATGTCAGTACTGAACAACTCCTTTAAAACTTAAAGTTTCGTAAAAAAAAAAACAACAACACTGCTTTATTTATATAAACAAAAGCATACAGCACTTACAAGCTAGATAATTCTTAAAAGAAAAACCTTACACTTGGTACCTAATCAGTTTTGGATTTTCGTGCCATTAATGCTTCCTTGCACCAACCAAGAATAGGCTTGCAAGAGTGGAAAAAATTCCATTATTGATCCTTCACAGAAGAATATCCAGAGTTTATGGCAGTACCAAGAAAGATTATAATCCAGATAAAACTCCCCTTATTTATGGTTACAAAATTTATTAAAATCCACGATTCCCCAACTGGTAATACAAAACCAACAACCTCTCAGCAGAGGCTAAGTAAATTCACTCGATATAAACTAAGTTACCAGTTTTATTTAACGTCTCACGGTAGTCCAACCCTCGTCATCTTGCTCTTCCTGGGGTGCCCGTGACTTTTCTTCTTGCTGTTCTTCCTTCCGGGCTTCCTCACGAGAACGCCAAGCATTGCCACCACCAGGCTTCTCATCACCACCCCGCCTCTCATCTGGAGCACGTCTCTCCGGTCTCTCACGGTCATCAATTCGGGGTCTATACACAGTACAGGTAAATAAAAAAAGAGCATATATATATATTACACTTTTGTGTAATTCGCATCTTCAAGGGGGGAGTACAGACTAAGGAGTAGTTAATAACAAGGCCAATATACACAGTAATGGAGAGCGAGATCAAGTCCCTAGGGACATCAGGTGTCCACCATATTCAAGTCATTAATTAGTTACCCAACCCTTTTACCTGGTTACAAATGTTAATGAGAAAATTATCCAATTTGTACATGCCATTAATCAAATTCATGTTGACAAATTCAGCATGTTCAAAGGGACTAAATTCTATAATGTTCCTACTGACAATTGAATTACAAGGTAAAAGTGAGGAGGCATTAGCCCAGTCAATACAATAATTATTATCTCTCATATGAAAGAACAAAACATTAGATTCCTGGCCTGTCCTAACACAATACTGTATTTATGCTGTTTAAGTCTAGTTATAAGATTTTTGCCTGTTTGACCTTAATAGAATATATATATTACATTCCTTACAAGGAACCTTGTAAATGCAGCCACCTGCAATGCTGGGGGGAGTTCTTAGTTAACATTTGTTAATTCACATCATGTAATGTTATGACATACATACATACAGTGCAGCAGCCACGTGTCTGTGAGTCAGCTGGTTGACTGCCCAGTTTGAGTGGGTTGCATTGCCCATAGGATGATTTGAGAGTGGAAGGAGCTTTTTTTTATACATGAAATATATGCTATTGTTTTTATGGTATGCTATATATCAATTTTATAGTTAATCATAGCATGTGATATTCAAGCTTACAATTCTAGTTGATGCCGGAAGATTTCTTATTTCATTTTAGTGCTACAGTAAAAGTCCAAAAATCCGGACCACCCGAGAATCCGGGTTTTTCGAAAACTCAATTTTTTTTTAGCTGGCTTTTGTGTATGTGCGCATGCGTGAGCGCCACAGTTGCACAGCGACAACAAGCAACCACGTGTGGTCGCCACTTTAAAACGAGCAATCAAACTGTGACAATGTAAGTAATTTTGAGTCCTACTCTTTCCTTTTACAGAGTACTGTACAAGCCCATAATAATGGCTCCTAAAGTAGATAAACTTCGTTGTGTGAAGAGAAAGAACACGTTGAAATTGAATGACAAACTTGAAATAATTAAAAAACTAGAATGTGGTGTGTAGAAGTACTGTTTTAATGGAAACATACGACATTGGAAAATCTACAATTTATGATCTAAAAAAGGCAAAGAATAAAATTTGAATTCACAGCTTTTTCTTTAAAACTGCTCGTTTTGATAAATGAAGCATGCTATATTTGCTAATGAATAAACTATCAAAATGTACCTGTTCATCTCTTCTTTATTCTTCCTAAAATTTGAATTTTAAAAGTACTGCCTGAGAATCCGGAAAATCCGGACCGACCTATTCCCCAAGCAGGCCGGATTTTTGGACTTCTACTGTAGTTGGTTGAATCTGCGGGTTGCCTGGACTCTGGATAACCAGGATTCTACTGTATATACATACAGTAAACTTCCTCTAATCCAGAGTAATTGGGGAGAAGGCCTGTACAGTTTGACTGAAATTCAGGGTTAGGGGGGGGGTCTGTATTGTTTATATTTCAAGGTGGAAAATTTAAAAGGGCAGGGGATTTCTAATTAAAGCTACCTAAAAAACACCAAACTTACTTTAAAGCCTAGACTTAACACCCTCAGGGTTTTAAAGTGTCATATGATTTTTTTTTAGCCACTTAGGGTTTTAACATCATGAAAAAAAAATAAAATAAAAAATTCCTCAGTTTCCCATATGCTCTAGGCAGCTTGGTGTTGGCTCTCAGTACAGCTGTACCCTGCGCGCCACCCATCAGAATGGTGTTGCCGTCTGCTCTCATACATCTGGCAGCTGTGTGTGGTGTCTCAGCTGTCACACACAGCTTTATTCAAGCCTCGTGCCCCAAAGATGCCTCCATTTGAGGGCCTGTATCATTTGTGTGTGTGTGTGTGTGGGTGTGTTTTGCATGTAAAAAATATATGGAATAGAACGAGTGACTACCAATTTATATTCTATTGTCCCTACTCATGAGGTGGAAAAAAGTCTAGTTAACATTACATACTTAATTTTTTTTTTACAACTTATGTATGAGTGACATTCATTATAGCTTGAATAATATTTGTTGAGAAAGATGTATTAAATCATACGGAGATCGAAGATATAAAACCAACCTTAATGAACAAGGAATAATTGGTACCTGAGATAAACGTGAGGTGAACAGAATGTAGCAAATAAGAAATTAAAGAGAAATTAGCTGTGGAAATGACCACTCAAAGGTGATGTGGATAGTTGGGAAAAAGATTAATCTGACAGGGGTGACCAGGAATGATAATGTGGAATGGATATACTGAAAGAATGTGATGGGAGACTGAAAAACCAAACCAAAACTGTATATTGCATAGGTGGACTGTAGAAATGAATAGGAAGGCCATGAAGATGGCCTAGCGGAGTAAATGATACACTCCAATAAGTGGTGGACCTCCAGAATGCAATGCTGATAGCAAATGAGGAGACTCTTCATTAGCTCTACATTATAATAAAAGGCATGCAAGAATAAATCAGTTACAGTACCTGTCTCTAAGTGGTGCTGGTGGTCCACCAGATCGCCAAGAGCCCCCTTCATCTGAGCGAGATGGTCCACGGTCGCCTCCACGTCGATCATCAAGGTCTCCTCGACGGCCACCAAAGCCACGGTCTCGATCATCACGACCCATATCCCGACGGCCACCAAAGTCACGGTCTCCTCCACGACTCCCAAAGTCACGGTCTCCTCCACGACCCCCAAAGTCACGGTCTCCTCCACGACCCCCAAAGTCACGGTCTCCTCCACGATCACTTCTGCTGCCAAAGTCCCGATCACCTCGGACGAAATCGCGATCACGGCCAAAGTCACGATCAGTACGGGCTGATCCACGACGCCAGTCACCACCACCATCCCTGGGGAAGAGGGGTTAATAATTAATTGACTGACTAAGTCTTATGTCTTGAAGACCTATAATAATAGGTTAGCAGGTTTTGATTTCTCAATTCTATAGCTTTTAACAGCAAATGGGTTGCTCCACTGTTGCTACTGTCCAAAATATACTTCTATCAAGAGCAAATCCCCACCTTGACATCTTTTTACAATAAAAAATATCACTGTCCTTATATATTTTAAAAACACTAATAACCAATAAGGATACCCAATTTACATTAAATATTTTAAGAAGAAATGAATTAAATGAAGTTCTCCCAACAGCAGAATCCAGATGAAACAAGTTAACGTAGATACAAATATGAATGAAATTTGTAAAATGTATAGATGGTATATGCGTATAAAGATGAAGGATTGACGGACAAAACAAAGAGGAAACAGTAATCTACATTGGCCCCTAAGCAACTAAAATGAAATTAAAGAGACTATTTTTGACCTTCACAATAAAATGTACATACAATATTTACCATAAATTGAATATTTACACAAACTTTCAATAGGATATAACTGGCACTTTAGTTTTACTCAAGAAATGAAATTTAAGATGGATGCAGAAGCAGATCAAAACAATATCTCTAATCCCTATCAATGTCACAGATTGGAGTATTAAATAAGTAATGTGAACACAACCAAACCTCATGGAAGTGGTGCATAATGATAAAACTTGTTCAGTATACAGTATGGGCAGTGTTATAAATGGAGAATGTATTTTGGGACCTGATTTTCAAATCATCTTATTCAAAGAAAACCATTCAAACTAAATAAAAATGAGTCAATACAGAATACCACTAGATGCATAATTAACTGAAAACTGATTATATATACAGTATATTATAACAAAACAATAAATTAGATCATCACAGGAATGGGTCTTATATTTGCATAAAAAAAAATCAGCAAACATTAAAGTGAAGTGATTACTAATTTATTAATGTAATGAGAACTCCTTGTGTAAGAAACAAAATGACAATACATTACTCATTTAGGAACTGAGTGTAATCATAATATACTGTAAAAACAATTACTACTACAAAATGTGAAAAAAATTAAAACTACACAAATATAATTAGCTTATACTATAATGTGAACAAATACTTAAGTTAAAGAAATTACTTAAAATCTTTGTTACCTATCATCTCTGCTTCCAAAGCTGCTTCGTTCATCTCTGCTTCCAAAGCTGCTTCGTTCATCTCTGCTGCCAAACCGATCATCCCGCTCTCTGCCAAATCCTCCACGGTCCTCACGGTCCCTGCCAAATCTATCATCTCTGTCTCTTCCAAAACTACGTTCTTCTCTGTCCCTACCCATTCCGCCACGGTCCTCCCTATCTCTACCAAAACTGCTCCTCTCTTCTCGGCGAAGAGGTGGTTCATCTCGTCTGATATCACGGTTGCCTCGATCCCTAGGTGGTGGTGGTTCATCTTGTCTGATATCACGATTCCCACGGTCTCTTGGTTCCCTTGGAGGTTCAGGCTCAGCCTCAGGCTCTTGCTGCTGCTCTTGCTGCTCATCCTCCTCTTCCTCCTCCTTGCGACGCCAGACATCTAGTTTTTCACGTTCTTTCTCTCGCCATCCACCTGCAAGATCGCAGCAAATAAATACCTCCCTGGCATGTAGAAGCCATTGAACACAGATAAATGATGGAAGACACTTGATCAATACAAACTACTGTAATGATAAAAAATCAATCGAATTATTAATATACAGTAAATGTGCTGACAGAAATAAAGGTCAGTATGACAATCTGGACCATAAGTATGTTCATCTTCAAAAATGGCTTTTGATGTCACTCAACATTACTTACATAATATTTGCATAAATCCTTCCAATGCAAATAACAGCTTTCTTTTCACATAAATCCTTTTTCAATTATATGCTGTGGCTAATAATGTCACCATTACCTACTTAATTATCTGACAAACATTTATGACCTCAATTCTATTGTATAAGAGTAAAATGTACAACCAGACTGTCTGGAGTTACAGAATCAAAAGAAATCAAGATCATTTGACCTCAAGAAACCAAAGGAGGCTCCAATGAAACAAATAAGATGAAAGCTTGTTTGTCCTATCAACAGCTTGACACCAATTAAAACAACTGGATCTAGGCTTGTTCAATTGACAAGTGATCATAATTGACCTGCAAACAAATGGACAGAAGGCAGTTCATGTTTATGATGCGAGCCCTTATGAATAACAACGTATAAAGATTAGCTATGAGAGATCAATCGCAATAGCAAATTTTTATGTTTTGGGCTTATTTTTACCTATCCAAAAGGTTAGCCAAAGACCATTGCATTTATTGAAATAAACAACAATGATAATTTCAACAGAATAGTTGGAAGATCCAGTACTTTCAATTTAGGAGTTAAGCAGTCAAAAGAATGTATGATTAGTATAACTCGGGTAGTCACATGTAAAAGACAAAAGTAGGATTTTTTGAAATAAAAGTTTAAGCCAAATCAGATCATGGTTAAAGCTCAAGGTTTTGAATGACAAGAGCAGATGAAGGTGAAGTTGTTAGCTGGGAAACCTGAGTTTCTATCACCATCACCATTTTCAATGCTTGCCATCCTGCAAATTTGAATTAAGTTTTAAAGCTGGAAGTCCTTCCTATCATCAACCTACTTTTAGAATGGGGCATTATGTGTAGGATTTTCAAGTGCCCTCTCCACTGAGGTTTTGTTTTAGTGTGAATGCCCTGTATACTGGACTGTATTACAAAACCGATAGTGGATGAGTATTTCAACTGGATTAAGAGGATATAAAAGTAGCTAGAAAGATGAATGAAAACAGTCTAACTATGGCAGTGACCTTAGAAAATGCCCAACCCATATTGCAATAAAGGCCTATTCAGTTGCAAACTGGCATTACTACTAACCCAAGATTAGTTTTACCTTCTGCCAGCACAGCTATTTGTTCAGAATCAAGGAATCCAACATATTGGAGAACTAGACAGAAAGGTGCAAGAGACCCATACATAATGACAAGGGAGGAGAGAAGTAAAAAGGAATATAGATGTGAAATATACTGGTTAAGTCCCAGAATATGGCTGTGTAACTGAAGCACAAGTAAATCGTCAATGAGAGAAAGTGAGTTAGGAAAACGTTATAAATTTTACAAACTTCTCCTATAGTGGTATTTACCTCCACCAGCCCTCCATACTCCAGAACGCTCACTACTTTCTCGTTCTCGTTCTGGTTCACGTGCCGGTGGTTCTTCTTTTGGGGGTTCATCTCTAGAAGGACCTCTTCTCCAACCCGAGTCCTCAGTAGTAGTAACACGACGACCAGCATCCATCTTCTGCTTCTCTTCTATTGCCCTTTCTCTCTCTGTGCCAATTTCAGAATTTCATAAATGTCTATGCTTATTATTTTTCTTTATAAAGGGTAAAGTCCATTCATTTTTCAACTACTACTAATCATTATCACCAAACCCCATATTTTCCTTAAATAATCTTTTCCACTTTGAAGAGTACCATATACTATTTGTAAATTCATGTCCAACATACCTAAAAAAGTGAATCTTAATAAAAAGGAAGAACACTGAATTTGCCAATATTTCAAGGAATTGTTGTTTTTTACACACAATTAATTTATATAATTATATGAGTGGAACAGTGACAGGAAAACTTGATGTGAACATTTAACACCTTGGATTAAATTTGGAAATCCCACTTTAAGACTGAGGGGAAGAGCCAAATAATTTGTAAGATTACCCCAACAGAACACAACTGACTGCGCCTACATTTGGTAGGTGCTATCCATGAAATCCAATAAGAGCAAAACATCTCAAAATGTATATACATAGAGTGCAGTATACTTAATGTTTGTGTGTCACTACAAAATTAAATGCCCTATGTGTTGGTTGGACCTCAGTCTCACAACCAGTGGTGCGTCTGTGTCCTCCACTACATGTTTATTATTGGCTGTCAACTCAGCAACCGCACCTCTTTGGAGTTCTGCCTGTCTGTCGAGCTGAGCCTTTCTTTCAAGATATTCTTGCTCTTCCCTCTCCCTCTGCTCCCTCTCCATCCTCTCCTGATCCTCTCTTGCTTTCTTCAGCTCTTCATCCCTACGCTGTTGTTCCTCCTCTTCTTTCAAACGGTAGTAGGTCTCACGGCGTTCACGACGCCTAAAAATATTTGAAGATCAATTCTTCTAAACCAAATGAACTCACTCACTCTCTCTCACATATACTGTATATACCCTATATATACCATAAGGTGGGGTAACTGGGTCCCTTATAAATATTTTCTTTTAAAATCCTGAAAATATTTGGACAAGAATTTTTTTCCAAGGGCCATTTTTAATATCAATAGACTGACTTCATTTAACAGATATTTAAATAATTGAAACGATTTTAAATGATGATGTACTACAAAAAGCATAAGTAAAAGAAAATAAAATAAAAAAATAATAAAAAAATTCTTATTCCAAATAGGGAAATGCTAAGGGCTGTTGGGTATATTATCTAAACAAGCTGGAATTTACAAGCAAGACTACAGTAATGATAGTTTACATAAGGAGAAAATTACCATAATGAACTTGTACAGTTCTACAAATTGATCATTCACCCACCTCTGGTCTTTCCTCTCAGCTTGTCGCTTCTTTCGTTCAACTTCAAGTCGAGCATTGAAATCATTAAGCTTTTTCTCAATTTCAGATCGTCTTGTTGACTTGAGCTGATTCAGGAAATCTGTGCGGTCGCTGCCCATTCGATTCAATCGCTTGCTATGTTCTAAGCTGACTTGATGTTCTTCAACAAGCTTTTTAACTCGATCTTCTTCTTGAGATTGCCAGAATTCCTTGTCCTTCTCCTAAATGGGGCAAGTTTTAGAAATTAGCTTTATATACATAAAGGCAGGTTTTACCCAATTTATCCTTGTGACAGTAAAATAATGCTACTGAACTGAAATTATTTTAATAATACTACCAATTATCACAATTATAAGTGACTTTCTTAGGCCTAAGGAAACAGTTTCTACAAGCAAATCCTTTATATGTGGTAATTTCAATCTCAGAATTCTAAACTTTCAGACATTTCACCATTTTTTTTTTAGCAGATGAACATCCCCTTGATAAACTGTAATTGTCCCAACCTAATGATCAATTGTCATGGTTTTACAATCATGTTACAGAAACCAAGCATAAACTAAGAAGGTACTGGTTTCTGAAATTGTGAAAAAGATTTTCTATAGGATGATTTAATCATGGCTGATGGAATCATGGATAATGATCAACTACTACAGCTCCTCCCCGACTTACGACCTTCTCGATTGACGACCACCCGGACATACGACAGCCTCAGTCGTACCAAAATTTTGTCAAATTACGTATTTTTGAGCCCCAACGTCAGTGATTGCGCTGTGTTCTGACAAAATTTTCGTTTGTAATTCACTTTAAAATGGCTGGCAAGCTTAAAAGTGAGAGTTTTATGGTGCTGAGAAGAAAAAGAGACACCCATTTTAGATTTTCTATGTATCATTTACGCATTTTCAACTTACGGCCATTTCGACTTAAGACCTGGATTTGGGTCCCTAACCCCGTCATAAGTCGGGGAGGAGCTGTATACAGGTCCTAAAGAAATCCTGGGATATTTAAATTAACATTAAATGTTCAATTCCACTAGAACATTTTATGGGCCAATCACTCATGGCACAGCCCCCCACCGCTCATCAGACGGTAACTCTCTAATTAAAGACGAAGTAGGCATCCGTCAGCGCTGGAAAGAGCACTATCATTCGCTGCTCAACTGAAATACCGATGTGGATGTCCCGACTACCTAGCAGGTCCCTCAACATCCAGAGCTGACCCACCTCAGATATCCTCCATCCCTGGATGAGTGCCATCAAACAGATGAAAAATAAAGTCTTAGGGCCTGATGGAGTCCCAGCCAAGGTGTATAAAGCAGGAGGACCTCTGCTTACTAGCCATCTCCACTCTCTCCTGGAGAATATATGGGAAAATGAGGAAATCCCCAAGCTCTTAAAGACGCCTCCCCCGTCAATATCCATAAGAACAAGGGAGACTGGCCAGACTGTGGCAACTCCCGCGGGATCTCACTGTTGCCCACAGCCTGCAAGATTATCGCCCGAGTCCTCCGAAACAGACATCTTGTTGAAGCAGAAAACTTCCTCCCAGAATCTCAACGTGGCTTTAGACCATCATGTGGCACCACTGACAAGATCTTTGCTGCCCGCCAGATACAGAAAAAGTGCAGAGAACAGCGTCTTGATCTAAAGAAGGACTTCGACTCGGTCAACAGGGAAACCCTCAGGTGGACAATAAGTAGCACAACGCAAGGACATATACAGTACTGTATATTTCCCCTTTATGTGGACACTATAAATTAGGAGAACAAAAACAACAGTAGAAACAGGGCTGGAGAAATTTAAGAAGCTAATGTGGACAGGTCTATGATCAAAATCACAATAATTTTCAAGGAACCTTTAGACTTCAACATTAATAGAAATGTTATTTTGATTGAAATATTTTTTTTCCATTAACTCTGATATGAATTCACCCAACCCTCATTCAAACAGACATACCTGTACTGTACCTATAATATAGGAGTTAACATCACACTTAAAAATTTATAAATGGCCCACTGTGAACCACTTTAAAATAATTATGAATTACCTTTTCATCTTCCAACATCTTCTTTAAAAGTGGAATTTCCACCAGCCTTTTGGCTCTTTCAAAATAATCCACCTTCTTTTCCTGAGCCTTGAGTCGCTGCTGGAGTTCTTTTCGTTCCTTTTCCAATTCTTCAACCTGCCTCTGCAGAATCTCCTCTGCACCAAGGTTCAGCAGTTCCTGAGTGTCAATTAATATAAGAATAATAGTAAACACGTGGAAATTTTTTTGTGTATAATACAGCTAGGATAACACTAAGCACTTCAAGAGGCACAAGTTATTATGGTTAAAATTATATGGATCTTAAGAAGGCAAAATGCATTTTGTTATTTGCTAAGCATTATACCCAATCATATTACCTATATTTTTTACAAAATATGTTCAATAAACACATAGCTATCTCGCTTAGTGATCAGGAAGTGTTTCTGGAAGAGTGAGCCCCAGCCAAATTGGTGCTAAAGAGATCAATATGCGTTCCTGACTCAATTGTATGTACTAAGGAAACTGTCAGTGTGTACTTTTAATTCATCACATCAGCACTTAACCTACTAAGAATTAAGTTATCATTATTCATGGTTTTAAAATTATACGAAAATAAGCCCCCCCCAATGCATTACTTGATATTCCTATCTCTATGGAATACTGTAGTTATTTTACTGATATAGTTGAGTTACCCTATGAAGGGCCAAGTCAACTCAAATGGTAAAAGGGGCTGTAACTCCAGAAATCGTCCCGATTAAAAATGATCAAATCTAAGATAACAGCTTTTTGTTGCTATGGTAACATCTTATTACAGTTCTAAAATAATCATAGACTACTCCAATTTCATTAGATAACTCACCCATGACCAAATATTGGTTATATTTTATAATTTCCTCCATAAAACTGAGCAGTAGTGTGTGCTAGATCTATAGCTAACACATAAGCAAAACCACAAGAGTAACAATCACAATGGCAACTAACCTCTTCATCAAACTTTTCCATCATTTTCTGACCATAGGAAGTCTGTGAGATCTGTAAAAGCCTATCCTTAATTTGTTTGGTTTGAATTTGCTTCAACTGTTCTTCCTGTCTGGCTTTCTCACGTCGACTAGCCTCTCGCTCTAAACGCTGTTGCTCCTCTTCTTTCTGCTTCTTCAGTTGCTCCTCCTGAACAGAGAAAGAAAGACTACAGTATTAATATGCATATTTTGACATAAGAATATCACCTCAGTCTTACACAAGTAACTTGCTATAATCTTATATTCAACTAGCATTGGGTGTAGCATAATATCATAAACAGTACTATCTAGTCTTTGTTATTTTATAATTTTGATGTGCAATCAAAAAACTAAGACAATAATAATGACTGATTGTATGACTTATTCCTCACTAAAGAAAGATATTTAAGATAATCCAAGATGTACCAAATAAACGATTTTAAAAGGTTTCAGTATGTCATTTAATAAATTAAACCATTCTGAAAAAGATAATAAAACTTTACCTGTGCTCTGCGGATAGATTCTTCACGCTCCAAATTCTGGTTCTCAAGCATTTCTTTCCTCTCCTCAATGATGTGCTGACGCTGTAAGATCTTCGCGTGTTCACGCAACTTTGTTTGCTGGTAAAACTGGATAGTTTGGGCTCTCATTGGCTCCATTTCCTTCTGCAAATGGAGAGGAAAAATAAATAAATTTAATGCTTATCTATCTCTTTTGTGGTCAATACAGTAAACCCCTTCAAAAACAGACATCCCCAATAGCAGACGACTCCCGTCACCCAGACATTTGGGAAACCTGACTACTCGGCCAAGAAATATGAAACACACTGAGCTTATGTAAGTGTTTAACCATCTGTTCACACTAATTTTATCTGAAAGACAATAAAAGATTGAAAGTGCTGCAGCATTATAAACCTCTGCATCAGAATGCAAATATGCTAAATGTTTTAAAAACCACATGCAGACAAAGGGTTGACAATGGGTAAACTGGATAAAAGGTAGAATGTCGCCAATGGCCTTTATTACTAAAGCATCAAGAAAAATGAACTGATCAGTCATTTAGATAAAGCTCTTGTTCCTAACAAGATTAATAATCTGTATCAATTAATCTAAAAAGGAACTTGAGACAACATATCTGGATTACCAAGAGACCTATTACTGTATTACAAATTAAAACCCCAAAATAGTTGTCATTCAAAACTTAAAACCCTAAAAATTTTATTTTTGTTGCAGACTAACCACCTTTCATGAGAGGAAATTCAATTCTGGGCAAGGTTTCTATCTAGGAATCACACACACATTGGCCTTCTTCCAAAGTTAATGGTGGACAATGAGGACATCCCTCACTGTCCTTTCACCTTGCATTTTGTAGTCCTCTGGATCTGCCCCAATCAACGCTGAACTATATTATCAACCATTCTCATTTCTTAGTTATGCAGGTAACTGTTCAAGTTCACTGTGCACTACATATTCTATACTATAAGGCATTCACAAATCTTACCTTCTTATTATCAGGAACGATGAGGTCCAGACAGGACTGCAATGCTGAGCCTATCTGTACCAGTTGACAACGGACTGTCTCTGACGGCAGTGATTGAAGCATAGGGCCTTCTGGTAGATCCTCTCGCTGAGATTCACTCAGATCTGCACCAAAATGGATACACTCGCTGCGATGATCAACACGAATCTACAATGAAAATTACCAAATGAGTGTAATTAAGTTTTTTACTATTCTTATATAAATTTTTCCCCTTTCCCTTCCACCTGAATTATGCATTTTGTCTTTAGCAATCTATCAATTCCCATTTCCTCACTAAGTCAATTCTACCTGCACAACTCCATTCTACTCTCTGCCAACTACCACTTATTATTCCTATCTTTTATACACTGCATCACAAACATTTCATATCTACTGTTTCTTAGGTGGTCATCCTTGCATCTGAGTCCATGCTTCACAATCCTATAATAATGCCACCTAGTTCTCCTCTTTACCTCCTTTGACACAATTTTCTCTCTCCATACATTTCTTAGTTCATTTCATCATTCCATTTTCTGAAACAATACCTGAAATATCTGTAGTCCACTTCCACCATTCAAGATACCATTTATTTACAGCAATCACCATTATTACCAAAACCTATTACACTTGCTTTTGCTTCTACCTCATCCATGAAAATACTAAGCAACTTGGTAACAGTATCCTTGATGTAATCCCACTTCCACCAGGAACCAGCTTTCCTCTTTTTGATGAACTACAATACTCTACAATGCATGACTCTCCCTATATAATTTCTGGACAGCATTCAAATATTTCCCCTGTATCTCAGAAACTTCAATACTCTTCATACTGCTTTTTTTATCTACTATACCATAAGTGTGTTTTGACAAAAGAAATTTTTCCCTTTCTCTTGGTTTATGCTGAATTTGCAAAATCCAGATTTGCATGTACAGTACTGTACATTACAGTTTACTTTCATGAAAGAAATCTTGTTTGTACTGAAATAAGGTTAATAGGTACATATATGTGCTTCATGCTGTTCACCTTTCCATGGATTTTGTTGTATGTAAACATCTGTTGTACTTGCTGACTGATTTTTTTTTTGTAATGAGAATGTTTCTCCCAAAGCACCTACATTTTTTCTACTAGTAAAAAACTGCTGAAAAATATGCTAAAACTGCAAATTATGTGAGGAAAAAAAAATGGTGAAACAGTTGTACAGCTTGGCTTACCAAGTTGAAGAATCAAGCATACATCATATTACATGCTATCGTGGAGTACAACCAAATTATAAATACTGTTTAATAATCAATTACATCTTCAGCCAAGGCGATGACAAGATTAATGAATCTAGTACAGTAGTCTCTCGGTTAACGAACACAATTGGTTCCAGAGTCGTTCGTTAACAAAAAATTTCATTAGCTGAATCTATTACTGTATTTCAATGGGATATTGGGTAATTGGTTCCAACTCGCAGTAAAAGTATACATACAAAGTACTGTATACCGGTAGTAGGATTAACAAAACATTAAATATAAACTAAATACAGACTGTACTGTACTGTACAGTATACTGTACAGTAATAAATAAAAAACAAAAAAAGAATACTGTACAGGTTGACAAACCTTTATCCGAAATTCCGAAAACCGAAAAGCTCTGAAAACAGAAATTTTTTGTGGAGCATTTTTTTTTTTTTTTTTTTTACAGGGATTAGCCCACCCAGGCATAGATCATTGACTCACATCGGGGCCTGGGGGGCGAAAATGTAATAGTAATACTAATTTTTAATAAAAATAATTATAATAATACTAATTATTCATAGTAAATAAAAATTTTAATTAAAAAATACACCAAAATAAAATAATAATGATAATAAAATTTTTAATAATAATAATAACAACAATATTACTCAATTAATAAAATAATAATAATAAAGAAATGTACAAGAATGAAAAAAAGTAAAAAGTGAGAAACACGACCTACTGTAGACCTATGAATTATTATTATTATTATTATTATATTTTCGCCCCCCGGGCCCCAATGTGGGTCAGTGACTTGTGCCCGGGTGGGCTATTAAAAAAAAAAAAAAAAAAAAAAAAAAAAAAAAAAAAAAAAAAAAAAACCATTCTGAAAACCAAAAAATTCCGAAATCCAAATTCCTCTGGCCCCAAGGATTTCGGATAAGGGATCGCCAACCTGTACTGTATTTTAACTTATTTGAGGTGTATGTCGTATTCCCGGCAGCTTAGTTTACATATCAAACAGCTGATTGTAGAGGCAGTCGATGATGACATGCCACATTCTTTAGAGTGCATAGGTTCTAATGCCTTCTTCATGTTTCATAATAATTTCTGCACTGTATATTATCAATATGTGAACTAAATTTCAGAATGACCAATAATTTTAATGTAAAAAATGAAAATATATTCAAGAGCACAACTTTCTTGATATTTACTCCACTGGAAACGAGTGTAAACATAGAACCAATTACTGTATTGGCGGACTGGCCGATCAGCTGATGCGCACAACAAAGAGTGTTTCTCGTAAGGCTGTCGTTAATCAAAGTTTTGTTTGTTAATGGAACTGAAAATCCTTATGGGAGCCAATTCGTAAACCGAAATTTCGTTAATTGAACCGTTCGTTAATCGAGGGACCACTGTACTGTATAGTGTTTCTCACCTTTGATCTTTTTTTCTTCATATTTGTATTTCTTGATGGTTCTTTATTGTTACTATTATAATTACTATCATTATTATAGTGTTATTATTTTATTATTTTTAATTTAGTATATTTTATCATGTTTTATTTATTATGAATTATTTTTATTACCCTTTTGAGCTCCCCCCCCCCCCCCCAACGTGGGTTTTGGCTGCTGTACCTTTAATGAGCCAATACATGCACAGTACGTATATACTGTATATAAATCAGTGTCCATTAATGAACCACTTTTTAAACCTTAATTACACACATTACTAATTCCATACAAAGACACCAATTTCTTAACATTTTTTTACCTGCAAGTCATTATGGCGTACTAAATCAACTAAGATGCGCTCCAGGTGGAAGCCACTGACAAACACACTCAGCTCGAGGAGTCGCTTGAAAGTGATGGATTGGTAGAGTTGTGCTACTTGCTTTACAAGACGAGTAATGGTCATCTCTTGCAATGCTGTAACATACTGGGTCAATCCTGAAAAAGAAAATGAATTTGGGTTAGATACTAAATATTATGAACAAATACATAGATAAGCATAATATAAATGCATAAATAACAAATCATGAAGGATAGCAAATCTTAACATAACTTGACTGGATGAACTATATTCCCATGATGCCTGTTAGAGAAAAAGGTAGATGATGCCATATACTGTAACAGTTGGCGCAATACTTTGGGGCATCTTTTATACTACAGGGTATCAATTGGATGAAAATTTTATCTTCATTAGTAGCAGTTACTTAACAGTTGGGTGCTAAAGAATTGTGGTCATCACAAAGAATATGTGCAACTGGTTCTTCGTTTGTTGACATTTAGTTACAGTACAGAAACTATGACCAACTCCACTACCCACAAACCTCTGAAGACCCAAGGTAGAAGGCTGGGTTCTGAGTTGTTTGATTTAGTCTTGGTTATAAACTGACACTTCAGGACTAATATTTGGTAACATATGCTTGTCTAGAATGAATTATGAATACATAAAGACATCTTTCAGTATTGAATAAGATGGGAAAAATGGCTCCAAAAGCTGTGTAACAATGCACTTCACTGGGGAGCCTTCCTCAAGATTTATCAACTAGTGATATCTAAAAAACAAAAACAAAGTTAATTTATAATCCCTAGAGGTTTTACATATATTGTATATTACTTGAGTACACTCACCAAGTTCAGGATGCTCTTGGATCCACTCAATATTCCCCTGCATTCTTGTGCACAAATGAAGAGGATCAAACTCCACCTCCATCAACCGATATAGATTCTGCAGCTCCTGGGGCACTGCAGTCACCACGTTGAAACGCATTAGGTCCCTTTGAAAGAGTAAATAAATTAAAAAGCATGAATATCAAGGAATGCTGATATACATAGTATATGACAAAATACAACTAGCGTGTGTAGTGTGTAAGGCATTGGGTTCCCCATTATATATATATATATATATATATATATATATATATATATGCAAGTAAATCACTGTAGGTGCGCGTGATCTAGGTATATGCTGATAACCACCAGGAAAGAAGAAAACACGAAGTTCCCAAGCGCTTTCGTGTAATTCACATCTTCAGGGGTGAGTACAGACTAGATAGAGTAATGTAGAACAAGATGAATATATACAGAGGAGGGTGAGACCAGGTCCACAATGGTCAGGTAATGACCCTACTAATCTTTAAATGGCACACAACGGTTGGTGGTTGGGTCAGATGGGACAGTGACCTGCCCTCTCACCTGATCACAAATCTTCTTAATTACAAAGTTGTCCAGCTTGTACAAGCCGTTACTCAAATTCATGTTGAATGCTTCGGTATGTTTAATAAGACTAGATTCTATGATGTTCCTACTATCAATTGAATTACATGGTAATATTGAGGAGGCATTATCCCAGTCAATGCAATGCTTGTTATCCCTCAAATGAACAAACAGAGCATTGGATTCCTGGCCTGTCCTGACACTGTATTTGTGTTGTTTAATTCTAGTTACAAGATCTTTACCTGTCTGGCCTAAGTAAAACATATTACATTCCTTGCAAGGAACTTTATAAATGCAACCAATTGTGTTGTTGGGGGAGTTCTTAATTAACATTTGTTTAACAGTGCATGAGTTTTTTAAATGCCACATTGACGTTCCAAGATTTTAGCTGTGCCGGAATGTGTGAGAAATTTTCATCATAAACTCACCTGATGAGAGAGACCCGAGTCGGTGGCTTGGGCAGAGAGAGAAGTGTTGCCAGCTTGTCAATTTTTTCAAGGGCTGATTTTTCTGTCTCAATGAATCTATCAAACTCTGGGTGAGCAGAAGGCAGTGGAATAGCCAATGTGGCAATCAGTACAATTGATGCTCGCTTGCCAACCTCCTCAGCTGAAATGAGCACACGGAGGAAGAATTATCAACCAGAATGTAAGATGATCCCATGAATAACAGTGCATACCATAGAGGGTACAAAGCCTTATTTATACACTTTCTCAGTCATTACAGACTGGCTACCACACTAAACTAGAGTGAAAAGAAATTTTATGCCTATTGACTGCAGAATTTAACCAAAGTCCATGTTGGAAAATTTCTAAATTCCTTGGCTGTGGCTTTCCACTATGGTTGTAGGACTGT
Source organism: Homarus gammarus (assembly GCA_958450375.1). Taxonomy (NCBI): domain Eukaryota; kingdom Metazoa; phylum Arthropoda; class Malacostraca; order Decapoda; family Nephropidae; genus Homarus; species Homarus gammarus. The sequence continues at coordinate 975,827 of CAUDMG010002131.1, read as the reverse complement.
TACAACTCAAGTGGTTAAATCCTACATTATCCCTCCTTCCCTGGACATCTAATGAGCATATCTAGGTTATGCAATAATTCATATAGAAAACATAATCAGTACAGTAGAATGTCATTAGCTCACTTAAGACCAGTCATCTTGGATGGTCTTAGGGAGGCAAAGCACAATCAGCCACCACACTCCACTAATTTATGAGGCAACCTTTACATAACATACTGAAGTAAGTTCAAAAACTCTATAGGTAAATAATCCTGACATTAAAACTAACTCCTGTAAAATTTTATCCATTTTTCTCACCTGTGATATTCTTTTTCTGGTCCCTCAATAACTGGAAAAGCTTGAAGAGGGCAGCAGCATGGAACAGCATATTACCAGCTTTCCAAAATACAAGGGACAGCTTCTGGTAGTAAGAGGCCATTACATGTGGCTTAGGCATCTTCTTTGACTTGTTCATGAGGTCTGAGATATCCTCAATGGCTTTGTAGGCTTCCTGCCACAATTCCATTTTGATGGCATATGTGAGCTGCTCCAGACGTGTTTCCAGATTCATCTTCAATGCAATGAAACATTTTAATATAAGTAAACCAGGTGGGGGGGGGGGGGGGGGGGAAGCATATCTTTGAATACAACTTTAAAGGGAACAACTATTTTACCAAAATCCTGCTGAACTGCATAGGTGTCATGAAAAACTTTCCCATTTACACCATTAAACTAGAATTCATTATAAAGTACTAGGACCATACACCCCCTTACTTGTTGAGTTTCTGGATTATTGAGGTTAACAGCTGTTGCTGACCCCTGTTGTTTCTGGATGTGGGATAAGTGAGTACGCAAGTTATCACACAGCTTACGAAACTCTGTCTTACGGCTGTACTTCTCACAGAATTTGAAAGCCTGAAATGGGAAGATAATATACAGGATCTGGTCAGTCTGCAGTATTTACCAGAATTGAAAAAAAATTACTCTTCAAATTTTGTTAACAGTAGGAATTCACTGCAACAAAAGTGATTAATCCTATTAAGGGTAAAAGCATTCAGTGCTATGTACACTTATGTTTAAATCAAGGACAATTGGAATGCAATTATTGTCTTTTCAGAACTCAATTGGTTGAGATTAATCATATCAATGACCCTCGCTCACTATTAACAGAGTTGTACTGTACTACTATAATACATTCTTAGCCATTTCTTCAGTCTAACTTTGCTCATCATCCGAATATTACTTTTAAAGATGATGATAAGGCAGAAAAAAAATAAATATATTTTTGGATCTAGGAAAGTAGAAGATAGAGCAAAAAACAATGTGGGAGGTACTGGATATGTATGGGGTTCAAAAATGTTTACCTTTAGGAATGATTCCCATAACTCTTTTTATGCCCACCAAGACAATTCCCAATGCTGTTATGTCACAATTTTTACTGACTGCATTTGAATGATTCACTGTGCAACAATTTTTTGTTTATGTTGATTTTGATATGTTTCTTTACTAATTTAGACATGCTGATTATTAATCTGCCATTGGTTTTGCCATGCTATCAATATTTAAAAAAAATTAGCAATATCACACTTTTTCTCAATTTTAATGCAACTTTGGGGGATTTTTGTTAAAAAGCAAAGCGATTTCAAATGCTGACTTTTCATCTTCTGAAGAGGGCGAGGATGTTGACTTTCATGTAGCAGACTCAAGCAACTCCCCCCATTTTCCTAATCAGCACGAACTGGATGACTTAGTCAGGGATGTAGGTCTTACCGAGGAAAATGATGAGGTTTTGACACCTCGTCTCAAGGAGTGGAATTTACTAGATCCTAGTTGCAAGATTAGTACATACAGGAAAAGGCAGCTAACTTTACACCTTTCTTCAAAGTTTTGGAACTCAATTTGCTGTGTTACTGCTCTGGTGTCAATGGCCATTTTGGCCAAATAGGCATTGAGTACAACCCCTCTGATTGGCGTCTGTTTATTGACAGCTCAACAAAAAGTCTTAAGTTCACTAGGTGTAATTCAAGATTACTTTCTTTAAATAAACACTGCACTGCACTATAAATTGTCAATATGTTAACTAAATTTCAGAATGACCAATAATTGTACTGTAAAAATAGTTTACGTTCAAGAGAGCCACAAGCAAGATGTTACCTCCACTGACCAGAGATACAAACTGACACCTTGGTGGGTGAGTCAAGTGGCAGATCGGTGCACCAAAAACTAGTTTCCTGTACTGCAATTATGTTAAATAAGTGTTAAAATTACTAAAAAAAATTAATATAAAACTTGGAAAATTATTGAATAGTACAACCTTCTTGATATTTACTCAAATGGGAACGAATTTAAGCCCTAAATCCGATTACTGCACTGGCGCACCAATATTCCAGCTGGTGAGCAAGCGAAAACATGTTTACATGATTTCGTAAGAATTTCGTTAACTGAAACTTTGTTAACATAATATATATATATATAATATATATATATATATATATATATATATATATATATATATATATATATATGCAGTATATAACTTGAAAATGATGTTCAACTGCACTGACATATTTTTGTTAGATGAACTGTAAAAGATTTAAAGGTAGAGTGGCTGCAGGTAAAATGTCTTTCGATAGCATTAACATATTATACAGCAGGTTCTTTGAAACAGTTCTTAACAGCTATTGAATATTATTCCTGGTCAGACAACTAAACGAAAATGAACAAATTGAACTAAATGCTATACAGGTGTGTACAGTAATTTCATATTGTGATGTGATACAGATCATGCAGGTTATTTTGCCAACTCAGTTATGACAAAACACTTATGATCTATAAGCAGTACAGTAATGTGATACAACTCTTCACAATATCTTGGTTTATCTTGGTAATGATACATTAATTGCTAAGATTACAATAATCAGACCACACCTGTTTGGCAATGTCATGGTAGAGTCGCTCAACTCGCGAGTTTGTACGCAGGAGCTCCAAACACTGGCGGTAACTCTCCCAGAGGAATTTGACCCATGGTGTGAGGATTGTTCTGTCACTACGGTCCTGTTGGGCATATAACATACAGTACATATATCAAAACACAAATATACTAATATTGCTACATACTTCACTGTACAGAAAAAGTATTTTAAATAACAGACACAACTAAGACTTAAAAATATATGTTTGCAAATACAAACCTGAGCATCCTCTCCCGAAACAGCAGATAACAAAATTTCTTCAGGTGTTGCCAAGTTGTCTAAATCATCAACATCCACAACAGCTTGGTGGCTCTCCTTACGGGCAGCCTCTGTCCGCTCATCAGCCAGAGACAAGTAGTGCCGCACAACAGTCTCCAAGGATGACACATTTACCTAAGGGCCATTTTTCACTGAATAAATGCTACAGTACGTATTGTTGTTTTGTTTTTCTATGCCATCATGATAAAGACGACAAAAGTCACTGACTATTCTCAATAATTAGTGAAAAACCAATTATCTGTTTAGTACAACAAAACTATAAAAAATAATTTCAATCAACATCATATATGCCACTGGCACTACCGACACTGGTTAAGATTTTAGTTACACCACGGAACTTCCTACTGTACTGTACTTCTATTTATATAGGGAGAAAGAGAAAGACTCATTTGCAATGGAAATGAAGATCAGATTCACTTGAAACAACAAAATATACACTAAGAAAACCTTATTTTGTTAGTTGGGTACAGTAGTTTCTGTACTGTAATTAAATGAGTCTTTACCCAGATACAGAGTAATTAACATATCGTAATCATATACAGTGGTCCCTCGGTTAACGAACACAATTCGTTCCACAGTCGTTTGTTAACTTAAAATTTCGTTAACCGAATCCATTATTTCAATGGGATATTGGGTAATTTGTTCCAGCTCACAAAAAAGTACATACAAAGTAAAAAAAAAAAAAAAAAAAAAAAAAAAAAAAAAAAAAAAATGCAGTAAAGTACACTTACTTTAAGGAGTGTATGTACAAGGTTCCTGGTTGACAATGAGGATGGGAATTAGAATTGGGGATGGAGGAGAAAGGAGAAGAGAAGGAAGTGGGGATGGAGAAGAAATCACCTTTCAGGGAACCCATGCTTGATGCAGTAATTTCACCAATAAAATTTTAAGTTCACTAGGTGTAATTCAAGATTATTTTATTTAAATCAACACTGCACTGCGCTATATATTATCAATATGTTCACTAAATTTCAGAATGACCAATAATTTTAATGTAAAAATGCAAAAATATTCAAGACACCAACAAAATCGATGTTCAATCCACTGTAAACAAAGCCACAAAGACACCTGGTGGGTGGGTCAAGCGGCTGATGGGCACACAAAAGACTAGTTTCCTGTACTGTATATATTATCAATATGTTAATTTTAAAATTACTAATAATTTTAATATACAAAATGCACAAATATTAAGGAGCACAACTTTCTTGATATTTACTCCACTGGAAACAAATGTAAACAAAGAACAGATTACTTAATTGGCAGACTAGCCCATCAGCTGTTGCTCACAACAAAATGTGTTTGTCGTAAGGATTTCGTTAATCGAAGTTTTGTTCGTTAACCGAAATGAAGATCCTTATGGGAGGTAATTCGTTAACCAAAATTTCGTTAATAGAACTGTTCGTTAACCGAGGGACCACTGTATAATGTACTGAACACACACACAGTACAGTACAATAACCCCTAACTTATAATGAGTAATACATGTTAAAAATACTGCACTCACACTCTGAAAAATGTTTCGATACTGGTAGAGACCTTCCTTGGCCAGATGAGACTTCTTGAGGTCAACACACAGCTCTAAGTACTTGAACATAATAGGCTCCAGAAGCTTCTCAGAGTAGGTGTTACGCATCTTGCCTCTTTTGATGACTTCATAGAGGACCTCCAAGGCCCTATTAGGTTTCCCAACATCAATGAATTCTGAAGTGTAAAAAAGTAAACATAACTACCAATGGCAATATTATTGATCTATAAATAATAAGAATACAATTATAGCCAATGTCGTGTAAACTTTCCACCTTAGTGTAGTGATGGAGTATTATGTTTATACAGAAATTTAGCCTAAAATGTTTCAGAGCCTAAGAACACTCCAGTACCGTCCTGTAACATAGTAAATCCATCTGAACACCAGGAATAAAAAAACTCTTGATCCCTTAATTGATTCTACTGTAAACGACCCTCTCCAAAATAAATCAAGTTACTGTACTGTAGTCTCCTTTAACTGGATTAACTACATAGCAGTCAGCTGGTTAAAGGAGAATCCTAGTTACTAATAAACATTCCCTTAACCAGACAGTTACTCTGGCAATTTGCTTTATTCTTGAGTCAAGAAATAAATTTTCTTCTATTGATATTTTCCTTGGGTAGGTGGAAATCCTGGACCCTTATTCTTAACCATTACCCAATCAGGGCTATTATTACTGCTAATTTCATTTACTGATCACTTTCCTAACATCTTTACATGTTATTGTCAATACATGAAGGTGAATTCTAAAGATTATGTTGGTTTGCAAACAATTCGTTATATCATGCTGTATCCAGTGAAATTGGTTGCAACATATGCAACATTAATTTTCTTTAGATATGATAATGGTGAATCATGTTACCAGCCCCAAAAATTTAAATAATAATTTAAAGGTACCCTGTATCGTAAATTTTTTTAAAATATTAAATTATTTTAAAGTATTGTAGTTGCCTATATGTTTTTTTTTTCATTCGGTGATTTGCTATCTAACGTAAAACCCCCAGTTATGAAAAACTTTTGTTACAGATATTTCTTTGTGGCATCAAGAGATACTTGGGGTCCCGACAAAGGCATTTGAGAGCATCATGCACTGAACATGGAAAGGATACACTGTGCTCTATAGCCATGATCTCACAAGATCTGAAGTGCTTCTTCCATATACTCAGAAAAAAGTGTACAAGTAAACACAGTAACAAGATGTTGCCATGCATGGAAATTACTATGGAAAATAGGTTTTCATAGTGTTTAGTGTTTTTCTTTATATATATTCATAAATCACCTGTAGTAGACAGATCATGAAAGATGAGGGAAATTAAATCTCTCCACACTTGTAAACGAAGAAATAAATTTTTTACCGTAAATATTCTGTGGAGAATTCTCCCATGGCAAAGCTTAATGTCATCCACTCTTAAGATAAAAATTCCAGTCTATGTAAACATTAAAAGAAATGACAGAGGCTTTCATTGGGGGTTTTATTACCATAAATATTGGCTCGAGTGTCTTGTTTCAAATTTTATATACTTCACTTTCCTGGTTTTCTTGTTAATGGCCTGTGCAAATCCCTTTTTTTTCCCCCTTTGTCACAAATGTGGTTCCTGAACCTATTCTATAAATAATGGGTAGATTCATATACGTAGCTGGATTTGAATCCCACATTTTGGGTTTGGATACATTTCCAATTTCTTTCAAGTAGCATTGGATTCTAAGCGAGCTGCATGTTCGTATACTTTTTGTTCTTTCAATGGTGTTATTGCATCATGTTCGGTTCTGTATCGCAAGTTATTTGTGCTTGTGGAGGATGATGTCGATCTCCATGAGTTCATCTGTCAACATGGACTAGTTGGCAGGGGGTGTGCCCATTTTGTCACCACATTTTTTACCAATTTCGTCACCACTGTTTTTACCCATTTCGTCACCACTGTTTTTTACCCATTTCGTCACCACGTTCATTCCCATCACAGTTTCAAGGACAATACATTCCTGAAAATTCTTATATAATTAATACATCTACTGTATACATACACGAAAATTTCACTAAATTTGCCAAAATAACTGTTGCTTGGTATAGAAAATAATCAAAACACCTAGTTTACAAAATTGTATTACGAAATTATGCCTCGGCATAACAGTACATTGGATCATGCCAGCATCTCACTAAGACAATTTATTAAAGAAAATAAAAAAAAAATAAAAACATTATTACTCATGCAAGTATCTCACTTAAACAATTTATTAAAGTCTAAAATAAAACAAAAGTAAAAACACTTAATATGCCTGCAATCATCTCACTCAGTGTGTGAAAGACTAAAATTAAAAAAATTAAAAATAAATTTTATTACTCATGCAAGCTTGGAAGAAGACTGACAATTTTTTAGGAAATTAGAAGCGGTAATATTTTCTTTTCATATTCATCCCACAGCTTCCTGAGACGGACATGTTTGTCATGATTTGCTTTTCCTGTGTACAATTTTAGCTTGTGCTCAGCAACTATTTGTAATTGCAAATCAATAAAGAAGAAATTACCCTCATTTATTCTGTATTTTGTTTATTTACCAATGTTTTAATCGTTTTCTTTACTAAATAATTAATATTCATGTATAATAACACAATAATTCTCGAAACGTCTGTATACTGTACATGTGTAATTTCTATTCATGTAAAATAATAACTTACAATTTGTCACTCTAATACCAGCGACTAACAGTCTGTTAGTGGTGACGAAATGGGTTTGTGACGAAATAGGGAGTATCCGTTGACAGGATTTGCAAGTGTTCAAAATGCGACAAGGAACTAACAATGAAGAAGAAATGTGTTTCAGTGCAAGAACCAATAAAACAAAATTTACAAAAGGGGTTCAAAAGGTGGAGCCCCCAGTTAGGTTAGGTTTTGTGCATTGCCTTTTCCTTTTTCTTGTTCAGTATCATGCAAATAACATCTCCATAAATTTTGGTGCAATTCCATAAGCATTTTTTACTGCAAACCATCTCCACCACCAATACTTTGTCTTTTGTTCCATCTCCCTATAGCTGCAATTATCAACATATATTTCCCTGCTTGGCAACTACTAAATATTAACCCTTGTGATGACAACTATCATATCATATCAACATATTGATCCAGTGTGAGGATGTGGGCAAATGTGCATTAAAAGTTTTTTGGCTGCAATCAATAATTTAGTCAATTATCAGACAATTTTATTCTATGCTGTTTCTCTTACAAATTAGCTCATCTAACCTCCTAACCAGGAGGCTCTGCGACCCCCCCCCCCCCTCCCGGGCATATATACAGTATGTCATTTGTGAAGGAAAAGTCATACAAGAAATTTGTCTTATAATTGACTAAACTATTGATTTCAACCATAAAATTCTCAAAATTCAATAACAGGTGACTTGTGCAATAATACCTGGGTGTGGTTTCTCTTTACCAAGGATTAATTCCTAATAGGGCAAAATTTAAATATTTTTAGGGCTGGTATACAGTACACAAATAAGCTATGCATAAGACTACCAATGGAGCCAAACAATGAGAATGACATTTGCGACATCATGGGATCACGTCAAAATTTTAAGCTTGTATACATACTAAGCGTTTTGGTTTGCCTGTCACTTCAGTATAAAGGCCCCAGGAATCGAAATATGGAAAGAATGGTCCTCAAACATCAACTCATTAACCCGAAAACAAGGAAAGAATGACAACTTTGGTGAATCATTGGACAGAGTCTACACCCGGCTGACCATCATGTGGTGGCCAGGGACTAACAGGGTGCATGTTATCAAACACTAGTCTACTTCATCAATAAAAAGTCATTCTGAGCTTGATAACTGCTGGAATAACTAGTATGTCTTTCACGCTTTACTAAAGTGAATGATATGATAAACATAAAGCATTCATCCTGCCATATATATAAACACATTTTTCCCCGGACAGCAGCAGCTGCTTGGAACATAAACATGTCCACAATATTCTACCATATTATGTCTACAACTCACCACTGGCCCTTTTAAGGGCATTCTCCGGTCTCTGATATGATCTCGACATCCTGAAGGTTTTACAGCATTAAGCTGAGCCACCCAAATACACTTTCAGGACAAAAACACAGTAGGGAACCTGGCCGCCACACCACCCTTCACTCCGTCGCCCTAGAGGAAGTGACGGACTCTAGTCTAACATCTTGTAAAAATGTTAAACTTTGAAAACATATGCTTAAGGTATACATATTTTATAGATATAAGGAAATTATATTTTAATATACATACAAAAATATAAATTTAAAGTTTAACTTTATTTTATTTTGAATAATGTAAAGCAGCATCCGACATCTCAGCCCTTCGAATTTTTATTTAACATTATTCATCTTATCACTGAAAATTTACTTATCAGTTTTCATTTTAAAATCTTTAAAATTGAAAAAAATATATAAAAAATATGTATTATATCAAGGGGTGTAAAACTGTATAATAGTTGATAATTAGGTATAGCATCTTTATGAATTGAGTATGGCAGAACTATTAGAATAAAGAGGACTGAAATAAACAAGGAATTACAACTACGTGTTCTTAGTCTTATTACTCAATATATATTTATTTTATTTATCAGCTTATTAACTGTTCGGCCGGTAGATCTGTACTCTAGTTAGCTCCCATAATTTTTAATTGCTGTTGGATTTTGTGTAATTACTAACCGTGTTGCGTGGTTAGACCTTAGGCAGCAGCAATAACAATATAACGTCAACTGCCCTGTTAAAACATGATGAAACCGGAGTACCCAGAGAAAACCTGCGATGTTTGGTAGGGTTACACAGGATGACACCCTTCTCTTTACTTTACTTCCTCTTCGCCACTCATCGGCAAGTACTAGGATTGCACTGTTCCAGAATATATCTGAATCTGCGCCGTTACTTCACTAGCAAATTAACCCAAAAGTTCACAACCCTCATTCCAAAATGTTTGCCCTGACAATTTTCCAAACATACAGCTTCTTCAACCTAAAGCTGTGAAATACTCTAGAAACAGTTCATTGAAAATCCATAACGCGTATTCAGCCTCTACTGCTGCTTTATTCTATCTGCATACCTAATAAGTCGATGTTTGCAGAACTTCGTGACCAATATTATATCTTGCTTTCATATCCAGATTAAATCTCACCATCTTGTTTTGAATACTTTGTAGTTTAACCTTTAGATGTTCTAAGATGGCAACTTGGCTGTCTGTGGTAAGAAATTACGCAATTGCAGACGTTATAATGTCTCTTGGTAAGGAAGGTGTTGGAGAACAATATCAGTTCTGTAGTTGTCCTTTTTACCTTCTCAGTCAAGTGCTCATTTTTTTGTATATCAGAAACCAAAGAGTATTATCATTACTTCTGGTCAGGAAGCACTACACTTTCGAAAAGGTAGAGAGATGGACCATTTAAATTTGTGACTGCTCGTGCTTGAAGTAGATAGGGATCGTTTTGTAGTGTTTCACAGTCGGTTAGATTTTGTTTTTATATCCCTAAATAACTCAGTATCTTATGAAACAAATGACCAACATCAGTCGAAGCGCACTGCCTTGTGGTGTACCGCTTGTGGCTGGAACTCTGACTATTTCGTCCCATTGCATACTGAATTCCATATCTTTCCAATTTAATTTTCAGACTTACATGAGGTACAGTAGTCAAATGCTTCGAAAAAAAGGTATTTTATTGTCATTATTACCACCACGTGCAAGGATCTGTGACCTATTTAGTTCTCTTTTTGGCATCGGGTTTCTGATGACTTGAAATAAGTAAAATAACTTAAAAGACACTTAAAATAAGTCAAATCAGCGAAAATTCAATACAGTTTGAGTTTTCGAACTGTTAACTGAATATACAACTTACGATGATTGTCGACGAAATTGGCCTACTATGGCACAATCGCCAAGACACGAGTGAGTGACCGCGGTAAAGAATGCTTTCACTTCCGTGTTATTGGTACAGTACACCAGTTCAACAGAATACTGGCAAACCAATGATAAAGCATACTTCATCAGGTTTATTCATGCAACAAGGTGGATTCTCGGTTTGCCTGACTTGAATAGTAGGGCGTTGGGAGGCAGGGAAGTCAAACCAGAAGAACACTTGATCAAAACTGGATGTAAAATTCGTGAACATGTTATGTCTAATGTTTACTGTGTGAATGATTCAGTAGAGTGGTGGACACTAACCATACGGTGATCGCTAGCAATACACGGTGCCAGTGATGTATGGCGGGTGTGGAACTGTGTAGGACTGTAGGGACAATGAGCGGTAGTATCATACAGGAGGGCTAAGAGACCGGATGATGAAAGTCAAAATGCTGTGTGTGACAAGGGTGCCAAGGAAATTAAAACTAAAGGTGCATGATACAGCAATTAGGCCAATGGTGACGTGTGGAACACACTTCTAGGATACACTGAGGAAGGAGATGTTGTTAGAGGGAAATTAGGTGAGGAATTAAGGATGTTACGATGGACGTATGGAGTGTCATTCAGAGACCGACATGTATGATCAGTAAGATTGAGAGAGTTAAGGATGAGATGATTTGATCTTGTAGTGTGACGACGGGAAGCAACCAAGAGCCTGAAAATAGTCAGTCAGAGGGAGAAAATCAAGAGGAAGACGAAGAGACATGTAGATAATGGGGCTGTGAATAAAAGACATATTTGCCTGAAAAAACCCACTAAATAGGGGATTCGAGAAGCCTACCCCTAATTATTGCAAATGGCTACAGGAAGAAGGTAACAACAGGAGTGTACCACACAGCGGCGTTGCCAGAGGTCACGTTGATTCAGACACATGTCATACCAGGTTGAGAACGAGAAGCAACATCTTGATGCATACTGTAGGAATCTCACGCCACAGATCAACAGACCTGAATTTCCCTGTCTCTAGCATCATATTGTGTGCGGTTCTGTTAGACAATAAAAAAAATCATCATTGTTCTTGTCAGCCACAAGAGGCTAAGATAAAATAATCTGGCTTAAACTAAACATTTTATTAAGAAACTATGATATTTGGCCACCAAGAGTTTAACTTTCTCCTTATTGAGAAGTGACCGATCTTTACTTATCCGAAAACATCTTGAAATTCCAGAGTCCTGAGCTGGGGTGAAGACAGTGCCTTGTGGTCTACCCATAGTTATGGTACGGGGGCTGGCAAGTATGGTCGTACAAAGGCTTGTGTACTGGCCTGGGCGGCGACCTGCAGGCTGCAACCATAATAACAGCACAATTAGAACACCTTCTTCCTTATAGGGCAGTGGTTCTTGAACTTCTTTCGACGCGACCCAAAACTAGATCGGTTAGCATGCTTGCCACCCACAGTATAAAAGAAATACAATAAGAATATTTTTTTCTTTATTTATAAGTATATACAAGGAATATAATGCAATAGTAATACAATACACTGTACTCAAACTAATATTATTATTATATAATTTCATAAAATGTAAACTAATGAGAGGGATGACGGTCTTGTTCTTAGCAGGTCTTCAAAGCGAGATGTTGTGGCAGACAGGCTGTTGTGTAGATCATACTCAGACTGCAGCCTGTTTCGATGCTTCATCCTTTTCAGTGATAATGTTGCAAATCCTGCCTCACAATGGTATGTTACGTGGTCGTTAATGGACCCCCTTATGAAAGATTTCTTCTCCAGGTTCAATTAAATTCAAACTCGGAATTTAAGAGGTTTCAGATATCCCTTTCCTGTGGTATAATTTCTATTCTTGGAAGTGTATGTCTTCTCCCTTTTGTCATTCCCAAAATTTGTGTTTTACAAAAAATGGTTTATGCGAGCCTTTTCACCTGACTCGTCCAATTATACAGAACACAACAAGGCACAATAATTACCCCAGATCACCCTAAAACAGTCCTCGTAAATCAATTCTACTTAAATAATGATGTGGGTCAACAATAATTTTATATACATAGCATAAAGAGACTGGAGAAAGAAAGGTGGCCGGCAACTGATGTCACCCCCTCCCCCGTTCCGTATACCAACCCTTCATCCCTACACCTACCCACACCCCCCCGGACCCAGAGTTCACTTACTTGCCACAATAAGTAAATATGACAGCAACTTGAACCTCGAGACATATTTACATTGTTTACCTCAAAACCCAATATCAATAAGGAGTCGACAAGTGTCCTGGCGGGCGCATCACTATAGATCTTTGTGTTGTTGCTGGTCACTGCTACTGCTCTTGACTTCCTCGTTTATTACACTGATGTAGTACTTTTATACTCTACGTTATAGTTTTAGAAATACCAAACCTCGTGTAAATTCAGAATATTAATTATTAACACATAATTCTCGTTTGAATACTGAAGGAAATAAAAGAGGTTTAATTTAAAAATTCATTTGGGCTTTTCGTCACTACACTGGCTACTACTAGTACTATAAATGTGAAGTTCCTTTGCTGGATACTAATAAAGTGACTAAATTCACCTTAGATATTGTGGGGTTTGGGTTGTTTGGTTCACACTCAGGATGGAATGGAGAAAGGAAACTCACAATGTGCTCTCTATATACATGTTGTATTGAATGTACAATGCAGCTTGGTGCTGGGAAGGCAGCGTGGTTACAAGCGTGATGTAGAGAGAGCTGGTTGGTGAGGATGCTCACTGGAGGACAGCTTGTGGGTCGCCATGCTCGCCAGCGGGAGAGAGGACCGCCAGGCAGGCAGAGGAGCGAGGCCCGCCGGGCAGCGGCAGAGGAGGTGGTGTTGCTGGCTGTGGCTGTATGTAGAGAGTCAGCGAGAGAGCGAGAGCAAGAGACAGATCACCGCGAGGTCAGGTCTTAAATAGCGGGGGTAGGCGTGGCTTAGTAGTTGACCCCCGCTCCGTGGTGTATGGCGGCGCTGGTTGACCTAGGTCACGAGGCATACACTGGGGAATAGGTGGGGTCGGCTAGGTAGCGACAAACAGCGTTTGTAGGGGAGAATTCCACTACAATATTATCAATACAAAAGCACTTCACCTCACTGGAAAAGCTTTGGTCACACAAATAATAATAATAATAATAATAATAATAATAATAATAATAACAATAATAATAATTTAGTAAAATTGTCGTACAGGTTTACAGTTGGGTAAGCATTTATATAAACTATGCAGGTACTGTAAACAGGCCAACATGAATATAGACAAAGTAGGTGGTATACGGTGCATGCGCGTAGGCCGTGAGAGTAAACAGTTATCGTAAGTGCCGATACAGTGCAAGTATACAACAATGTTCAAACAGTCAGGCAATTTGACCAAGGATAGCTGACAAAACTCTCAGGTGTGTATTTCCAGGAGGATCCTTTAAAACAGAAAGAAAGAAAAAGTACACAAGGAACTTTAAGCTAAAACTTCACGCAACACAAACTCTTGTAACATAGGGAAGAGAAGTTATCCAACTAATGACGGACAATACAGTACAGTATTCACAATAGGTTTCTTTAGAGACATAATGCGAGTATTTACGGTCACGGTGACCTGCTGATGATTCTTCTTCACTGTGATGCAGACTGACGAATTGCATGTAAGGGGTGCTTTTATGTACTGTTGGAGTACTGTATATACAGTATACGGGTCGATAATACTATGATCATTTGTCCAAACTCTTTCGTTATCTTCACTTTTAAGGCCGGTCATTCTTGTTGATATATAGGCCTGTTATCAGCCAGTGTTTTCACACAGCTTTTCTTAGACGCGCTACATTAGGAAATCTATTGGTGAAAGCTGAAGAGGGAACTCCCCAGAGAGAGCGTTCTCTCCTGTCCCTACCTGGGTACGCTGCCACTGTAGACTGCTGATTAAGGCGGGCACTTTTTTCCTGTAGTAGCCGGAAATACCCGGGAGTGTCCTTATAGCCAATACAGTATTGCAGACAAAAAAATTACGTGCACATATAAATGATCATATGCACAAACCCACAAGCTAAAACACTTACAATTTTATACCTACAAACGCACATGCACGCATTTTTACGCACATACATACATACATGTGTGTCTGTCTGTAAAGCACAGCATCTGTTTGTTTTTGTGGATGCTCACTATCTACGGTCACGCGTCCGAAAGTAGATACAACTGAAAATTGATAGGGGGATGCGCATGTACCCTTGAAGGTGGTATTTTGGGAAGTTGGCCCCAAAGGTGGACCTTCCTTATTATAATAACACATCCATTTTATTTTACATTTTTTTATTTTTTGCTATGCACCACCACGGTTTTCATGATAGAACTGGATTTTGGCATGTTTTTTGTAAATAGCGCAGAGAATGCTCACGAATGTCTAAATATGGGGATCAGCCCCTCCCATCTAAACGTGGACCCACTGTGCACGACAACAATTGTTAACATCAAGAGCTGGAGTCAAGAACAGTAGAAGTGACCAGCACATTAAAGATAAATAATGGACCCGGCGAGAGTTATGGAGTTTGAGGAGGAAAGTCTCAGTGTTATGTCAGTGTGATGAAGAAGAAATGGAGGTTGTGAATGAACTCAAGTGTGTAGAAACTTGGTTAAAGAAAGAAGGAAATGGGGTTGCTGATCTTGCCATACCGAGGTGCAAAGAAGAACTGCACGGGGTCGTGAGTAGCAGTCATGATATTTCCCGCCAGAGAGCAGTCAGTCCCGCCCACAAATCGTCTTTCTTGCCACTAAAACCTCACCGTCAGCCACGCACTACTACAGTAGTTATGTTACTGCTGATCTTCATAAATAATGTTATTATTTCCAGCAAACCGTCACTGTCGAACGCGTGTGGTTGACAGTGAAATTTAATTTTCTCCTACTAACCAATGGTCCTAAAGAGTAAAGACAAATCCAGGAAAAAAGTCACAGGAAAAAGGTCACAGGAAAAAGAGTCACAGAAAAAAAGTCACAGGAAAATAGTCACAGGAAAAAAAGTCAAGAAAACATGTCAGAAAAAAGGCACGGAAAAAACCTAGCCTAACCCAACCCAACCTAACTTAACCTAGCCTACGTGCACCATATATAAATTGTGTAGTCAATATGCAAGTCATGTATTGTCAGTTAATAACTGTTTTAAAATATTTTTAGTTTTATTACCTTAACTTAAATAAAATGTAACTATTTTTCCTAGACAAATTTGACTTTTTTCTGTGACTTTTTTCCCGTCCACCCTAAAGACAACTCAACCTCTGTACGAAAGTGATCCATGATTCAGACCTCTCCTTATACGTGTGTATGTGTGTAATAATGATAATAACACCAATAATAATAATAATAATAATAAACAAAATAATAATAATAATAATAATAATAATAAACAAAATAATAATAATAATAATAAATAAAATAATAATAATAATAATAATAATAATAATAATAATTAAAATAATAATAATAATAATAATAAATAAAATAATAAAAATATAATAAAATAATAACAAATTAATAATAATAATAATATCCATAATATAATAATTTCTTAAAACTGATTACAGTTCCTACACCACTAGATCTCAGACCATAATGACAAATAACCTAAGCCCATCAAACAGGATAACGGGTGTCTACGAGAAAAATTTACACATGTGATCTTGGATATATACTTATGTGTTTGTAAGCCTGCAGATGCGAGTATGTGTATCTTCTCCTGAAGGTGATGTGTATAGGGAGTACAAAATTTTCCTACACGGTAAGGGCCACTCCTGGGTAATTCCCGGTACTCTCTATAGAAAATAGTACCTGAGGGTGGGCTGGGAACTCACCTTGGGAATCCCCGATTGTTGTTCTTATTGTAAAGTACATAATTTTTAATGCTCTTGTAAGAAGCACTATATGTATACAAATTGGCTAATAACACATGTTTATTATAAGAGGGTTAGGACTAAATATGAAGATAACAAAACAGTTATAGCAATATCATGCACGGAGAGCCAGACAAAATATGCAATGACAACTGAGGGTTAAGAAAGGGTAGGTCCTGCCCGCACATATAATGAGACCGTCTCAGCACCTGGAGTCAGTCTTCACAGTGAGGAAGAACAGTTAGCAGCTCATCGTGACCTCCCGCATCATGTCTACTCTACGATCTGTTGTGAGTACACTGCACTGGATCACTTGTCTCTGTCAGTGTAATCATTTTACCAGGTACAAAACGTGGTAACAGTGATCACTAAGGACAACCAAGATATTTGTTCAATGTCTAACAAACTTCAAAGCTCTTAATTTTATGAACTAAAATTCCGAAAGTACCTACTTAAACAAACACTACTTAACATTTAAGCGATTTATAATAATAATTATGAACTCAAGAACAGTAGCAGTGACCAGCAGCAACACAGCTGAAGACAAAGATCTAGTGATGCACCTTCTCAGTAAAATCACCTTCCTCCCCCAGCTGGTGGTGGTGGCACTCCTAGCTCTAGTGTACGTGGCAGTGGCACTACCCAGCCGTGGATACGGCGGATACGGACATGGTGGCGGATACGGACATGGAGGCAGTTACGGACATGGAGGCAGTTACGGACATGGAGGCAGTTACGGACATGGATCTTACGGTCACGGGTAAGTTCTAAATCCAGTTAAGGTTGTGCAGTAAATTTGTTGAAATTCATGTTTACTAAATTATAAATCATAAACAAGAAATTAGTGAGAGAAAATGTGCCAACTATATTCTTTCTATGGTTGCAGGTCGCACTACAGGCCCAGACCACATTACCAGCTTCCTTACCATGGGTAAAACACCGACATCGTCTTCACCCGGAGCGGAACTAGGAAGCTTCGCTAATAAGAAAGAACATGGAGTATCAGCCTTAAGAACAGCTGGTATAGTTAATTTTCTCTGGCTCCAGGAGCATGTTTAAGCTCTGTTATCAGGCGCTGAATATTATGTTATTTTGTTTTAATAAATATTATTAATTGTTTCTCAGTCTTTACTATTCACTCCTCCAACAAAGGAAGTTTGTTATTGTGAATCCGGCGTATCCATATATCTTTTCCTATAAATGTGGACGGGAAAGATTGAGGTAGACGCCAAAGAACGATTACTGTGTGATAATTATTTATTCTTGCACTGTTTGGAGGTGTCATAAATGAAATTGCCAATCCCGAAATGAAAATCGAGAATAGGTTATCATCTCTTTTCAAGTGTGCGTGTAATAATAATATTTAACGGTTCATTGAAAAGTACAGTTGCTAGGGGGCTGAAAATATACAAATAACAAAACTGACGTACAGTATTAGGAATTGTGACCTTGGGGTAGTGGATTAAATGATCCAACAAAGGTTTTTAATACAAAAAAGAGATATGGAGTGAACATACAGGTTATCTATGAATCCCTGATAATTTGGTGGTGTACAGGATCTCATGTGGTTGAGGTACTTCCTTCTCTGGTGGTGTTATGGAGAAAATAAAAACCTTATGGCATTTTCCTATCTGGTGGTGTGGAAGGTTCAGTGTGTTAGTACCTCCCTACCGGTGAGCCGTAAACACTGACACAATCGTAACAAAGCATCATATGAAAAAATAGACTCGGACAAAAGAAAATAATATACTGTATAATTGCATTGTAACTAAGGGCCGCTATACTGTACACGTTTGGGTCCTGCCGAGTTATACGTACCAAGATTTTTTTTAAAACAGGGAACCGATGTTTCGAACGGCATTTGCCCTTATAGACCGATTTTACTGTCATAATATACGTTTAATTACGGTATCTCTATGTTCTTTAATTCCTTCCCTATCACCAAATATTTCATTATTTTATATTCATTTTCGAGTTTTATGGAAAAAAGCTGAAAAAAACAGCAAATTGTTCCAAGATTTTCATCCACAACTCATTGTCGGGATAATGTTTAAGAAAAAACAAATCTTTTAATTCAATGACAATACCTAAGCGACCATGACACCCCAGAGTATAAAATATGTGACTCCTGTTAGTCATCATATACCAGTAAAACAAAACGTCACCTCAGGACTCGGAAACACGAGCACCTGAAGGCGATATGGGCGTTTATTATTAAACTACACCATTCAGCTGTCAATGAACTTAAGAGCCTTAATAGACAACCCTAGCCACCTCCTTATCATGGGGGACTTTAACTATGGCGACATCGACTGGAGAAACGAGTTCACCCCCAAATGACTTGACCCTGATACTCTTTTTGTAGAAAATCCGAGAGATAATTTTCTGTTCCAACATGTTAGAGACCCGACACATTACAGAGGGGAGCAAACACCCAAGCCACTTGACCTCATCATAACAAACGAGGAGGGTATGGTGGCCAAACTGGAACACCTTGCCCCAGTTGGCACCAGTCACCATATAGTGCTGTCATTCAGATTTAACTGTTACCTAGTTCAGGATAAGGCCAGGCCAAGGTGCAAATATTACAAGGGAAATTACAACGGGATGAGGGAAGAGATGAGGGGTATCAATTGGCCTGATTCATTAAGGCACAAGAACGCAGACACTACGCTGAATATCATAACTAGTAAAGTTACCCATTTGATCGATAAATATATACCCAAGACCAAACCCAGTGCCTCTAGGAATACGAGGGGATCCCTACACATGAACCACGCGGCGGTCGACAGCGTTAAGAAGAAAACCCAGAAATTCAAGACGTGGGTTGGGTCAAATGATGAGCAGGACAGGAGGATGTATGCAAGGGCCAGAAACCAAGCAAAGATAGAGTGTAGGAGGGCTGAAAAGGAGTTTCAGAGGCTGGTTGCACGTGAGGTCAAGTCAAACCCAAAGGCGTTTTACCGCTATGCAAAGTCGAAATTAAAAACGCGAGTAGGAGTATCAGACCTGAGGCTTGAAGATGGTAGTTATGCAGATTCTGACCAGGATAAAGCCGAGGCATTGAACAGCTTCTTTTCCTCGGTGTTCACAAGAGAGGATGCAATTGACCTTCCTGCGTTTGAGGACAGACGCTTCGACACAGCACTGACCCACATTGCGTTCACAGAATAGGGTATTAGAAATAAACTGTCAAAGGTAAAGGTCCATAAGAGTCCCGGCCCTGACATGGTGCATCCCAGAGTGCTAAGAGAGTTGTGCAACGAGCTTGCCGAGCCCCTGAAGATTCTGTTCTGTAAATGCCTGGATGAACAAAAGGTCCCCAGTGAATGGAAAGTGGCTTATGTGAGTCCTATCTTCAAGAAGGGCGATCGTCACTCCACGAACAACTATAGACCGGTGAGCCTGACCAGCATAATATGTATATTACTTGAGAGTATTATCAGAGATGCCGCAATGGAACATCTACTACGAAACAACCATGTAAAGGATTGCCAACACGGTTTTATGCCGGAGCGCTCCTGCTCAAGGTATTGGATATTTGGACCCATATTCTGGAACGGGGTGGTAATATCGACAATATTTACCTAGATTTTGCCAAGGCTTTCGACAGTGTACCCCACGAAAGGCTGAAAATCAAACTGGAAGGGTACGGAATTCGGGGAAATGACCTAGCGTGGATAGAAGACTTTCTACGTGACCGCAAGCAGTGTGTGGTGATTAATGACACGAAATCATCATCCGTACCTGTCACAAGTGTGGTACCACAGGGCAGTGTATTGGGCCCGCTGTTGTTTGTTTGTTTCATAAATGACATGCCTGACGTTGTACACTCCTCCATACAAATGTTTGCGATGACGCCAAGTTATTTCGGGAAATCAAGAACCAAGCAGAGTGTGAAGAGCTGCAGAAGGACCTCTGTGGGCTCCAAGAATGGTCGAAGAAATGGCTGCTGAGATTCAATGTCACGAAGTGTAAGAGGATGCACCTGGTAAGGAGGCGTATCATATGTCCCAACGGGATGAAGAAATTGCACTATTTGAGACTGAATGTGAGAAGGACCTAGGTGTGTATGTTGACAATGAGCTGAAGTTCTCGGGCCATTGCGAGAAGAAGGTAAATCAGGCAAATAAATTATTGGGTCTTATAAGAAGGTTGTTCAGATGTCTAGACGGTTCGTCCCTCGTAACGATCTTCAAGAGTGAAGTGCTTTCCCATCTGGAGTACTGTCACCCCGTCTGGTCCCCGAGATATGCTAGGGACTGTCAGTTGGTTGAAAATGTTCAAAGGAGGGCCACCAGACTGGTGCCTGCACTTCGGCACCTCAGCTACCCTTAGAGATTGGAGCGCCTGAACTTGCCTAGCTTATACTACAGACGGGCAAGGGGTGACCTAATTGAGGTGTATAAACATCTCAAGGGGCACTACTCAGTCGAGTGTCCTTACTTGGAGCTGGCAGACGCTCGCCCCACAAGGGGTCACAGCTCAAGATTGAAGAAGCCGCAAGTCCAAAAAACTGTGAGGGCAAACTTTTTCGGAGTGAGGGTTGTAAACTCTTGGAACAATCTACCAGAAAGTGTTGTGACGGCACCGAGTGTGAGCTCTTTCAAGACAAGACTTGACCAACAGTGGAGCGGGTTCAGGTACTTTCAGGAGCCGGTGCATGCCCAGTACTTGCCAACAGTGCGTAACAGAGACGTGACTGATCGCCCAAGCGGCTAACGAGCCGATCAGTGGTGAAGAGGATAAAAGTAAGTAAATAAACAACTAATATAGAGCTAACTTTTCTCTTGTTCCAGGAGCATGGTTATGCCTCAAGTTACCGGGTACGATGTATAATATCTTAATAATATGTATAAAATGTTTCTCAGGTTGTATATCTGACATTTTTTGGGTACAGGTACTTTATGTAATTATGAAACTGGTACATCCATACACCTCTTTTACTTAAATGTGGACAATAATGGCGGTAGAGGCAATGGGGGCAAATCCCTGTGTGATACTATTGAACCACTTCCCCAAGACCAAAATCGACAATAACCTTGATGACATACCGTTGCCGATTTTTCATAAAAAAATAATTTAAAAATGCCACAATGTCGCTGTGGAGTCGTAGTTTCGGCAAATGTGTTAAAATTTAATTATTTCTAAATTAAAACCTAATCTTGGTTAATAAGAAACACAAGCGGCCAAAGTGTTGTTAGAAGACTGCACCAACATAACCAAAGAAACCTACTTAACCTTACCTAACTTCCTAGCCGTCACCCCCCCCCCCCCCCCAGCATATTAAACAGAAAGAACTTACTTCTCTTTTATAGTGAAATTTGAGGTTTTTTGTGGACGTGAGAGAAGCCACTTGGACTGAGTGGCTCATACAGTAAACATACAGTGCCCAGAGGACAAAATAGAGCTGGATCGAGCCGCATTACCGTTTTATGACCGTAAAAAAATGAAGTAGTGTTGCTAGCGGCCTAATTATCTACATAACAAAGCATTTGCCCCAAAAATGAATATCACACCCGAACTCGGCGATGAAAATATAGTAAGATAAGATCCACCAAAACAAATTACGTTGTGACGAATATGTCAGTAATATTAACCAAATGGTCAAATACTTTCACTGACATACAAAAAACAAAGATGTTTTGAGTATATTTAGTTGGCACTTACAGGCTTGGAACAGTTGTAGTCCATGTGAAGGCTCTTTAGCATCTTGTGTCTATGTTTTTTACCCCCACAGCACCTTTAGCAGGCTCAGGGTTAGCTTCATTCCCATTCACCTCTACATGGAAGATCACCAACAGATCTACAGAGTTTTCTTGCATATCGATGGTGGATTTTTTGCACAATCGGAGCACTAGAGACCCACATGGCAAGACGATCGCAAACTAAGGCATGCCTCACGCCCGGCCAGGCGAGGTGGGTCTAAAGCCAGCAATATTTATCTGCTAAATACGGCTAAGTCCAAAAACCAAACAAGTGTCCAACAAGCTCCACCTTGTCTAGAAGTCATTACACCTCACTACTTCGGCCACCGAATTGTTTGGTGTGCACTTATTCTAAAAACAAAAAGAAAAGAAAAAATTGCTGAGAACTATAGTATTTCCACGCTAATCTGGCCCGTAAGCGACGCCTCGTTTCTATACTAATAGCAGATTGGTTCATAGAAAATTCAAACTAAATGTGATCATAATTGGTAAGCAGACCTGATATTATCTAAAACAATGTTTAAAATTATCTGAACTATCAAAATGCAAATGGTTTCTAGGCATTAGCACTTCAGAGAGGATGTTAGAAAATTTTAAATATTTATCATAAAAGGTCGACATAAATACGCGCAGTGGCTTATGGGCCAGGTTAGAGTGGAGGGTGTAGTGTATAATCAGCACACTGCTCACGGCACCATGTTGTTGTTGAGACTCATGTTTTCTGTCAATTATTTTGTCATGATGGACTAATAAGGTGGAATGTGCATACAGAGCACACCAAGATAGACACGTACATTATAATGGCCAATATAACAAAGACAAAAAATATTGCTACTGTGAACGCTAAGTCACCATATTTTGTACCTGTATAATTCTTCTTTTTTTTTTGGACACCCCCCTACATCCTTGAGTAGGGAGAAGCGCAGAAGCGTTTTCAGCGTCCAACAGGGAAGCATGCTAAGTTCATGCTTGCCTTTTTATGTCTCACGAGTTAAGGGCGTAGAAGCCTGAAGAGTCAGTGGTTTGTGTCATCAAGTTATTGGAAGCTCCAACAACTCCTTGAATAGGAATTCGCAACTTTCAACAGGTACCTACTTTATTGCTAGGTGAACAGGGACTAATGGGGGCTAGGAAGTAAGTCCAAACAACTTCCACCGGCCAGGGAATCGAACCCGTGACATCTCGCTTGTACCTGTATAATGTGGATAAATTCTCATATGAAAAGGTAAGGTAAGAGTTTATAGCAGTAGGGTTGTAGAGTGAGGAAAGTAGGTAGCGTGACTCGAGGGTGTAAAGCTAATATTATATATTAACACAGGCTCAGTATAAGTGTAGTATATAAAACAAATGTGTATTACAGCTTTATTTTACTAGTTCAACAGGGGGGGGGGGGGAATGGGGGGTCCGTACACATTAAATAGTAGATTATGGTATACTCCTATTACTTAACAAGTAAAATGGGCACTTCCACTATGTCGATCGTTGGGGAGGTTCAGGATTACCGCACTACCACCGTCTACACAGATAGCACTTACTATGACACAATGAGTAGATACTGAGGAATTGTTCAAATATGAGATAAATATTTTTCTATACGTTCATGAAAAGCTCACCGTACAAATAGTGTTACAATTATTTTTATTTGGTTATTGTTAATTTTTTTTATTGTTAAGAACGTTTATTTTGAATAATTCATTAGCTCAAGAGGGAGGAGAGAACGATCGCCCCATCCTCCTCTTCGGTACGCCCATGTCCGTGGCTTTAATATAGCAACATAATCCCTTAGAATAGAACCGTACACAGCTCCCTTGATGTTACTAACCTGCTTCCTGGTGTGCATCTTAATCAAAATTTAGTTATATATTCTGTTTTAACTGTTTCAAGAGAAGTAGTGCCATTCACACCACTTGAGTCTGTTATCTCTGGTCTGAACGCAGGGTTTTCTTTTCCTGAGAGTTGAAGTAGATCCTCAGGCGCTTTGGAGGCAGGACTCTCACGGGCTGACAAGGTAGAGGAAACAGATATAAAGTATTACTCTATTTAGCTATTACAACGGGCTGAAATTTGGCATGGCAATGATATTTAGGCATAAAGATACTCTACTTCACACATACACACGCAAGTAACAAAAATACTATCGTGACAATTTCGAACCCCTCAAACTAGAAGAATATAATGTATTCATTGTACTTGTGAATAAAATAACTTATTTACGGATCATTATTGCTAACTAACATACCACCTCTTGTATTCCATAGATAGATAGATAGATAGACAATCATTAAAATCATCACACAAGTTCACATTGATACAACATGTACTATACATAGGCAGTATCCAGGAATAATGTTGACTACCGAAGATTGTTATATGTAATAGAAAACCTCCCAAACAATATGTCAGATCATCATCACTTTGGTTTTATTCATGCATGGCCTTAGGGACTATATTGATGACATACTACATGTGAGAGATAACCTCTTGTCTGGTCAATTTATAATTGGTATTACCGCATCCACCAGGGTACACTACTTACCCGGTCGCTGCAACAGGAGTCGTTCAAGGCCAATGATGGGAGACTCGACGGTGAGGGAGACCAACACTGATATGATGCCTGCGATGACCAGCGCCCCCACGACCTCTACGATCTAAGGATATTTCTTATATGTATGTACAGGTATAATAATATAAGAGACAACAACAACATTACTGTGGTCTACAAATATACATTACTTTTGTTTTCCTGGACCATTATCTCTTATGTTATATACAGTATATCAGACATAAAACACACTAACATCAATATTATTATTTTTTTATACCTACATACTAGGTAAACAACTCTCTGAATTACTCAAACCACACACCCAGCCACCCAATACCAGCAAAGCCATAGTATATTTTCCAATACTGTACAATAACAGACTGGCCAAATTTTTGTGTGAATTTTATTCGTAAATTTTAATGAAAATGGTCCCCAGATCAGAACACTCGGCAAAAGTGGTTTAGATAAAAAAATTGAATCCCCGATTAACGGCAATTTAATATGTTGTTGTTTATCATACGTTGGTGCGGTTATTCACCCTACGTTACGCTTCCCTTGAGGAGTCAATTCCATCAGTTTTATAAAATTAATCATACCTTGCAGTTTTCTTAGATTATTCACTAGATTCTATGTGTGTGTGTGTGCCACTGTTGTACCCGGCACTGCTTTAAGTCTACTGAACAGTAATACAGTACTAACACTACTACTACTAATACAATACTAATAATCATGACACTAGCAACAACAATTATAGATATATTACCTTGTTTAAATGGGTGTAATAAAAGAGAACCCTCGTATTGTAGGTAAGCATAAACTGCATTGGAAAAATCACAAGGTATATAGTATAGGTTAGACGACTCAGAGGCTGCCACACGGGGTGAGAGAGAAAGTCGTTCACCAGACCTGAAATGTAAACACAACCATTTTATATAACTCAATAACACAATGGCAGATTCATGGATCTAAATTTAAAGTAATTTTGTTTCCGATTTATTTTGTATTTTTTTACATATATTACAAAATTTTATATCAAGGAGGCCTATCAGTAGCTAGGTGGGGTCTCACCTCCAGCACCATTATGGCAAGCGTAGACTACCCAGGCCACCGCAGAGCCCCAGGCGAACCTCTGAAACCCACCGTACACAACCTGGGTCATGACGTCATAGTAGCGTGGTGGAGGTACTTGGTTGTAACTCCACATTCCAAACACAACTAGAAAGCCCGTAAGAGAAGCCACCGTCCACCCCACCGCCACCTGCCACTGCACAACACAACACCATTTATCGTCAAAATATAGTTGTCATATTTTTTCTTCCTAAGAATGCAGGAACAGCAGATGTGAGTAATAATACATTACATACGGTATAAGTCAGGTGCTCTATCATTGTTTTCTACCGTTAAGGAATAATCGATTGTAATCCAGGTTGCCAAGTTAGTTTTGGAAGGAACGATGTACAGTATTCAAGTACAGTGATAGGTAGTACGTAGTAGGCAGCTACCAAACAGGGAGGTACTGCCGCCTGGGAAGATAATGGAAGCATAATGTGTTGTCTAATGGTAGACCCTGCTGCCATATAGCATCACGAAAATTGTGACCAAGTCCCAGGTTGCGGATCTGACTTTCTGCCTCATTTACACACAATTGCAGGGTCTCAATTGTTTCTCTTACTATTGATAACACAACATACATATATTGTTTCTCACTTTTGATATTTTTTTCAATTTTTTATTTCTTTAAGATTCTTTATTATTATTACATTTTCTCCCCCCAGGCCCCGATGTGGGTCAGTGACCTGTGCCCGGGTGGGCTAATCCCCGAAAAAAAAAAGTTCTTACGTTAAGTGTTTGCACGGTTTTCTGCATGTGAATTCCATTGGTCTACAGTTGATTGCATGAATATATATATTTTTTAATTATGTTCATTATAACATTTAACTTGAGTAATTTTACTTAGAAATGGAGTAAATGAAGTTATTTATCAATAAAAAATTTCACCTACACAATGTCAATTATTTGTACTTTTTCCTAATTGTCATAACCTCTTAATAATATTTCCTCCTTACATTTTTTCCTCAAGTGTCATACTGCTACGATATAGCTGCCTGATATTAATACTTAAGCAACAATTTCCATACCTGTTTCAAGACGACCTTCTTGTTTCCTTGAGTGTACATGATGTAACCCAGCCAGATGCCGACCAGCCAGGGCCCCGCACGACACCAGGGCACGAGGTACACTTGATTCATGAACTCTTCACCCTTGCTGAATTTAAGATCAAATAATTGATATCTGCCAGAATTATATTTGATTCACATGCCTCTTACATATTAATAAGTCTCCATACAAGCTGGGGGCCAATATATGTTCCTTATCTTCTTGCATATAAAGCGCATGGACATTTTAGTACATGTCTTGAAGTTACAACACTATCAAACATTAATGCTCTGTTGATAAAAAGAAAGTACCTAGTTAATGACATCCACTAGTGCAGCAACCACTAATCGTATAGACCGAGTCGTCTTGAAAGTAGATTCTAAGAGCAAAAATAACCGAATAATATTGTTCCTCCAGGAATTGTGGTGCCTGTGAAATTGAATGAATTTTCCGTGATTAGAATAACTTACATTGACCGAAATTATCACTTATATGTATAATGTAGACGGACTTCACTATGACTCACATCGATAAATATAAAAGTGATCGACTGTCTCAAAGCATCAGTACAGTTATCTATCCCTTTACCAAAACTTCAGTTCCCGTTAAATAAGGAAGCTGGTAATTGTCCGATGCTTCAACCTGACCTGAACAACATGGCGGTCACATTGGCAAAGATGAGCGAGTGAATCCTATATGACAGCCCATGAGGGGTTAGTGCTCGTAAGAAGAGGAAGATGAATCAACATGGCACAGCTTGAGGAACTCTATAGGTTCGACGCTTCTTGCTTGAACAATATAATTCAATTCTTTTTCTCTCAAAATCTCCCAACAGGATTTGACTAGCCAAGACTGGGCTTCTCTGTGCAGCACCTACCAGTAAACAAAGATGTGGATTTCCTGGCCTGAAACTGGTATTGTATAGCTCGTACACTGCCCCAAGCATTGTTCACTTACATTATATACAATGACAGACTTGATTTTTTTAAAGGGCATTTCGACAAATAAATTGCCACAGAACCAATTACAGGTTATCAAAAATTCCTTTAAACAATTGAAAACAGTAAAGAATAATGGTGAATACTGATGAGAGACAAGTAACTGGAGAACAAAGAGATACAAGTTAACTTACGGAGCCATCACTAAGTTAGTAGGTGGAAAATCGTTGGCATATATAATCATAGCAGGAATGAGGATAGATGATAGAGACAGCAGGTACAGCCACACCTTACCTGCAAGGTTTATAAAGATGAAACGTGTGTGTGTGGAGGGGGGGGGGGGGAGTGGGGTTGCAATTGTCCCAATAACTTGATAATGACCTATTCAGTAACTTTTGGTTTGACACGCAGCACTTTTTAAGGAGGATACAGCTGTTTCCTCAGTTAGAGGAAATAGTGTGATGATTCATTTACCTGCACCTCTGAAGTAAAATAGGGGGAGGATGATGAGAGGAGCCACCAGGTAGAGTTGTGTGTCTACTGCCAAATACCAACTTTGTCCCAGACACTGAGAAAAAACAAGTAGCTTCAATAACAAATTCAATAAATACATATCCGTCGCATATAGGAGCAGAATGTGAGGAAATTAAAATAAATGTCTGCAGAATACAGGAACTTAAATTATTTTTTTATGGATAATGACACTGCACAAGGTAAATTTCCCTATATAAATTATTTTACAGTATATATGAATATCATTAATAAAGTCTTTTGAAAAATTATTTTAGTTACATGAGCTCTGTTGATTAAGAGATTAGTGCACCATAATGTTAACGACCCCGAGTTGGTGTTGACAAAAAGACAGCAACAAAAGAAGTGTTATATAGGCCACATGGTAAAGATGATAGGGAATGAACAATTAAAAATGAGGTTGGTAAATTATGTACAAACATGGTATAATGAAGGAAAAATTAAGAGACGAAATAGTAAATGAAGTATGTGAATGAATCCCTAGACAGGATCGTGATGGGGAAAAAATAACTATGAATAAAACAGAAGAACCCAAGAGGCAGTTTAGTGTTTCACTTGACCTACAGGACCTAGTATGACACACAAAACAAAAGCCCATTATCCAAGCTGCTGAAATTGTTTAGGCTTTATGTGGTGGATTTGTACAAAGGAGGAAACTGGTATTATATGAGTGAAGTGTACTGGAACCTTTGGGTGACCGAGAGAGCCAAGGACAGGAGACGGGAGGCCATGAAGTGTGTTTATATACCTTGAAATAGTTTATCATATGGAGATGATGATGATGGATGGTAACACAGCATAGAAAGTACAAGAGACTAAATTGAGGGGAAGATAGATTAACTGAAGGGAAATGAGGAGTAAGCAGGGCCGGATTCAGGAGTGGGCAAAGTGGGCAGCTGCCCAGGGGCCTCCACAATCTGGGGGCCTCCACATATTACATCTGACCTTGGACTTAAAGAAGCCTATACAATATACATGCATTCTTGAACAGAACCATTATTTGAGTAGAGGTTTATCTGATTAATAATGCAAGGAATCATCTCTCTGTAATAACTAATATATTCTTTTCTGTGAAGTCTCTTGAAAATTTTTGACATGTGCGGTAGTAGCTATATCAGGGCTGGTCGATTTGAAACCACATGAATGACTCCAGTCATGTCTCACTTTTGTGTTTGTGTGTGTGTGTGTGTGTGTTGGGAATTTGTACACTATCAATAAATATACAGTTAATTAAAAATTTCTCAATGTTCTAATTTCCTCAATATAACTGCATATGGCTTCGAAATTCCCCAAAGTGGTGTTCAAATTTCAAAATTTTCCCGGGGGGGGGGCTTACAGCGCCCCCCGGAACTCCCAGACGTCTCGGCTCGCTTCACTCGCCACCTCACCCTCTTGGGTAGTTATAATAAGGGGGGGCCTCCACAAAGAGGCTGCCCATGGGCCTCCACAGGTCTAAATCCGGCACTGGGAGTAAGTAGCCAAAAGACTATATGTGGGAAAAAAATGGATCTTAGCCTAGCAACATGTCTCGATAAATTGCTAGAAATATACAGAATATTAAAGAGATCTCTAAGACGCTATAAAAATCTCCTTTTTTTTCAGTAACTTACGTCTCCGGCTGCTTCGTTTGTACCCTCGTTAACAAAATTATTCACGAATAAAATATCCCGCCACCAGAATTGTTGACAGCCTTTCCGCCAGTACTGATAATTGTAAGCTAGTGGTCCAGATACAAATAAGTGAACCACAGTAGCATACAATCCACAAATGAGCCCTATTGATGGGATTAATCTGAGGAAATAGAGATCATAATATTAAATCTTAATATTATTGGTAATGTGTATGGTAAGATTTCAACAGAGTGAAAAAAAAAACAAAAAACAATCTTCTTGACGAGGAACAAAAAAATTGAAAAAGGATTTTTTTGTATTTCACTTTGTGGAAAACGTTTCAAAAGAAACTGGTCTACTGTCTCACTGCATTCGTAGACATGATCCATTGAACAAAAAGTGAGTTACTAATATACAACTTCTACATACAAAGTCATGAGACTGGTGTGCCAAGGCCACACATGTTGCAGCTGGAACTTGACTTGAGATAAGAGTACAGTATACAGATGTTGCCGTTACTTGTCCTCAGTCAGATGATAAATTTGACCCAACGGATTATTTTTAGGTGAGGTATAAAGAAGGATGTTAAAAGTGAATGGAAGCAGAAGTACAACAATTTATTATTTGAAGCCGAGGACAACTTCAGTTCAGTGTTAACTTACTATAGAGGCAGGCACACGTCATGCGTTATGTTTACGTTTTAACTGGCGTGTCTGGGCATACAGTATTTTATTATTAATCATAATATACAAATGGATTTTGACCTTAAGTCGAGAGAGAATTCAGTGTTTAAGATCCAGATAAGATATGCTGCACTTGAAGAACCCTCTCTTGAACAAAACATCCATCAGTCATGTCAGGAGAGGCGGACTAACAGAAGCGAAGCAAATGAGAATAAAGTATTTTGCGATAAAAGAGTTGATGTTCTACAAGTCTTGAGCATTAAACAAAAACAGGAATAATATGTGGAAGTTGTCAAGGCTAAAACTTTTATCGAAACTCAGATTTGTGATAATTTGTGGTATTGTTCCTACTCGACAAAGTTCAGTCCTTGCCGCGCATTTACTGTATGTATTCAATGTAATTATTATAGAACTTACCAGAATTATTACAAGAATCAAGAGAAAAAGGATAAATAGACAGTAAGTTAATCTTAAATCATCCGAGCCTCCAAATCTACACAAGATTCATGAAAATTGGTAATAATTAAACAACTTAGAGCCATTCCCATCACATTACAACTTGATAGCAACAACAATAATAAAATAAGTAGACTAAAACTCCCTGACGCTAACCTAACCTTACCTACCTTAATCTAATTAACCTAAACTAATTTCCTTTGGCAGCATTAGGTTAATCACCATGTGAAATAAGCTGGGGGTACTCAATCATTAGGTGATCCAAAAAAGTGTACTGTAGATACTGGGGAACCTTACACAGTTAATTCAGTGTTCACAGAACCACAAACTTTTTCACTGTTCACGGCTGGCCCTGGGAGGAATTGTGTACGGGATCGTCTGGCGTTTGCCGAATGAAATATTACAAGTAGTGAAGGGGTTGAAATGATACCTGGTATGGGAATATAGTTTTATGATGAATATGTATGGCAGTGTATTAAACGGTATGGCAAGAAGATAAACACTTAATAATAGGTGCAATTAAATTAGTTTTTTTTTTAAGACACCAACAGGGTATAGTAAAGCTTGTTAATGTCGTCTGCTATCCTGAATGTTGCTGTTTATGTTGAAAATATCATTAGTCTTACCTTATTAATCTATGTACGTAGAACAAAACAATGTTGAATCTTTTAGTGTTTTTGAGCTGCCTCAAGAGGCTGGAACACAGTAAGAGACCACCAATGAAGAAGAAGGTGTCTACACTGGGGTAGGCGTTGTACAGCACTTGGGAGAGGAAGCCGTTCAATTTCTGGGAGATGATAAAACATTTTGTGTTTGTTATAAGCTCCTTATTTTACTGCAGAACCCTAAAAAAATATTAATGGATGCAGTACTCTGCTAACAGTTTTAAAGTAAAGAACGACGCTGTTACGGTAATTCATAGGTGATAAGTATACTGTACCTGTGTGTAGTTTCACAAAGGTAATATAAGGTGTGTGTGTATATGTCTTTGCGCACACATACTATGGAATAAAAACAAATTAAATACTGACCGGCCACAGTCCCATAAGATTAGCGGAATAGGATATATTTGCTAGTTGCTGGTGACCATAGATCACCCAGGTCATGGAAAGCACCCTGTGGAGAGAAAGTTTTTATCAACTTTACTATGGCCAACTTAATATGACTGGCTATTCATGTATACTAAAATACATAGTCACGAAGAAAAGTTGTGTAATACTCATCTTAAAAATGTACTGAACTTCAATGAGATAACAGCACTACATCATTTATATCTAAATAGACAATAATATTCAGAAGCTAGTTACTGCAGTCCGAAGTCTCAAGCGTTTACGGGGACTGTAGTTCGTGATTTTATTCCTCAAAGAAATAACAAAATGGTGATTAAAAGAACTGTTTGCCAAAAGTGCTTACTTGTACAATAATTTCATGGGCCAAAGATCATTATTGTAAAACACAAAATCATAATATGAGAACGTACTTGATGCCATGAAGACAACTTATTGTGCCGGGAGCTGGTTTAGTGTTGACATGGAAAAGTTTGCTGGCGTTGGTGTAAACCGAGAATGGCAGCAGATATCGTACTCCACCTGTTGACAGTCATCAAAATGGGCTTTAATATACCATCTTGCTACCACATCATTAAAACACCCCTGTAGGCGCTAGAGACCTTGATTTTTGGAGCCCAGCAACACATTATAACATCAAGAGAGACTTGTTAACGGAAACATTCTTACTACTGGATATAAATAACTCATGAACAGTATACAAACTGAAGACTGTCTCGGAATCAACACACAATGGGAAATTGCAGATTAGAAACAAAACAAGATTAAGAATAAGAAAGTGAAGGAATTAGCCATCACAAAATTGCACACAAATTTTTTTGGATGATATGTGATATTTTGGAGTGACAACAAACTTTCCTTGTTAATGTGGTCATGGAAAATAAATGTTTCCTGTGATGCACTACTGAAAAACTGACTGTTGGAGAATATTATCACCTTTGCCTGTATTAAAAGGTGATGATCTCTATCAGGTATATAACTCACCTTTTGCCAGTGTTTTATTGTTGGTTTTCTCAATGTACATGTCGATGGCACCCGCGAGCAGGATGAGAAAGAACAAGACCGAGACCAAGATGCTGTATTAAGAAAGGCTGTCAATAGGCGTTTCCAGAAATTACAGATAATATAGTTAGTTGATAATAATACTATGTGGTCGTTTAAAAGAGTATTGGTCTTTTTGATAAAAAATTTATATATATATATATATATAATATATAATATATATATATATATATATATATATATATATATATATATATATGAAATTAATGTTACGAGCGGAGTCAGAGTTCAACACATTATGCCAACTCACCCATTTTCTATAGTTCTTTCCCACGCGTTGTCATCTCTCCTAGTGGGTATCTTTAGTTCTTATGTTATTAAAGCTCTTTAAGCGCGTAACAGGGTTAATCATATACTAGTCTAACAACAATTTAAAATTATGATAGAATTCTTGTGCGTATCGCTAGACGAAACAACGTTTCCACGTGCCTTAATTTCCATGGTTGTCACGTAAAGTAACTACATTTAATATTAAGAATATTCAGTGCATTATCTCATTTTTAATAAAATGCTAAGGTATATATTTTTTAAAGGTGGTGATATTCCTAAATACATCATGTTTGTTTATATTAGGAACGCCTGGCCTGGGTTTAGTACTTGAACGCCCAATGACTGGCGCGCTGGTTCTCTCTAAATGGGCGTGTGACGGTGTTAAAAAAAATATAATCCTAAGAGAATATCATGCACGATAATGACGCTATAAGTATAAGTGTTACGCCGTATTAAAAGTAAATGTCACTTATTATGTCTTGATATTTTCTTGAACAAAACAATTTCAGAATCCGCCTCAGTACGTCACGTCATGTCGACGAGTACAGTAATGATTCGTAGATTTATTTATATTCAATTTTTTTTCGATTGACGTTGATTCAGCCAAGTAATTTCCACTTCTACAACTGACTTCGGTAAGTTAAGTAGTTAAGAGTTTCTTATTTGTTACCTTTTTAATATTCAATTCTCGGTATCAACGTTGGAAACACGTCATAGTCGCCAGTAGACTTAAACTTTACTGTGAATTTTAAATCCCCTTTGTTTTTGTTTCTCCCAATTTCTTTGCAATAATTTTGATAAAAGGGCAGCACTACTGTTCTTGCGAACCTAAATTAGCTCTTAGACTTCTTGTGTTGAATACAAGTTGTTCATTACGAGAATAGTCAATATCCTCCAAGGTATGGCAGTTTACGTATTTTTATGTAGATTTCTTCCTGAAGAATTCTAACTTCCGCCGCCCTTGTGTTGTTGCCAGTGTTCGCAGACTTTCTCAGTATTGAATGTCATTTTTGTATGTAGTTAATGCCAACGTTTATATTTTGTTCTCAATTTGTTGATAGTATATTTATTTTTTTTATTACGCAAATAAAAAAAATACAACATAAAATTCCCATGTTAAGACAGCATTAATAGGTGGCTATGGTAATATAAACTGACCTCTGCAAAATTATTTTTTTCGTAAGTTCGACAGATTAGGCAAATATATCAAATAATCTAGACTTGGTTAATTAATGAATACAATAACAAGCATAACTCATTTGGAAGAAACTGTCACTTATTGCTTCAGTATCAACACCGTTTATGTAAAACTGAGGAAACTACTTGAGAAATACTTTCAAGATATTATAATATCGAAGAAATATATATATATATTGTGGTGATAAAAATGTAATGAATTATCATATATTCTGTGGTATGGCACAAAATAGGTATCAATAAATGCATTCACATACATAAAAGCAATGTCTCCCGCTGTGACGGCTGACCACTCAGCATTTGGCTGACAAAAGACGCTGACGACATCATAGTTTTTGGGGCTGTATACCTTGTCAAGACTGTCCTAGAATGATAAAGATGTTATTATACTTTGGTCAAAATTTCATGGCAAACTTATATATTGAAGGACAATTGCAAAGGAAAGAAGTACTTTTCTGTTGGTCCCCGTAGACTGGGGTGTATAGCATGAATATAATCAGAGGGAACAAAGTCATTGGGACAAGTATTTTTCCCTTATCAGTACAGTACAGTACTTCCTTGGACAGTTTAAGATGCGTGTGTGTGTAAGGGGGAGGGGAGGAGGGATGGGTACCTGGAGTTCTTCCGCAGTACAAGCATCAGGTAGGCAGGTGCCATAGATTATGTAACTTCCATTGTAGTAATTGGTGTTGATGAAAAATGGCGCTACACCTAAGTTTTGCTGCTTTGTGGGTAACCAGATGTGGGGACTCTCCTCTTGTAACGAATTCTTCAGCAGTATTTGTCTGGTGGTGTACATTACAGAAAAATCAAAATATAAACTAGGCAATCATTAATATAACAATCTTTTAATTGTTGGAAAAATCACAGAAACGGTACCGGTTTTGCTTAATATGATGTTTAAATTATCTGTACACAATTGTAAGTTACCTGGTAGGTATTACGTTAGACTAAAACTAAGGCTCGGTGTATAATTATACAGTATTACTATTTTGATTTTAATATTATCCTTATTGATAATATTTTGGACAAAAACCATAAATTTACTCTCGTTAAACTTGGGGATCAACTAAAGTGAAAATACTGTTTAACAAAAAACAATATATTGTGTTCATTCTTTTAGTATTCCTATATTGATCTGTCATAATATATTTGTTTATGAGCAACTCCACACTTATTTTACAATTAAATTTTTATTAGCCCGTTGTTGTTTAAGAACTTTATTTTTTTACTTAATCATCAAACTTAGTTCACACAATAGTGTCCACTACAGCACAGTTATTAAACTAGTAAGACTGAATTACAAAACTAAATTCATTAATGTTCCTTGATCTACATAAACTTTCTTTATTACCCAAGTCCAAATATTTTATTGTAACATATATATATATATATTACTTATGAACTTGAGCAGGAACAAAAACTTTTAAAAGTCATTTACCAGTGAAAGTGGGTCTCATGGGCATAACTGCCCGTTAGAAGGGACTGTGGACACACTAGGTGACTAGGAGGAAGCATGGCCGCGCATGCTAGGTACCAGTAATAATGTGATAAAAGTACAGCAATTAAAATTAACAACAATAATGAAAGAGATGCATGAACCACTTAACTTACTGTAGGGTAATGGTGCAATATTGAGGATGAATAATATCATTCGGGGACTTGGTGTTTACACACTCGTCAAACACTCCCAGAAAAATCTTGGCACCATAGTAGCCACCATCTCCAGCCTTGCCCCAGGAATCCACCACTAAAGAGACCACATGTCTTATATAAAGCTGTGATTTATTGAGTCAAACGGCACAAATCAAGAGGCAGTGCATGAAAAGAACTGCCTAGTGTAAGTTATAAGAGATAATGAAAGACTTTAAGTAAATGGTAAAGTAATATCATATACCCTATGCAGATGATATTCGTTCGCAGATTAGTGGAAAAGGGTGAAAAATGTGGTTTAAGAGTTAATACTGCAAGGACTAAAGTAATGGTTGTTTCAAAATTGGAAATATATTCTAAAATAAAAATTATGGTAAGCAACAGGCAACTTAAACAAGATAAAAATTTTGTGTAGCATTTGGGAAGTATAACAATAGGTGTGATGGTAGACGTGCGAAAGAAATAAAAAAATCTTTAATTAAAATTAAAATTTTACACTATTTTATATTGTTTAGCATAGCTTTATTTACATTATTTACAGGTATTTAAATTGTGTATTATGTATCGGATATTATTGCTCTTTTGTGTGGGCAAAGTCGTGTTCTAACCTTACCTATGGAATTAACACTAATGTGACTAATGAAGAGGGTCCAGGAACATAACCCTTTCGTAGTTCTGGACTGCCTACATGATATCGCTAAGGCACCAATACCTGGTATATGCATTTCCCGTGAACTACAAAACCCCCGCACTGCTGTTAACTGATGTGGAAGTCAGAGTTGGCATTCACACTTGGTTGTATGATTATTTCATGTAACTGGATATGTTAGAATTTACCTAACTGTTTGATCAAGTTAAATACAAAAACCCGTTCAAAAATGCCATCAAAGCTGTACTGCGAATGACTACCTTAGCTTTACATTGACACCACTCGCGTAAATTAAAAGGCGAATTTAAAATTCATAGTGTTACACCGGTCCTTCTTTCGCGGTTATTAATATGTATTCGTGTTGTTTAGACAACTCTAAGACATTTTTCTAATATGATATTTCCACCGGAAATTAAGGATAACTTAGATATAAAATTTTCAAGGTTATTACTCTCGCTATAGCGATAGGAGTATTTTTATTGGGCAAGATTTGTTTTTGTTTTGGCCAATTGACAATGAGTGAATGAGTCGGGAGTGGAGATTTTAATTTTGAGTACCAGATATGGCTGAACAGGTGGAAGAGCTGTGCCGACTTTGTGAGAAAGATTATTTTGCGTCAGTTGCCGAGTTTCACCAGAAAAAGTGAGGCAAGTTTTTTTGTTTTTTTAGAAAAAAAAAACGGTGTATTATCGAACATAGTTCTTTGTCCAAAGTGTAATAACCAATGTACACTGCGTGAAGAATAACACATTTGGCGGTGTCACAAAAGTTTTCTTCAGCCATTGACGAGCCAGATGAACCCGATTCTTTTTCAGATTAAGGTAAGATGTGGGGGCATGAACAAAGGGGGGTCCAGGGGGTGTTAGGTTAGGTTTTGTTGGTTGGTTGGTTGGTATTTATTTGAGATTTATTCGAGAAAAAAAATCCTACCTTTTCCGTTATGATAATTGGGGGGGGGGGGGGGGATCCTCATAATAAAAAAATAAAATAAAAAAGTAATTTCCGGAGGAAATGGATATCAAATTCGTTCGAAACTCATCAAATAACGTAGGAAAAACCTACTTTTAATATAAAAATAAAGACCCGTGTGATACTATAAATTGACCGTTAATTCATATGTAATGGCTGAATTTAAGGATTATATAAACCAAATCTATCTGTGATGAGAAATTTAAGAACAGAATTTTTTGTGTGCGAAAAATGAGTCATGTGCCAGGGTGAGGGAAGGAGGAATGTCCATTGGCTTGTAAGAGTTGGTATGTTTTAGCATAATGAAGAATATACGTATATAACCTTATCACATGTTACGAGTGCTGTGTGCATATTGCAGGACTGCACACTGTTCATGTACATTAATGCAAAATGTCAAGAAAGTTTTTTTTTCCATTGTGTGTAGGATAACAATGATTAACCATATATTACTAATAATCTGGATCAATGTAAATTCTAAAGGGAAAAATATTTTTTTTCGTTTTCGCAAAAGAAGCAACGCAGAGTTGTACAGTACTTACTTTTGAGGGCCCAAGTCTGGTTTAACGTAACAGAGTCGAGCATGGTAATCATCGCCTCGAAACACGGGCTGCTCTTGTTAACACGACTCGGCACGTACAGGTCCCACCACCGTTCTGCCTGACGCGATAGCCACCGTGTTCCTGTATTAGAAGATTTGGTAAATTTGTACAAGTGCACACAACTGTTAGAAAGTATAAAATATGTTTGGTAAATTTGTACGCGTGATGATTTATGAAGGAGACACGAAGTGGGAGGTGAGGTAGGCATAAATGGCGGAAGATTAATGGAAGAAAATAGAGAACATTTTGGATACGCTATCTCCGTTATTATACATTTGCGACGGTAATGTAATAGAAGAAAAATATCTTATAATTATACGTCTTATTCGAATATGATAATAGATTAGGGGTAGAAATGTGTGCGGAAATGCAATAATACCGAAGATTTTGTGCATTAAAAAATACAAGTCATTCTGATATGCCACATACAATAGTGACAAACTGGTATTACCCACTTCCAATGTCAATAAGGATATCACACCAGCAGTTATCAGTATGGTGGCTTATATTATCAGATTACATGAGTATGCTACTTTATTCGTTGTTATTCAAACAAATGCGGGTAATGTTTTAAGCAGTAACCAATTGATAAGTAACCGTAAGTTTTGAGAGTATCAGCAACAAAAAGGG
This sequence comes from Homarus gammarus, assembly GCA_958450375.1. Lineage (NCBI taxonomy): Eukaryota > Metazoa > Arthropoda > Malacostraca > Decapoda > Nephropidae > Homarus > Homarus gammarus. The sequence goes on along the minus strand of CAUDMG010002131.1, from coordinate 936,585 downwards.
TTAAATCTTTAGTCATTTTATCTAAACCGTGTATATATTTTAGATTAAGAAAACTAAGTACTGTACTAGTCTATACTGGACTGTACTGTATAATTAAACGGGTCCAGATCTGACCTAACCAAACCATTCTAACCCGTCCCTCATTAAAGGCAACTTGAAACGATGTTCTTGGATCATATGAAGATCCTCCCCCCCCAGGCTAGATCATATGAAGATCCTCCCCCCCCAAGTAGGTTTGGGGGGGAGGTTAGGTTTGGATAGGTTAGGTTTGGTTTGGTTTGGTTAGGTTAGGTTTGGTTAGGTTAGGGGGGGTGGATCTTCAGATGAGCGCGACTGGGCTTGATCATATGAAGATCCTCCCCCCCCCAGGCTAGATCATATGAAGATCCTCCCCCCCCCAAGTAGGTTTGGGGGGGAGGATCTTCATATGATCCATGTTCTTTGTTTGTCTTATATATTGTGAACATAATTTAGTGACGCTGTGAACATTAATATGCTGATCACCCAGAGAGCTGGTTGAATGCAGTCCACAGCACAATATAGTCGCTGGTCCCGTTTGTCAGGTTACGGATGCAATGTTATGAAATGTGATACTAACGGTGACTGGTTTTCACCTAACAATGAAAATTTAATCGACCACGAGTGTTCAGAAGATAAGTAGGAACAGATAAACTTCCATGTCAAAATGTCAAGATATCAAGGAGCCACATTCTACCTTTCAACTCTGTACTCCAGACACTGAAATCTTATAAATTTCTGTCCGGTATGGCTGCTTTAATGACAGCATCAATGTTACGGAACCTTTATCAGGTGACGATCAATACATCAGATCAGTTCTCCTGTGGCTGGGTTTATTTATAGACCAACGTGACGCTCACTGCCACTGTCTGAGTCAACACTATTATTTACTAGTAATTCTAGCTAATTCTGCCGGTCTGGGAAGTCAACGATTGTATGAAAATGTGTGGAGGAGCTGCAGGAATTGATGCATTGGTGATGAGGAATGAAATAATAATAAGGGAGTAAATATCCGAGCAGGAGCCTTGCACATGTCCCTTGATAGAACCACGACCTCCTACCACAACTTTTATGCAAGATTTCGAATCGGTCTATTAGTTTATACGTATTTTAGTATCAGGAAGATGTAGTGAGAGTCCTAAGTTAGGTTTGTTTTTGTAGAATACCCTGAGTGGACAGCCTATGTAATCAACCGTATGACTCATCTATTTCATCAGTGCGCAACTTAACACAAATTTTAGTCGACATTTACTGGGTCAAGGTATATCTAACATCGAGATGAACTAATAATCCCTGCTCTTTGACTGAGATTGTGAGATGAATTCCGGGCAGCGACAGGAAGAAGGCAATTGGTTATATTTAGCTATCATGTCAACTGGTGCAGTAACGAACTAGGCTATGACATCATGAGGATTCAGCTACGGCAACACTCGTCGAGGAACTCTCTTGTAGAATCATTAGAACATAATAGATTAATTAATTACTAAAAATGTGAATTCACATTAGAACTGAAATTTAAGAGTAATAAACATTCTAAATGACAAGCGTTGATGCTGATGTTTAGATTTGAGTTGTACTGTACAAGGGTTTTGGTCATGAGTTGTGATATTCTTATCCAACTGAAAGTGGACAAATGACCACCAATGTGTATTAAGGATATGATAAGAAGTTTCATTGCGTAAATTTGTACTCCCTACCACCCACCGAGTTCATAATCAAATTCTAAAAATGTAAAAAAATATACTGATAATATGACATCTAGAATGTAAATAAAAAAACAAATGCATTACCTCAACCTTTCCTTCAAACTTTTTGGGATGCTTTTGAACCCAGAAACAGCCCCGAAAGGGTGTTATATAAAAAAAAACAAGTAAAAAATAAAAATCGCGTATACGTACACACACATTTGACGGTGACCTTCGACCATAGATAAACGTAGATAAAATAATCTTGGTTTATTAGTTACGTAAGTACCCATTTTTGACGGTCAGCAGTGCCACTTCGAGCCCTCTCTGGGCACTGGACTATGATATGAAAACACTTAACACCAACATTCTCCAGCATTGAATCATTCCCTTCCTCCTGTCAACTGAACGCGTTTGATCACGGGAGTCTCAGTGAATTTACCACGCCATTTTGTACATCATATTTGTGTCGTAGTTACGGAGCTCATGCACGTTACATGCAATATTTTACGATATATGCAGTAAGTTGAAAACAAAAATCAGTAACATGGGAACCTTTGAGAATCCACAGAGGTATCGAACAGCTTCACTGTTGGATACAAGGAACCGTGACGTAGACACAGATTCTGGTCTGTCTTATGCAATGTGACCTAAAATACTTTATCACCTATAAAGAGTGACGCTGATTATTTTATCATCGATAAAGAGTGACGCTGATTATTTTATAACTTGTAATGTGTGATGCAGATTACTTTATAACCTGTAATGTGTTGCAGATTACTTTATAACCTGTAATGTGATGCAAATTACTTTATAACCTGTAATATGTGATGCAAATTACTTTATAAACTGTAATATGTGATGCAGATTACTTTATAACCTGTAATGTGTGATGCAGATTACTATACAACCTGGAATATGTGATGAAGATTACTTTATAACCTGGAATATGTGATGCAGATTACTTTATAAACTGTAATATGTGATGCAGATTACTTTATAACCTGTAATATGTGATGCAGATGACTTCATAAACAGAATATGTGACGCATATTTATAACCTGTAATATGTGATGCATAATACTTTATGACCTGTAATGTGACGCAGATTACTTTATAACATGTAATGTGTAACGCATATTACTTTACAACCTGTAATATGTGAAGCGGATTACTCTATGACTTGTAATAATTATGTGACGCATATTACTTTACATCTTGTAATGTGTGAAACAGATTATTTTATGACTTGTAATATGTGATGCATATTACTTTACAACCTGTAATATGTGACGCATATTACTTTACAGTGTAATACGTGATGCATATTACTTTACAACCTGTAATATGAGATACAGATTATTTCATGAGCTGTAATAAGTGACGCAATTATTTTATAACCTGTAATATGTGATGCAGATTATAACCTGTAATATGAGATGCAAATTATTTAAGACCTGCAACATGTGACACACGGTTTTTATGGTTAAACGCATTATAAAATCGTATCCTACTGTTCTTTCGTTTCACTGTTCATAAATAGACATGTGTACATAAATACATACAGGTACGTACATGCGTTTTCTAGCACCCTACATACACACATGATCCAGCCGCACCGATGTTTATGTTACAGAGTGGATAGTGTTAATTCTGCCCCCAACCTAACTTACTGGCCCCCCAAATTACTTTGTTTAACTGTCTTAGCGTCTTGCAGGTGCTTCATCTGCCTGCAGACCGGTCTTTAAGCAACGTTTACTAAAGCTTTATTTCTACACGTTAAGGTAGATATTTACCGGTTAACCAAGATATGATTTAATAAAGGGTAATTTTATCCTGGTTCGGTTTATCTCTTACTTTCTTTTTATTTTGTCAAATCAAGTCATAAATAATAATTTAACAGGATTTTCAAGTCCCTTTGGATTTCTATCTATTTTACTTTTATTTTTATTTTTACAGGATTAGCCCACCAGAGCACAGGTCAATGACCCACATCAGGGCCTGGGGGTGAAAATATAATAATAATACTAATAATTAATATATATTAATATTTTCTGTATAAATATTAAATACAATAATAATAATAATAATAATAATAATAAAAAGTGTGAAACGATATATTTATGTACTGTGTTGTGTTGTCAAAGTAAGAGATACAATTGAAACCCCGCAATTGAGTGGAAATGAGGCAGAAAGTCAGATCAGCAACTTGGGACTTGGTCACAATTTTCGGAATGCAATGTGGCAGTTGTGTCAACCATTATGCTTCCAATATCTTCCCAGGCGGTAGTACCTCCCTGTTTGATAGCTGCCTACTACCTACTTCCTACCCATTACATGGTGTTCAAATTACGGTCAATATGATATAAATTGTTATATGGTGTTGTCAAGAGAATTCTTTTGTTGCTGCGTGCCTATTTCTTATGTCCATTTGATTCTACTGAGAACTTTTCTCTTAATAAGTGGTTGGGCAAACACATGATAAAACTATTTATTGTTTCGCATACGTATTAGTTGTGTATATCTTTCATCCGATTAAAAATGGTCCAGTTGTTATATAATTATAAAACTAATTCCGCGAAATTGAGTGTTGTGACGGCACCGAGTGTGAGCTCTTTCAAGACCAGACTTGACCAATACAGGAGCAGGTTCAGATACATTCAGGAGCCAGTGCATGCCCAGTACTTGCCAACAGTGCATAAGAGACGTGACCGACAGGCCAAGCGGTGAACGAGTCGACCAGTGGCAAAGGATAAAAGTATTCAGCATCTTTACCAAGTTTTTACAGTGCAGCTTCTTAACATTAAATTATATAAACAACTAAATAATCTCATAATTGAGGATGTATAACTTTGCACTTTCGATGCTCGTTGGAAGTTGACCCCTTGCCAAAGCCTTATACTACTCCAAATGTAAAGGTGTGGTTTTGTGTGTGTTTTATCAACCGGAATGGCACCAGGATAGTCTTACCTGCCAGTTGGTTCCATCCTTGTACCTGATGGCAACCGCCGCCATTGAGACAAACATAAAATACCAACAAAGTGACAAGCAGGTCGCTTCTCTGCAACATCTTCACCATCCGACCCCTGAGCCTTCCTGTATGATACTGCCAATCTGGTCACTATCCGTACACTTTATATATCATCGGATGCGTCCACTACTTCTTATCACCAACTAAGGCCAATGATTATCTTATGTGATTAGCGTCCCCCCCCCCCCCCCCCGCGCTCGCCTTCCCTCTACCTTATCCACTTACACTGTATCTGTCCAAACAATATTTGAAGCGTCCTAGCAATTTCGAGTTAATGATGGGGTTTGTTAACTTGTCCACTGTAACAGTCACAGTTATAAATCTATTATATTAATACCCACACTCGGGAGCTACCCCTAAGTAACTGATTTTCTCTAGCGAGATGTAGTCTATTTTCTTTATTACCTGACATGCCCTCCTGTAGTATAAATTTAACTCACTTTTATCCTCTTTACCACTGATCGGCTCGTTAGCCTCTTGGGCGATCGGTCACGTCTCTGTTATGCACTGTTGGCAAGTACTGGGCATGTACCGGCTCCTGAATGTACCTGAACCTGCTCCAGTGTTGGTCAAGTCATGTCTTAAAAGAGCTCACACTAGGTGCCGTCACAACACATTCTGGCAGATTGTTCCAAGAGTTCACAACTCTCACTCCGAAAAAGTTTGCCCTCACAGTTTTCTGGACCTGCGGCTTCTTCAGCCTTGAGCTGTAACCTCTTGTGGGGCGAGCGTCCGCCAGCTCCAGGTAAGGACACTCGACGAGTAGTGCCCCTGGAGATGCTTCTACACCCCAATTAGGTCGCTCCTTGCCCGTCTGTAGTATAAGCTAGGCAAGTTCAGGCGCTCCAATCTCTCAGGGTAGCTGAGGTGCCAAAGTGCAGACACCAGTCTGGTGACCCTCCTTTGAACATTTTCAATCAAAAATTATAAGTAACACGTATGAGTAGCAGTAAGTTATATAAGCCTATCATTAGCTGAAACATTGCAAATTTCAAGTTTTGCCAATCTTAGTACACCTTCATTCCTTTTCCTGTCCGTGCAACTTATATCTAACATTCACCTTTAACACCACATTCAAAAGCCCCTAACCTTTCTGGTGTCTGCTGAAAGTGTCCACGCTTCTGGCCCACACAACAGTCCTGACCATAATTATATAGCCTTACAGCAGCCTCTTAATTTGAAGTTAATGTCCCTGTTCATTAGAGGTCTTTTAGATTACAAGATGCTGTTTTTGCTTAGCCTACTCCTTGTGATTTCTTTCGCAAATCTACCCTCACAGCTAATGTTACTTCCCAAATATACAACATTTTCCACGTGTTTAAGTTCTGTGTTATCTTCCATAAATTTTATCTCCGGAGTTATTTCTAATTTGGAAACACCCATTACTTTCCTCTTTACAGCATTAACTTTAACCGATATTCTTTACCGTTTTCATAAATCTGTTAACCAGTTTTTGTAACGCCTCTTCACTATCCGTAATTACCTTACAGTAGCATCATCTGCATAGCGCATATGTTATATTACTTTACCATTAACTTTTATTCCTTCATTGTTACTTAAAACGTATATCATTAAGAACTCTGAGCTTATTTTACACAATGTTGGAGACAACACACCTCTAACTTTGAACCAATTAGTTAAGTTCATTATTAACATGTTGCCAGTAAAAAAATATCATTAATATAAATGAATAGGGCTAGATTTAGCCCCGAAATCGCTTAACTGACACCATGCCTGGAGCTGGCGGACGTCCGCCCCAAAGGGGTCACAGCTCAAGATTTAAGCAACCATTAGTCCGGAAAACTGTGAGGGCAAATATTTTCTGAGAGAGAATTGTGAACTCACTGGAACAATCTGCTAGAGAGCGTTGTGACGCCACTGAGTGTGAGCTCATTCAAGGCCAGACTTGACCAATACTGGAGCAGGTTCCAATATATTCAGGAGCCAACAGTGCGTATCAGAGACGTAACCGATCGTCCAAGCAGCTAACGAGCCAATCAGTGGCGAAGAGGATAAAAGTAAAAATCACTACTGCAGAGCAATGCTGGGAAAATACAAAGAAAACTGAACGAAGCTCTCTCTCATTATTATTATTATTATTATTCCATATCACTGACCATATCAGGACCCACATAGCTCATGGAAATTACACAAATGGTAACGTGAGACGCGCAGTCTTTTTGGCTTCGGGGTTTTCAAGACCAACCGCTGACTTTCGCATTTACAAAACTGAAATAATACCCACCAAACAAACCCCTTGTAAACCTTACCCAACCTTTCCTAACTTTTGGGTTAGGAAAGGTTAGGCAATGTTCTCAGAGGTTTGTTTGGTGTTCTATTTAGTATTTTACACCACAGTTTCCCACTACTTCGAAACCCTGCCCACTTTGAACCATGATTGTTGGTAACTGGGAAGAGGGGGGTGGGGGGGGTTCATGTCTCCATAACGACTCATTTATGATGGAACTGAAAGTCAGATCCGCTTAAAACACAAAATACACAAGAAACCTAAAACGAATCTTTACCGCAGTATTATCTGTCCGAGCCATGGCATTCACAATTCCTGGGCACAGAGGAAAGCATACATTACCCCCTCACCCTCCCTGGACCCCACAGTACAACAACACATTTTTATCAACATACCTGCACTCAACTGCTAATAATCACAACGTAGAGTCCTGGAAGCCTTACAGCGCCACAAACACTTCGAAATCCACAAACAACGAACGTAAAACCCGGAAATAGCCATAAAATACTGAATCACTACACACACTAGTAGCTGTCACTGGTGAGTGGCGACTTGGGCGAGTCCAACTGCAGAAGCGGAACCCAAAGAAAGTATATAGGCCGAACCTTGAGGTGCTTTGATTCCTTGATTCATTGGTTCGCTTTACTGATTCACATGAAAATCACTTACGTATCTATTTACAGACTAGGTGGCAGAAAGAACGTAATTTTCTCAAATTACTTCAAGCCATCCATCATAAGTTAAATAAAATTAACTAACGAATCTCATGATAAATTTTAATCATGAGATTCGAAGCTTCGTCACCGATCCCGCTGTCACAACATTAAACTAGTCCATAACCAAACAAGCAGAGGGCCACTAGACGTCTGCCTTCATAATTTTTCCCCGTGAAAAATGGACCGTTTGAAAAAACAAAAATTAATGGTAATCATACGAGAGAGAAAGAGCTTCGTTCAGTTTTCCTTGTATTTTTCTCCACATTGCTCTGCACTAGTGATGCTAGTTAGCGATTTTGGAGTTATACAGTATGTAGCACTATCATTTATATTTTGCAACAAATTCGCATCTACCGATAGAAAATCTATAAGCGTTTAAAATATTATAAACAATTTTGTTTTCTTGTTATTCTCTGATAAAGTCTTACCATTTTTGCTGGATAATTTTACCTGTGACATTCCAGCGAGTTTTAAGGCGTATGGGCTTATAGCAGGATATTTATTTATTTATTTATTTATTAATTATTTTTTTACGAGGATTAGCCCACCTGAGCACAGGTCACTGACCCACATCAGGGCCTGGGGGACGAAAATATAATAATAATAATAATAATAATAATAATAATTAATAAAAAAAATAATCATAAATACGAAAACGAAAAAATAAATCAAGAGCGAGAAACGATATACAGTATGTATGTTGTGTTGTTAATAGTAAGAGAAACAATTGAAACCCCGCAATTGTGTGTAATGAGGCAAAGTCAGATCAGCAACCTGGGACTTGGTCACAATTCTTGTGATGCCATATGGCAGCAGGGTCTTCCATTAGACAAAACATTATGCTTCCAATATCTTCCCAGGCAGTAGTACCTCCCTGTTAGATAGATGCCTACTACCTACTACTAATAGTTAAAATTGTTAACCCTGTTATCCTTCGCAATTGGCGTGAGGCCGAGAAGTTCAGTGCCTTTTCCGAATGTGTTGTCAGTGTGCATTGCATTGGTTCCTCTAGACTAGAGTCTAGACTCTAAAGTAGAGTTCTTTATTATATTGTTATGCCGAGGCATAATTTGGTATTATAGTGTTTGTAAACTAGGTGGTTTTTTTCCTTTTTCTGTCGCAAGCAGCAGTTATTTTGTCAAGTTTAAGGAGATTTTCGTGTACATGTTGATGCATTGTAGTGGATTCCTCCCCTACAAACGTTGTTTGTCGCTGACGAGCCGACCCACGAATCCAGCCGCACCTCGTGTCTAGGTCAGCAACCAGCGCCGCCATACATCACGGAGGTCAACTATTAAGCCACGCCTACCCCTGCTATATAAGACCTGACCTCGTGGTGACCTACCTCTTTCTACTCACTGCTACCAGCAAGCTACACCTCCTACTCCTCCACTCCTGCCTGGCGGCCCTCGCTCCCGCCAGCGACCCACAAGCTGGTCCTCCTCTGAGCACCCTCACCAACCAGCTCTCTCTGCATCACGCTTGTAACCATGCTGCCTTCCCAGCACCAAGCTGCATTGTACATCCAATACAACATGTATACAGAGAGCACATTGTGAGTTTCCTTTCTCCATCCCATCCTGAGTGTGAACCAACATCTCGTACCCCACAATTGGTGACCCCCGGAGATTCGCACCCACACAGGATGGAGGAGAAATATCACATAACCCCACAAATGGTGACCCCCGGAGATTCGCACTCACACAGGATGGAGGAGAAACCGATCGCTCTCCCAGTCTTCAAGCAACATGGAAGACTGGCTTATCTACACAGAGGCAGCTCTCATCGGCTCTACAGCTACTGTCTCTACACTGCAGGTTAGACACCCTAGAGAAGCACTGCTTCTCTAAGCAGACACCAGCTCCTCTTCCTGCCACAAGCACCACGTCCTACCGACCCCAGCAGGCGCATCTGAGGACTCTGTACCTGCCGAGAGGGAAGCACAGCATTCATCGACCCCACACACCGTTTTTTTTCCCCTCAGGCACTCCTTGCTACTGTCCTGCACCCTGCTGCTGTCGTGGACCCTGCTCCTATCATAGACCCTCCTCCTGACGTCGCCCCTGACCCAGTCATCCCAGCCAGTGACCATGAGGACGCTGCCCCTGCAGCGACAGAAGCGCAACATTCATTGCCCCCACACACCCTTTTTCTCCCTCTCTTCTCCCACAGATCTCGTGTCTAGACAGTTGTCTCCCTTAGCGGCCGGCTCATCCACGCCCTCGCCGTTATGTCTCACATGTGGCATGCACCGCCCATTCTGCCTCACATGTGCCATGCAACCCTGCAGACAACAAGTCTCCTACACCGCCTGGAGGGAAGAGGGAGTATTGTAGTGGATTCCTCCCCTACAAACGCTGTTGGAAGAGGGAGTATTGTAGTGGATTCCTCCCCTACAAACGCTGTTTGTCGCTGACGAGCCGACCCACGAATCCAGCCGCACCTCGTGTCTAGGTCAGCAACCAGAGCCGCCATACATCACGGAGGTCAACTATTAAGCCACGCCTACCCCCGCTATATAAGACCTGACCTCGTGGTGACCTACCTCTTTCTACTCACTGCCACCAGCAAGCAACACCTCCTACTCCTCCACTCCTGCCTGGCGGCCCTCGCTCCCGCCAGCGACCCACAAGCTGGTCCTCCTCTGAGCACCCTCACCAACCAGCTCTCTCTACTCAACGCTTGTAACCATGCTGCCTTCCCAGCACCAAGCTGCATTGTAAATCCAATACAACATGTATACAGAGAGCACATTGTGAGTTTCCTTTCTCCATCCCATCCTGAGTGTGAACCAACATCTCGTACCCCACAGTATTACTTATGTAAGAATTTTCTAGAATGTATTGCATCATTTGTGTTATGATTTACATTCTATTGTAAGCCTCGATCAGAGTAGAACATACTAGAACTTCTCAGACCTGTCTGGGTCGTTCTAGGATCGTCTGATGAGACATATAAGCAGCAGTGAGAGGCCTTGAGTCATCTGAGAATTGCACCTCGGCGAGGCAAGATCTTCTTTACTCCCGAGGTACTGCGTGAACTTGACAATGCTGACCTGTGACCAGGCGAAGGTTGTAAGACTGTACCCAGTCACGTGCCCTTCGCGCAAGCAAATAAACTTCCTTGTCCTAAGGAAGTTTTTTGACTCCTTAGAAATCAGGGGGGTGACAAGGGTCGTCCGCAGAGCGAGTGGTGGCCTTACCGTCACCTTCGCGGAATGGGGACAGGCCCAGCAAATAGCCAACATAACAGAAATCAACGGGATCCAGTTACTAGTGCAAGCTCGCCCAGAGGACAACTTGGTGTTGAGAGTCATCTCCCACACCGAGATAGAACACCTTGAAAAAGAAGAACTGGCCGAGCTGATCGGAGACCAGCAATAGTACGGAAGCTGACCAGTGGAGTATCACTGGTTAGCTACCCCACGAAGCTACCAAGCACCGTTTTGCTGGGATGGGAGAACATCTCAGTAAGACCGTATGAAAGAAGACCAACAAGATGTTACAAATGCCAGAGGTACGGCCATCTGGCGGGGAAGTGTCGTGCTCGGGAGGTCTGTTGCTGGTGCGGAACACCAGGGCACCATGACACCAACTGCTCGGCGGCCGACAAGAAATGTGCAGCTTGTGGTGGCCCACACTCCTCCTCCGAACGGGAGTGTCCCAAGTGGAGGGAGGAGTGTAGGGTGGCTAAGCTGCAAAGCAAGAAAAAACTGAGCTACAAGGAGGCTCTCTTGTAGTGAAGACCGAAGAAAAGAAGAATCAAGACCCCAACAAGACCGAAGAAAAGAAGTTTATACACCTTTACGAGAATAATTTACCAGAACAAGACCAAGAAGAAGAATGTATACCAGAACAAGACCAAGAAGAAGACTGTATACCAGAACAAGACCGAGAAGAAGAATGTATACCAGAACAAGAACAAGAAGAAGAATGTATACCAGAACAAGACCAAGAAGAAGAATGTATACCAGAACAAGACCAAGAAGAAGACTGTATACCAGAACAAGACCGAGAAGAAGAATGTATACCAGAACAAGAACAAGAAGAAGAATGTATACCAGAACAAGACCAAGAAGAAGAATGTATACCAGAACAAGACCAAGAAGAAGAATGTATACCAGAACAAGACCAAGAAGAAGACTGTATACCAGAACAAGACCGAGAAGAAGAATGTATACCAGAACAAGAACAAGAAGAAGAATGTATACCAGAACAAGACCAAGAAGAAGAATGTATACCAGAACAAGACCAAGAAGAAGAATGGCAATTGAAAAGTAAAAGAAAAAAAGGAAGAAGTCCAAAGAAAATGACTGCAAACAAACAGCTTCGGCCGAAATAGCCTAACGGCGAAGTGGCCAGTAATCCCCAAACAAGCCTTGAGTCAGTCAACCGTTTCTGCTCAGAGTGTAAAGTACAACAAGTCTATTAAGACAACTGAAGATAATTGTTGTACTAGTATTGTGGAATTGTTGTGTTCAATATAAAGTGAAAAGACTAAGCGATTGTACACTGGTAGTGTGCTGACTATATATTTGAAGTGAGAAGTCCAGCTGTGAAACCATTACTTTGGGAACAGTGTTGTGAAGAATTAGTGACTATTAAAGGAGACTACAGTGCACAAGTGTGTTTCTGTGACCTGGTGGAAACCTACCTGCCTGTTGTTTGTCTGTGCACTTATACTGTTCGTCGGAAAATTACCGGAGACCGGCGGACAGCCAGTAGTAATATGACGACACTTTTAAGGTATCTACTGCTTCTGTATACACGACCCTAGCCACTGGTAACCAGTGGTGGAAGCTGGGTAAGTGGTGAAAGGAGGGTCGTAACAAACATAATGCCAGAATACAGATGTAAATTCACTGCAGATTTAAAGATCAAATTTCTGTGTTTTAAAAGTGGTAGATGAAAATGGGAAGCTGAATGCCTGGTGTGTAAACAAGGAACTTATTATAGTAAATAAAGGCATTAATGATTTACAAACGCGTGTGAACTCAAACAAGCACAAGAGTACAATTCGAGGGGAGAGCTCATCAATAAAACTCAGATTATTTTGTAAAACCAGGTAATAAATCAGAAGTTGCTGTTACTGCTGCAGAGGGTACTTATGAATTTCACACTTTTAAGCATCACGATAGTTTCAAATTAATGGATTGCACATCTGCCTTGGTGAAAAAGACAATCCTTGATTCTGAGGTGGTACAAAAGTTTTCAAGTGCTTGACCAGCGATTGTTAACTTTGTGCTTGCACCACATTCTCTTGATGCTGCACAGAAAACCTTGGTAGAAAGTAATATAGCCTAGTGTGGGGTATATACAGATGGAAGGAATCACAATTTAGTTAAAATATTTCAACTAATTATTCAGTATTTTGACTGGAAGAATGGTGGTTTACAGTAAAAATTTATGAAAGTTCAGACAGAACACTCCTATGAAACTGCTGACATAATTGCTAAATATGTAAAAAAAAAAAAAATTGTTCGAGATGTGCATTGCATTCAGGTGACAACTGCATTACCCTGTACAATGTTAGGAGGACTTTGGCATGATGAAGAAGGAAAGAAAATGTTTGCAAACTTAAAGATTTTACAAAAGAGACCATTAATTGGAGTGGGTTGCCAAACATATTTTGAACAACTGTGTTCATCATGCAGCAGAAAAAAAAGGATGTTGATATTGAGAATATTAACTTTAAAATTTCTCAGTATTTTTATATACAGTATACACTGTCCAAACTGAGCAGTTGGTAGGAGTACTGTGAGTGGTGAATTTGGATACAGAAAATTGCTTTCTCATAGCAAGGCTCACTGGCTGTCACTATTTCCAGGCATCACAGGGGTGATACAGATGTTTCTGGCTTTGAAGTCCTTTCTGTCACTGGACAAACCATCTGCAGTGATTAAGAAATTTTTTGAGCATGAATTGAACGAGGTTTACCTCTGGCACATGCATTCATTAATTAGCGTATTCCAAACACACATCCAAGAAATTGAAATGGAAGTAATTGATGAAGAGTGTAATAAGTTCTTTCCTGAAGTAGGTAATATATACAACAAATGCCTCGAGTTTTTGGAGAAATGGATTAAACCCAGGGAAGACTTTTCTTATTTCAAGTGGATAACCTTGAACGAGACACCAAATTCGACTAATATGGAGCCTTGTGTCAAATACCTGATTGATAGGGGTGCCAATTGATGATGTGAAGTGTTTTGATCAGGTTAGTAACCTGATGAAATCTTAGGAATATTGCACATGATGAAAAATTTAGTAATTTGCTACTACAGTAGACCCTTGCCATTCACAAGGGATAGGTTCCAAGAAATGGCGTGAATTGGCAAAAACGCAAATGGCAACTTATTCTACCTTAGTGCACTACTGTATACCTATACCAAACAACTTTCTTTGTTGGGGTCGTCATTGACTTCTGCCTTTTACATTTCACTCCAATAGCATCCCTAGAACTGACACTAGGCTGTCTTTTAGGGGCTGTTTCACACAGAAACACTTAAGTTTTGAGAGTACAACACGAGATGCTGCGTGGGGTGACTCGTTGTGCTGCGGGAAAAGACTTGCAAGCCAACCACCATAGCCACCATCTGCTTATCGCGAATCGTCAAATTCGCGAATTGCAAACTCGCAAATAGCAAGGGTCTACTTTGTACCAAAAGTGCACCAAATATTTTGAGAAATCCAAGAATATTGAGTGTCACTCGGAACTATTAAGAATTGCACAGTTCTTCTTTGCTATTCCTCTTCACAAAGGAAAGGAATAGTCTGACTGTCGCATTGCTGAAAAGAATTGCGATTGTGCAGTACAGTGCAGCTTATGAGAAACTTCTTGTACTGATTTTTATACCTCCTTAAAGAGTAATCAACCACTAATGAGAAAGCGATCTATAGAGAAATACCGGGTATGCATGGGCACATCAAGTCACACTGGGTAAATACTAAAAGACTGCTTAGGGAGTGAACTTCAATGCATATATGTGTACTTTTTTTTTTACATCATCATATATAGCACATTACTACAATGCAAGACAGTATATATTGGCACTAATGGTTTATAAATAATGTACCATAAAGCATTGCCCCCCCACCCCCCCCCCCAAGAAAAAAGGCTGCTTTTGGACAGCGTATTACCCAGGGGGGGAATGTCATGTGTATGTGTGTGCGTACAGATATTTTCTGTCTGTTGAAGCATCCTCTTTTTTTTTTTCATTGTTCAGATATGTTTACCTTATAAATCAAAGTTTCAAAACAGTGAATGCTCGAACTCCAAGTTTATGTCTCCTACATCATTTGCTGTTATATTTGCCAATTCATGTTTTACAACTGTCAATTCAGATTGTAAAATGTAATTTATTGGCCTTCATACGTCACCACCAAATGAAAAACTGTCAATTTGGGCTGAAAAAATGCTGTGGGCATACCCCAGGTTAAGCAATGGTTCCACTCCGGGAAAACCTTTCAGCAGCACAAAATCATTTTCCCATATATACTGTACTTCCATTATAAAAGTTGAAATGCGTTCCCAAGTAAATTTTTTCGGCCAAAAAAGTAATATTGTACAAGCACATATGTGAATGAAAATAAGCAGTTTCAAACACATACAATGATTCAGTCATGCTGTAACATGATAATAAACAAACAAAACACTCGAATTTTACTTACCATAACTGATGTCGAGGGCTGCAGGTGTGGTGAGGTGAGATTGTCGGATCAGGGTTACTGGGAGTTCCCTACTTAAAACATTAAGTTTAATTTCTTGAACTTATTGGTCTTTTTCCACTCACATTGAATAAGGGTACACAAAAACACACATATAACTGAACACAAATTGGGGGAAGAATTCTGAGCAGCATCATTGTTGTTGTGGCTGCTGTCAGCTGGTAAGGTGAGCCGCCCGGCAGCCATCTTGTATCTACCACCAGAATCCACACGAAAGAAACTTATAATTTCGGTGAAATTTTTTGTTTTATATCGCGATTTTTTCTTGTGAAAATCTTAATAAAGTAACCAAAATCCCATAAGGGCAAGTAAAGTCCTAAACATAGATGCATAACTGAACACATGCTGGGGAAATAATTCTAACTGAGCAGCTCCATTTTTGCAGTGAATGCTGGCAACTGAAAAGGCAAACAGTCTTCCAACTGCCTTGTGGCCACCACAGAAACATCCACACAATTTTTTTTTATTCTATTTTTTGTAAAATAATTATTATAATGGAGACTTTTTAAAACAAAAATAAAAATTCCGTAAGGGTGAATTTTTTCCCATTACCCTAAATTATGGTCTAAATTTCAAAATTCTGTAAGGGCGAAATTCCATAACACCGGGTATGCCAGTAGTTAAGGTATAACATCGGATTAATCCTATGGTCATTTCTGACATAGTATTTACACTTTATCCTCTGTCAGCCTACTAAATTTTTACATATTGTAGTGATAAAATTTTTTTGTATACCGGTAAACAAGTTTTCAGAATAAAAAACATTACCATATATTTCTCACTTGTTCAGCAATTACCGATACATAGAAAACAGTTTTGCGAGAACATTGTGTTCAGTTAAACACAAAAGTGCCTTTCATTGAGGGATTACTATTTATAGTACAGGGGGTATTTGTGTGTGAACACATCTTTCAGACAAACTTATTACAGTATTTGTTAACTTTACTACCATATACAGCATTTTTGGCCCGAATGGACAGTTTTTCAGTTGATGGTGATGTACGTAGGACGATAAATAGCATTTTGCAATCTTAATTGACAATTGTAAAACATGAACTGACAAATATAGCAACAATTAGCCTTAAGAGACATACACAGAACTGTACTTTGAGTTCGAGCATTCACTCGAGACACAACACAGTGAATGCTCAAACTCAAAGTACATGTCCCCAATGTCATTGGCTGCTATATTTGTCAGTTCATGTTTTACAACTGTTAATTCAGATTCAAATCTGCTATTTATTGTCCTTCGTACATCACAACCAACTGAAAAACCGTCCAATTGGGCCAAAAAATTATGTAATCCAACCCTATTTAACTATTTTTATATGCTTGATTTGCATAGGAGGAAATAACTTTCCATTACAGGTTGAACCTCCCTAATCCGGTACTCTATTGTCCGGCAAAATTTTAGTTTGCCGGACGACCGCTAGTACCCACCAGTGCTAGTATCCATGGTTCCACATACCCTTTGTTTACATCTGGTCCTCGTGAAGTTAAGTGCGTTGTTAGGTATTTCAAGTGTTTCTGAAATATTTCACCTGTTAATAATCCTTAATATGCCTCCTAAGCATATTTACAGCTGCTCCCCAACTTATACGGGGTTAGGGACCTAAATCCAGGACGTAAGTCGAAAATGCTTAAATAATGCATAGAAAATCTAAAATGGGTGTATCTTTTTCTTCTCAACACCACAAAACTCTCACTATTAAGCTGGCCAGCCACTTTAAAGTGAATTACAAACGAAAATTTTGTCAGTACACAATCAGACGTTGGGACGTAATTTGACAAAATTTTGGTACCAAGGCGGTCGTATGTCCGGGTGGTCGTAAGTCAGGGAGTAGCTGTATTTTATTATTTCATTTACTGTACAGTACATATATTTTTTTCTTCTTTACAGGTGAACATCACCAATTTATGTACAGGTTGAGGTACCATAACTATTTTGCCATTTTAAGTGCAGAATGAGAATTATTGTTTATCCACTTTCGTTTATTATAATTACACTGTACAGAAGAACGTGGATATAACACGAGATATGTTCCTAACCCGAATTCACACTAAATCGAAGTGGTTTAAATGGAATAATTTAGTTTGGAACTTGAGGGACACAAAATACTAAAAAGACTTTAGAGTCTACCCAGATGTACCTCAGCACATATCCTAGAATAAACAAAACATTGTTTTATTTAGGATTATGTTAAAAGATACACAGCTAAAATTAAGGGATTGGAATGGTCTGTTTACTGGCTGGTTAGATGGGGTTGAGTTTTTCTCTTATAAAATGTCACTGAACTGACTTGGGAGAATATAATTAACATTACTAGAATTCTTATAAGATAGTGATTATTTTGAATATAATCATGTTATAGCTTGCATTAGACAAAAATTTTAGTTCTAATTTAAGAATTTTATTACAGAGCAAAATTTTTTATCTCGTGCAAAATATATGACGTTTATATTCATATTATTCGGGATCTTGCAAGGATTCTAGCAATGCAAATTATATTCTCCTAACTTTAGACTGTGATATTATTTAACATAAAAGCTGTAAGCCTAAAACACCAAACCCTGGCTGGGAAGATGAGGGGGGGGGGGGGGGGGGGGAAGAGACATGTTTGACAGTTGGCACAAAGGTCTAGTGAAGTATTTATTTGTTTATGTCCTTTAGCTTGAGTTTATGTTTTTTGCTTATAAAAGGTCACAGAAGTGACCGGGGAGAATATAATTTACATTGCTGGAATTCTTATACGATAGTGATTAATTTTAATATAATCATGCTATAGTTTGCATTAGACATACAAATTTTAGTTCTAATTAGGAGTGGCCAAATTTTTTTTCTCTTGTGCAAAATATATGACATTTATATTCAAATTATTCGCTGTCTTGCAAGGATTCCAGCAATGTATATTATATTCTGTGATATTATATAAAATAAAAACTAAGCCTATAACCACCAAACCCTGGCTGGGAGGGGGAGGGAGGGATGAAGGGGAAGTGACATGTTTGACAGTTGTGCTAAGGTCTAGTGAAGTATTTATTTGTTTATTTGTCCTTTAGATTGAGTTTTTGTTTTTTGTTTATAAAATGTCACAAAAGTGACCAGGGATAATATAGTTTACATTGCTGGAATTCTTATATGATAGTGATTAATTTTAATATAATCATGCTATAGTATGCACTCGACAAAAATTTTAGTACAAACATTTAGTACATTATTTTGAGTACAGATACAGTACAGCTTTGTCCTTAGGACAGTGTAGCATGCCCAGAGAAACATTAGGTGCATTAGGCACATTAAAACTGTGTGACAATAATAATACAATGTATTTTACAAAGACCACCTATGGTTCGGAAAATTCTATAGTCCAGCACCGGTCAGGTCCAAAGGGTGCCGGATTAGGGAGGTTCAACCTGTACTTCCTTTTGCTCTTTATAATGCTACTTTAACTACCCCTGATGACCTTTAGCCTTTAAATCAAAAGAAAAAGGTTGCAAATAAAAGGCTGCTATTTTCACCCATAATAATATTGCCATATTTCTAAAAATGTCTATTTTACAAAAGCTAGTATACACAGGGCCGTTGTAACATGGCCATTCAAATCATAAATTACAGACTACAATACACGAGCGGAAATATGAATTTACAATGTCAGTATTCATAAATTTTCTTGGAACAAAATCACTAGGGTAACATATTTACATATTGTACTTACATAAAAGACTCGACAGCATAGAATCCTTAAGCTTTCATGAAAAAGTATGAAGTATAGTTCAATGCCTAATAAATTAATGGACATTAATTTAAATACCCTTGACAAGATTTACAAGTCAGTGACAACATTTGCACGACTTATGTTGATTGGCAAGAACACTAAAAAATTATTTGCTTTATACATAAGCAACTAATCATAATACTTTACATACAGCTACTAAATTCCTGAACAATCAATCAATTTCTATTGATATCTATACTCTCTGTTGTCAACAGGAGTTGAGAAACATTAAACTTGTTAACCATCAGAATCAGGGTGGGTAGGGGAAAAGGGAGGGGGAGGAAGAATATCAACAAATCATTATCATAGCTTAAGAATCATGATGCCCAAAGCCTTATAACAATGTCAAGGCAATTCAAAGCTAGTAGCAAAACCTGGAGTATTGACCAAATGACCTCAAAAACCTAAAATCACTAAGCACATAATGATCCTTAAGCAATGACACCTAAAATGGAATCTTCACCAGAACCACACCAAACACTCAGTCAGGAGGTTAAGTCACAACTTTTTCACCAACACACTAGGGACCACTAGTTAAAGCTCCCCTAACACAAAACTATTATCAAGAATAATTTGACACATTCAGTGGATCTGTGCCATAGGTACTCTCATCAATAAGGCTCAGCTTCACTATTGTAAACATGAAAATTTGTCTCTGATAAGAACCTTAGGCTCAGCTACTAAGTGTCACATTTACAACCTTGAAGTCAGATCTACGTACAGATCACACTGACAAGGAATGATTCTCAAACTATAAATTACTGTATGTCCCTCCTGGAGCAGTTTCCATCTTAAATTTCTGTAAAAATTTGGTTCTGGCTGACAGAATCACCACAATATTTTTCTTCTGTATTTCTCGATATGAAGAACCTGGTTTAACACGCACTTGATTCCTAACATTTCCTCAATATTGCTTTAATCTGTAGTTAACAAGAGATTTTCCAAATACAATGTCATTATCACATGTCCACATTCACCGTTACCACTTTTGTTATAAATAAATTAATATTCACCGAGCGAATGTAGGTTAATGCCAACCCAACTTTTTACGTCTGAATTTTTATTAGTCTTTCTTGCATGATTTCAAAACCTAGACATCAAACGAGTTGATGTTTTCTTCAGAGATCACCAATGTTTATATCAGTTTCACCGTTTAAAATGCCAATCAGCAAGAATAATTCTTGACCTCCTCCTTGGCCCATTACTCAGGGCCTGGATCTATGAAAATATTAATTCGGTTCACAAGTAAATATGAGATTGACAAAAGAAGTAATGACATGCATGGCAAGGCATCATTCACTGACAGTCCACATGGGAAGTTCTCCAAGGACCATGAGCAGTTCAAGCCAACCTACATGAAAAATAACCTCAAAGTCCACATACTGTCACAATCTTTTTCTTTTAATTACACTTCACTCATAAATATTCCTGTTAACAACATTCTGGTTCTTCATAGCTAAAAGGTTGAGACAATATGCAATTTTCATATAACATCCAGCCCCAGAAGTTAGCCATCACCCTAAACACACCGTATGTGTGACACCCTGGCAACCATGGCTACAATAGTTCAGTATTGCTACAATACTTACCTTCACAGCACCCACACTTTATATATTGTGCCCTTATAACAATTTGATACATACTCACCAAGTGTTTATTTCAGTTTATTCAGTTTCTTTGGGCTTGAGTTTACACTTAAGAGTAAAAGAATGACTAGCAGAAGCTTTTGAAAAACAACCAGTTATATTAGAGTACAGTATATGAAACAATAGATACGACCCAATTTCTATAAATTGTCAACAAAGATCTTATATAAATAATATATAAGATACAATATTAATAAATGTAATTTTATAATTCCTAAATCCAATATATGTTGCATGACAAAGCACCAACAGGTAGCATGAATCTCTTCATAGCTGCCCATTTTTCTTTACACTGGATCTTCCAGAATAACCCTTCATTCTTAAGCAGTACTTGTATGATAGTAACAACCAGATATTTGTACACTTGAAATGTTTTTTTACCATTTTCCATTAAGTTATAAATGTTTTTGTAAGTACTCAGGCATCTCTCAGTAGATACAGTACCTGGTGGACTATGATACAAGCAGTGATTAAAATACACTTCATGAAAAGATAGTCAATACCTGCATACCATGTATGTATTTGATTAAGTATCTCCACTGTCACAAAGTGGACTGGTGCGGCAACAGCCGACTTGGGCCAGGGATAGCTTCAGAACACAAGTCCTGCTGCTTTTTGATTTGTGACCATACTGTCATTGGCAATATTAGGTTTAAAATTGTGACATGATGTAGTACTACTAATTTAAATATTCCCATATTTAACTTTATCAATAAAACCTAAAATATATATTGTCGTGGAAATAACAGTTTTAAATATAATTTGAGCAGATACCTCCACTAAGTTTTTGTAAACAATTCTACTAAACATAAAATTGGCAGCCCATGTCTGCCAGCCTGTGAGGGACCTGCTCATAGTCTCTCACCAGGCCAGACGTATCCCTATGAGTCATAGGACGATGAGTGGTGGTCGGGGGGTCGACCAGGTGAAGGTGGAGAGGAGAGATTACTACTGGTGTTGGAGGCAATGGAGTGACGTGGTGAGGTATCTCCACACTCTTGCTGTAATGAAAAAAATTTAGAATCTTCAGTATTAGTTTTTGTATTTGCTCTACACCCACCTTGCTGTAATAGGAATTCATGAGCTGCTCAAGCTCTTTGAAAGGCTGCTTAGCAATAAGTATCAATTTTAAAATATTCTAATGTACAGCATGCCCTTAATATTTGAGGGGGTTAGGTTCTCAAAATGGCCGCAAATAGCCAAATCCGTGAATAACATTTGCTGACTGGAGAGGAGGGGGGTACATTTTTACTCGTGAGCAAGGAAATGTATATTCCCTTTATGTGTTTGCCCTAAGAACAATTATTTCTTTTACCTGTATTGTGTATTGTATATACTGTACAGTGATATCCCCGTTAGCCGGAACAATTGGTGCAAAGCACTTCCGGGAATGAGAGATTTCCGGATAACGAGACGACTCTCAAGTCGGAAAAAATCCTTCATCCCCGGAATTTTTTGGGTAACGGAAAAATTTTCTCTGAATTTCCAGAAAATGTACTCCCCCATTCCCGGAAATCTTCCAGGTATTGGGAAAATTTCTCAGAATTTTCTGGAAAATGTGCCCCTCAGAAAATCGTTCCCATAGCCGGAAAATTAAGGCATTGGGAAATATTTTCTGAAAAAAAAAAAAAATAAAATAAAAAAAATAAATAAATTCCGGCTATCAGAGAGTGCCGAGTTTGAGGGATTCCGGCTAATGGAGATATTACTGTATGTGTGCGTGTGAAGACACACACATACAAAACACATACAAATATATAATAAAGGGAAAATCCTCTCACAAAGGATCAGGAACAAGACAACAAAAATGTATTAAAAATGTAAGTCTACCCTCAAGTCAACTGCGTGCTTTGTTATTAAAGTTATAACAAAGCACGGAGTTGACTTGAGGGTAGACCCCAACATTTTTAATACAATTTGTTGTGTTGTTTCTGATTATTTGTGAGAGGATTTTCCCATTATTATTTACCGGCATATATGATGATGATGATGATGAAGTAAAGTGGCAAATGACATTGCCCTGGGGGAAGAGAGGAGAGAGAGAAGAAAAGCATAGAAACGGGAAGTGAAGTAGTAGGGGATGATAGCAGGTGGGCTGTCCGACGCACCCCTATTTTACAAGGATATTTTGTGGGAATATTATTTTTAGTAAGTTTCGTTATACAATTATTGAAAGTGATTTAAAGTGGTTGTGTAGGGGAAAACATGATTTTGTGCATGTAAATACAATATATACTGGAATCATTTAGGAAATCTTATACAGTAAGTCCCCAAGTTACGTACATAATGGGGACCAAAAGGTTGTACTTAACTCGAAATGTACGTAACTCGATAATTTCCGCGAGTTTCTTTGGAAAATCCTGTGCTGTTTTCCAATCAGCACTCGCCGCCTCACCAGTCACTCGAACATTATGCAGCTTATTTCGCACCTTGAATCGGTTAAACCACCCATTGCTAGCATTGAATGTCACAGTATCATCAGGGTGATCTTTCTTTAGGTCGTTGAAAAGACTTCGGGCTTTCTCCTGAATCATACTGAGACACAGAGGCTTACGTTTTTGTGTGCAGTCCTCGATCCACAGCGCAAGATATTTTTCCATTTCTTCCAGAACCTTCCCTCTTCTTTTAGTTATAATCGTAGATTGCATTGGCACTGCAGATTTCACATGTTCCTTGATCTTTTCTTTGCCCTTATCAATTGTATTAACAGTTGACCGACTCAGGTTAAATTTGCGGGCAACATTGGTCAACTTTTCACCACTTTCAAGCAATTTTATTATGTCCATTTTTACCTCTAGTGAGATTGCTTGACGTTTCGTAGCACTCCCACTGGCTTCACCACTCTTACGCTTTACACCAGTCATTGCACACAGAGTAAAGTGTACAAAATAGGGCAGAAATTCACAGGAGAAGTATGCACAATGACCACACGTGTTGTTTTGGTGCGTCTAGCGTGTCGTCTGCATGGTCAGTGATAGTGGCGGCGCGGTGCGGCTGGCTCGCCCGCCAAATTTAAAAATTGCTCGCCCTTTTAAGACAATATTTTTGCAATTAAAGACTTCAGAAACGATGTACGTATCGGCCGTTTGTACGTAATTCGGATGTACGTAATTCGGGGACGAACTGTATACCGGCAGTAAAATTTTACTAACCCAACTCTACCTTTGATCAGAGCAGCTGTGTGGCGTGTTTATATTTTGGTCGAGATAATTACCGACAGGATGTGAAACTCATAATTTTGGCGGTGATGTTTTGTGTTGCCGCGATCTGCCACCAGGGTGTAGCACCATCGCTAATGTTTTGGTGTCATCGACTCATTGCAAATGGCTGACTGGCGGCAGACCTTTCTGTTAACATTTCTTTAATCTTACTAAGGGCATTTCTCATTTAGATAATAAATAAATGTTTCTTAAAAGGTAATACAATCGCTAAATGATGTAAGACATGTATCTGGTGTGGGTTAAGTATGCTGGGGAAGGAGGTACAGTGAGATGTTGTGAGCTTCCCTCTGCCATTAAGCCAATGTAAGCCATTATTTACATATTCGTCAAATTTGCCGAAGTTTGTGATAATAGATTGTGATAATTTGGCTTGTTTTTTTGTATTTTATTATTAGTAACACAATTTTTGTACTTAATGGACTACTGCTCGTCTCAGACTCCCTAGCTAGGAACCTCCGCCTATGGCACTCGGCCTCCCATCCGTAATATGGGCGCAATAGACGCAGGGTAATTTGGGATACATTTAAAAAATAAATAAAATGTGTCTTATATGCTGGAAAATACGGTATTTGCATGTGTTTGTGTGTGTGTGTGTGTGTGTGTGTACATACTCACAAATATACAATACCTGTACAGGTAAAAGAAATTACGGTCTCTAGAAATAATCGCTCCCTGTCCCAACTGCGGAAATGCCAGCAACTATAAAACTACCCTTAGACATTTTTGGGTGTGTCCAGGGTGTCATCTGTGAATAATCGAGGTCCGCGAATTTTATGGGCATGCTGTATGTAAATAATCACCTTAAAATATAGGATAGCATTATTGTTGTGGATGACTAATGAGTAGCAGATTTAGTATATAAAAAAAATAATATGAAGGCACAAGGCTATACCTCTTGTAATTGATGAATAATCTGATGACGAGGTTCTTCTGGTGAGCGTTGTGGAGGCAGGTGCTGTGGAGCTGAGGTGGGCGGTAAGGGAGGCATTCCTGGCCGACGTATAGAGCCAGGCATTGGTGGAGGTCCACTACCTATAAACAAAAATATTTATTTTACCAGATGCGTAATATACACCTTTTATATACTATAAACTATACCCGGTAATACCTATCAGTACAGAAAGATGATATACTCTATATTTAAATTCCTTAATACCCTGTTTAAATATATAATTTTCACTTTCAAGCCCACACTTTACATAATTTCTATTCTAAACACATACATACATACATACATGCATGCATGTGCACACACACACACACACACACACACACACACATACATGCATGCATGCACACACACAAACTAGCCTCAGGTTATTTCACAAGATAGGGAATGAGAACGTCCACAAAGTGAATAATCAAAATATAAAAATATAGTACAGTATATAGAATTTAATACCAAATATGGCAGGGGTGTATAACTGGTAGTTCTGGAGCCACATTTGGTTCTTCAAAAGATAGATGTAGCTCCTTCAATCTTTGAACAAACGTAAAGTGACCAAAGCTATGTTTAAAAGGCAGAACATTCCCATAAAATAAAAAAAAACATAACTGCAGAAAATTATAGTACTGTACAGTAGAACATCGATTTAAAGAGATTCAATTTAAGATTATTGATTTTTAAAGCGAATCTTTCCTATTTTGCACGAGTCAATCTGGCTCATCATATTTTAAAATTCGTGCCCAATGTTTCTTTGAGCACGCTACACTGTTCTACGGGCAAAGATGTACTGTAAATGTACTCAAAATAATGTATTAAATAATTACTAAAATTTTTGTTTAGTGCAAACTGTAGCATGATTATATTCTCCCCAGTCACTTCTGTGACATTTTATAAAAAAGAAAAAAAGTCAATCTAAAGGACATAAATAAACAAATAAATACTTCACTAGACCTTTGGCCCAACTGTCAAACATGTCACTGTCACCTCCCCTCCCAGTCAGGGTTTGGTGGTTATACAGTAGATTTTAAGTTTTTATTTTATATATTATCACAAACTAATGTTCGGAGAATATAATTTGCATTCCTAGAATCCTTGCAAGACAGTGGATAATTTGAATATAAACGTCATATATTTTGCATAAAAGATAACAATTTTAGCCATTTGTAATTAAATCTAAAATTTGTATGTCTAATATGAACTATAGCATGATTATATTCAAATTAATCACTATCTTATAAGAATTCCAGCTACGTTAATTATATTCTCCAGTTCAGTTTAGGGAGATTTTATAAGAGAAAAACTTAGTCACTCTTAAGGACAGATAATAAATAAGCACTAGACCATGGCATCAACTGTCAAACATATCACCTCATCTCCCCAGCCAGTAAACAGACCATTTCGCATCACTTAATTTTAGCTGTGTTGAATTAATAGTGTTTCTTTTAACATAATACTACAAAACACTATGTTTTGTTTATTCTAGGAGGGCTGAGGTGCATCTGGGTAGACTGTCAGTCTTTTTAGTATTTTGTGTTTCTCTCAAGTACCAAACTAAATTATTCCATTGAAACAAAACTTCGATTTAGTGTGAATTCGGTTTAAAGCAACCTCTCTTGGAATGTATCTTGCTATGTACAGTACAGAACACCCTCCCAATACCCACCTAATTCATGCATGCCCTGACCATTATGGGAGGGTTTCCTTTTCCCCCCATTCCCCGCTATCAAAAGACGCATCTTTTAACGTAATGTATATTGTACAGTACCAGGCAATCCCCGATTTGCAAGATCCTGTTTGTGAAAGTCCGAAGTTACAAAACTGATTGGTTCAGAGACAAAATAAAAACTTACAGTACTAAATACAATATATTTAGTGTTTTAGTTAACAAAGCTCACAGGAGCTATGTGAAGCAGTGGCAAGATGCTGACTCACAATATTTTCACTATGGGAATGCTGAAGTTAGGTTCCATGGGCCCTGCAAATTGTCAAAATCCACAAATATTATTAGCAACCACAGTATTATAGGTTTGAGATACTTGGGGAGGAGGAACCCTCAACCCCACCAAATTCTAGTGTATAGAGGTTCTACTGTATAGGAAGATGACAGATTGAAATCAGTTCAGAACATAGCAGACTCTTACTTTCTGGAAATCCCTGTCTTAAGTATTTTTTTTAGTGTATGTTTTGGGGCAGCAGTACCTTGCATGCTTTCCCTTTCCTTCCAACATGCATCTCTCATCTTTGACATGGTTTTCAATGTTTTTGCATTTTTTTAGATTGATTTAGCATGAAGCATTTCAGGAACTTATCACTTGTGTTAAGTAGGAACTACCTATAGTGGCAGCCTTAATGCTGGATATCTTGGATATGGATGGCTGTGTATATACTGTATGAATCTTGTCAGCCTTCAGTTTGATGCAATAAATTGTGCTTTCATTTTTCCCATTTAAGCTGCTACAATTGATGTACTTACCCCATGGTCAAGTTCATCCACAACTTTAAGTTTTCTTTTTCTCACTTGACTTATGGCTGGTAAGCATTTATACATCTTGATTAACTCTTATGCCCCAGGCAAAGTAAGACCTGTCAAATCCCCTCACCCCCCATGTGGGCATATTTTGGCAAAAAACTTTTTTCTTCTTAAGTCCATGGTTAGAAACTGGTGTTTCAATGATGCAAGACATAAACATGACGCACTTTCTCACAGATTGTGCTGATTTCTCGTTCATCACAGTGATTTAATTTATTCATAACAGTGTTATGAGTTGTGAGCCATGCCTTGTGTTGCTGGCGAGGGTGGAGGGTTAAGAAACGTAAAAAGTGCATGGAACTACACCACACGGTGATAGCGTGATGCCTCCTGATGCCTTCTACTCACATTTACGTATAGAAATTATTATTTTATCGTGATTACTAATACTGTATATATATATACCCTAATTGTTTGTAGGTAATTTGTTTACAATGCCAATGCAACAAATCCCACCTTTTACCACAAATAGTAAGCTTGTTATGACTCAATATGTACAATTATCTCTCGTGTGGTGCAGTCTAGAGCTGTGAGTAACAGGTCAGAACCCGAGTGTCTCACGGAAGAGTGCCTACCCAAACCCAAGTGTTAATAAATTTCCTCACGTAAATGTTCAGTAATGTACAGTATTTACCAGGTGCATCCAGCCTTAAAATCCTCAGTCATGTTAATATTGTTATTGTTGTTCACCTTGTATCTGTATTAACCTGGCCATATAAACTCTTTCAATTTCAATATGTTTCAAGGACCAGTTTCAGAGTGTACTTACACAAATATGGCCCATAAAACCAATGCAAAAATCCTACATTAGTTATATCTGTAGCTGTATTTTAATTTCTTTCCTGCTTCTCAGAATTTAACTTGTCATCTCTATCAGCCAAAGTTACTGTGCTTCCTATCTTATTTAGTAAACCATCACCTCTAACCATTATTAATTGATTTATATATCTCATTACAGTTGTTGATTTGTCATATTCTCCATATTTCCTAATATTAATCTTGTAAATCAATAAAATTCACCATGTACAAAATGGAGAACAGCAACTCCACCAGGTAATAATAATAATAATAAAACGTCTTAAGAGATACTAACCATTATGAACATTGGAATAATGAGGTTGTGGCAGTGGCTGATGACTGAAGGAGCGGCGAGGAGGCTCAGGTCCCTGGGGTAGTCTTGGTGGGGCTAACTTTCCACTTGTTTGAAGCATACTGCGTACCTGAAAATGGTGAACCAACTATATTTCTGTCTTCATTTGAAAAAAAGATAAACACATTAGAAAAATCAAAAGATCATCAACTCAAGAAATCAGAATTATAAATCAAGCAATATGAGGATTCAAATAGCACACACACATAATGGGAAAATCCTCACACAAATAATCAGAAACAAAGCAAAATTTAGAATAAATGTGTGAGTCTATCCTCAAATCAACTCTGTGCTTTGTTATTCAATTAACTTTAATAAGAAAGCATGGAGTTGACTTGAGAGTAGACACATTTTTTTCTAAATTTTGTTGTCTTGTTTCTGATTATTTGCAAGAGGACTTTCCCATTATTATTTATTTGTATGTGTTTAGCGCACGCATGCATGCACGCACACACACACACACTACAGGTAAAAAAAATTACTGTCTCTAGAACGAATGGCTCCCCGTCCTGGCCGCAAAAATGACAGAAACTTTAACCCCTACGCCCCGGTTGACTTTCCGGAACGTCCATCTAGAGCGCTTCCAGTTGACGTTCTGGAACGAGCGCCTTTTCTCTGTGGGTTATCAGGTTCCAATGTGACTATTTGCTTATCAAGTCACACGCTCAGCCACAGGGAAACTTCCTGAATGTAAGTACCTGTACCTACTTTTGTTTTTTTAATTTTCATTGTTTGCCCATTTTATGATGATGTATCAAAGTAATATTGCTAAAAGTAGTGTAGTTGTGTTGTAGTGTAGTATTACTGGAAAATAATGTGATGATTATGATATAAATGTATTTACTTGCTCTACCAAACACAAAGAAAGTCAGACAGCCTGGCGACAGACTGTGTGTGTGTTGCCGAGCACTTTTATGAAAAATAATGCAAATAAAATATTCTAAATGAATTATCTATAGGAAATAAGTATTATGATCAGTAAATATATGCATTACTGGCCATCCCGGACACAAAGGCAAGCAGAAAATGCATAGTGACCATGAGTGCTAGCCGTCAAAACAACACTGTCCCCTTACCTCCCTCACCACTGCGGCCCTAGGGAAGTTTCTAGAGGGTCAATATATAGTTTTTCTTGCTTCTTTTTTATTGTTTTGTCATTTAAAAAGGTTACAAATAATTTTTTTAAAAATTTATTTTTCTTGATTTACCCTGTGTGGGGGATACGGCCAGCGGCACCCTAGCCCGCGGTGTAGGGTTTAAAACTATCCTTAGACATTCTTGGGTACATCCACGAATAATCAAGGTCCGCGAATTAAAAATCCAGGAATTGTCAGTTCGTAAGTCAGGAACCCCCTGTATTCAAAAATCTCTCATAAGTGGAAATTTTACCAAATAAAGTACAGTCGGATTTACAAATACACGGATTGCCGCCGGAAGAATATTCATTCAAATCACGCGTGACACCACACACTGCCCGCCACACCACACACACACATCGCCCGCCATGCCACCCTGCGTTCCCGCGCTCCCTCAGTCAGTCAGTCTCGCTGTAACCACGCTTGTGTTGACATCAGCATTGTAGTTGCTACCCACATTTACCATGGTCCCCAAGAGAGCATCAAAGAAATAATGCTGGAGAAATTGGGGGAGATAACCAGGTATATTGAGACACTGAAAAACCTGGCCCATGGTATGGACCCCTCCATGGTGCGTGCCTTGAAATTCATGTGAGGGATGGATGATGTTTTTGCTCCATACAAAAACATCATGGAAGAGATGAAAAGAAAGAGACGACAACTCCCCATCACCATGTTCTTTGATCGCTGAAGGAGAGATACAACAACACCATCCCTCACTGGCGGCAGTGAGGAAGCAGCTGAACCCACCATCGTCCCCACTTCACCACCCGTTATGGAAGGACCCCCTCCTGTTGCCGAGGATAGGTACGGTACAGTAAAGTGAAATTTTTATAACTTTTTCTATAGCTTTTCTTGCCATGTTTATTGTTTGTAAAAATGCACAGCACAGTACAGTTCAGTACTGTACATAGGAAGTGGAGGTACAGTTATTCACAAAACATTTGTGTTTGTTGTCAGCAGAAGTGACGATGTGGAGGCGGAAGGATAGAGCGGGGACGAGTGGTGACGCTCTGGAGGCGGAAGCAGGGACGAATGGAGATGCCAGCCAGTACATTATTAATTGTTTTTATAACTCTTTTTGCATTTTAATATTAAATAAAGTATTTGTAAACATGTACATAGTGTTTATCTTTACTTAAATAAGGACATGGGGGGGCCAGGGGTGTTTTTTTTTGGGGGGGGGGGGGGGGGCAGCAAAAATATGCGGATTCTTAACATTCGAGGGTATCTCTATTACCTAACCCCCGCGTATGTTAAGGGCCGACTGTATTACGAAAATTGCAACAGTTTACTGTAAATATCACAATACAATATTTTGAAATATTTCATATTTTGAAATGTTAAAAAATATTACAAAATTTCTAATACTGTATATAATTCATAACAGCAAAACATTATGAATTATGAGTAATTTCGAATTTGGGGGGTTATGAATTATGGTTTTTTGACTAATAATATACAGTATCTATACAAACATTATTTTGTGTGTGTGTGTGTTACAGGAAATCTGTGTACAGAGTACAGGAACTAGGGATTTCATGTAATCCTCAAAATGTTCTGGAATTTCTTGTAATTGCTGGGACTGCTAGCTAACCTAACGTGGTTAATGCTTAGATTAGTTTTTCAAAGTATAATATAAACAAATTATGTATTTACCCTATGGATGGACTGTGTGTGTTGTGTGCGTTGATCAGCAGCAGTACTGATTCGGGAGGGCAGGTCAACTAGGCGTTGGATCTCTATGCTGTCTCCTGGGCCCATGTGACTGATGTGATTGAAATTAGTGGGTCCCGATATCAGTTTGCTGCGTCGATCGGTTCTGAAAAATGGAAAAACAGATGTAGTCTCAAATAAATATTCTTACATTGTACAATCAACAGTTACTAAATAAAGCACCCAGCTGTATAAACCTGGCGTGACAAGCACCAGGACACTAACACTATTAGTTATAAATAGAAAATGACTGTTGTGTATTCAAATAATTTTGAGTCAATGTATACTGTTGGTATAACCTATTATGACATATCACAAAGTGCAATCTTTTCCAACAAACGAGATTTCATAAGTTCATAAAATGCAACTTGTTAAGTCATATCGTTCTTAAAAGTTTGATGAATAAACATTAAAAGCCAGAGGTCTATTAAAAAAAAAAAGACAAACTAATTTAGTTTAGTCATGCTATACTAGTTACAACATGTGAAACAACACTGCCAAAAAATACAAGTATGTACAGTAAACCTATACATAACACACAACACCACAAATACTAAAACAATCACAAGGATCTCCAGTAGCTGACTGACACTAAACACATAAATATTAACTAAGACATTCAAATATTAGTAAATGCAAATACACAGTAATAAATACAAAAATAAAAGTAGAATCTACATTTAAGTCAAAAGTTTAATATTTGCATATCTTATAGGATATTAAAACTTAATAAGTACTGCCGCAGGGTATGATAAAGACGTCACTACTGCAGTCAGATCTTTGAGAACTCTCACTGCCCAATTATGACACACCAAACCACGTGGCGAAAAATGCCATTATTGCCGCCATAAGCTATAGTAAACTACTGATAGGTAAGAACTATACAATGGTCTGCTGACACACCAGCTGCTGGCCAAACACCAAGAGGGATTAGTGTGGCTGATGGACATGGCACACGAGTAGGTTACCATGGGTTGCTGGTGGTGCTCAACTGG
Source organism: Homarus gammarus (assembly GCA_958450375.1). Classification (NCBI taxonomy): domain Eukaryota; kingdom Metazoa; phylum Arthropoda; class Malacostraca; order Decapoda; family Nephropidae; genus Homarus; species Homarus gammarus. The sequence continues at coordinate 904,044 of CAUDMG010002131.1, read as the reverse complement.
CGGGTGAGAGAGGCAGGCAACGGCTGCACCAGCTGTAACATGCGGCTCTCCAGCTGCCTCAACCGCCTGGCCGACCACATGCCACAACCAGTCATTACATAACAGTTATTATGAAGCTAACACAAGCTACCTATAATGTGCCATTTATTGCACATAGCTAAAACTATTGTAGTGTATATATGAAGGTTCAAACAAATAAAATTTGAATTTTTTCTTTGCAAAATTTTACCTTCAGCCACTGAATACAAATAGAAGTACTGTAAACTCTAATGGCTATTGAACAGAAACTATCTAAACAAAAAACTTTTACATTTAGTATTAAAACTGAACCAATGCTGGTCAAAAATATTTGTTACTTACTGAGCTGATGAGATTAGTAACACAATTGGGGGACTAATTCATGAATAGTATTTTAGCTCGTTTCATCGTATGCTCACTTATGTACTCACTAAGAATAAAATTAAGGGACTAATCCTGAAATCCCATTTTATGATGAGCAAGGATCAGGGCATCATATATTTGCATTGGAAAATTTTTGGGTTTAATCCCCAGGGTTCCCAGGAGTCCTCCACTAGTGTGACTGAGCTATACTCAACAAACTAGATAATGTGTCTTCCAGTTCAACCACAGCCCCCATAAATAGACAAGAGCTCTGAAGACCTGTGTGTTCATTTGCTGTGCCATGCAAATGCATCCCATGACCCAAACAGGTTACTAACTCTTATACTGCAACATGCCTCATACAAGAATTTTTTTTGAATCTGCAGGCAAATTTTAGCATTTATACACATATCACATGTCCCAGTAGACCTCCTCACTCTACCCACACCTCAACAGGGTATTCAATTGCCTTTGTCATCACAAAAGATGTTCATTCATTGACATTTGTGCAGTCTGCCCTTGCTACCCCTTAGCTTCCTACTCTCCCCTAGTCAATCAGCCCCCACACACCACCAGGGTTGAGCAATTTAATCCAAGTTCCTTCAGCCTTTCTTAATATGACAGATTCCTTAACATTGGGAGTTATTTTGTTGCTCTTCTCTGTATTTTCTCAATTTTATCAATGTCTTTCCTTAAGTATGGACACCCAATTCTCCAATGCTTCTAACAGGTTAGTTAGACATGATCTTCCATTGTCGACATTGTTATTATTCCACTCTTGGTTAGGTGTTCCAATATTAATTCTCTTGATTATTTCCATTACCTTTACCACCTGCAAAGTTAACGATATGTGTCTATAATTTTCTGGTAACTCTATATTCCCTGCTGTTACAACTGCAATTTTTCAGTTTACAGGTAATTTACCTTCTTTAAGAGACCTATTGAAAAGTATTGTCAGTGATTTTGTTAATTCTGTTCCAGCCTCTTGCAATATTCTAGGATATATATATATATATATATATACATATACATATACATATATATACATATACATATATATACATATACATATATATACATATACATATATATACACATATATATATATATATATATATATATATATATATATGCAAGTAAATCACTGTAGGTGCGCGTGATCTAGGTATATGCTGATAACCACCAGGAAAGAAGAAAACACGAAGTTCCCAAGCGCTTTCGTGTAATTCACATCTTCAGGGGTGAGTACAGACTAGATAGAGTAATGCAGAACAAGATGAATATATACAGAGGAGGGTGAGACCAGGTCCACAATGGTCAGGTAATGACCCTACTAATCTTTAAATGGCACACAACGGTTGGTGGTTGGGTCAGATGGGACAGTGACCCGCCCTCTCACCTGATCACAAATCTTCTTAATTACAAAGTTGTCCAGCTTGTACAAGCCGTTACTCAAATTCATGTTGAATGCTTCGGTATGTTTAATAAGACTAGATTCTATGATGTTCCTACTATCAATTGAATTACATCTTGTTCTGCATTACTCTATCTAGTCTGTACTCACCCCTGAAGATGTGAATTACACGAAAGCGCTTGGGAACTTCGTGTTTTCTTCTTTCCTGGTGGTTATCAGCATATATATATATATATATATATTTATATATATATATATATATATATATATATATATATATATATATATATAGTCAACCCTCGCTTTACGCGGTCCCGCTTTACGCGTTTCCACGTTTACGCGGTACCCTGCCGAAACCGGAATGCTCACTTTCCGTGGTGTGTGTACCCTTTTACGCGGAGAGCGGCGCGAGCAGGGTGCACACAAGGTCGCCCAGTCATCAAAACATTACCGAGTTCTTCACCCGCCACAGCCGGCCCAAGTCAGTGATAGTGATAATGATAGTGAGGATATGGACTTTGAGGGGTTTGACAAAGAGGCCCTGCAAGCCTCTGTGGTGGATAGTGATACAATTGATAGAAGTGATACAGGTGAGGGCCAATAATCTGCCCTCTGCCTCGGAACCAACCCCCCATCCCCATGTGCCCAGCCATCTTTTCTACTAATGTAAGTGTTAAAAAACCTAAAATTATTGATATTTCTCTTAATTATTAATTGTGTGTGCATACCATCATAAAATTAAGAAGTTATTTTTACTACAACGTAGGTACTGTGTCTGAAAAAGTGGAGTTTGGGGGTCGGCCCGGTCTCTATTTCAATTAATCCCATATGTTATGTTGTTCACTTTACGCTGGCCGCTGTGGGTTCAATTGACCGCATAAAGTGAGGGTTCACTGTATGTATGTATATATATACAGTATATAATATACTGATAACCACAAGGAAAGAAGAAAACACGAAGTTCCCAAACGCTTTCGTGTAATTCACATCTTCAGGGGTGAGTACAGACTCACCCCTGAAGATTTGAATTACAGGAAAGCGCTTGGGAACTTCGTGTTTTCTTCTTTCCTTGTGGTTATCAGCATATATATATATATATATATATATATATATATATATATATATATATATATATATATATATATATATATATATATTCTTAAATTTTGTAAAAAAAATTGCAAATTTAGACTATATACAGTAACTGTATGTACAGAGTCCACCCCTTCCCATATAACCCTAAAGATAAGTCCAGCATGTATTCAAGGAAGAAACATGCAGCAAGCATGAGTGGGACAGGTGGGAGGCTCTCTCCTCATGGAAGTCTCTGTACAAGAGAAGAGGAGTCAAATAAACACCTAGTATTTTAGAGAGAGCTCATCTAAGTACAAATCTTCATCGTGACACAATTTAGACAGCAATGTGCATAATTGACTTGTGGCTTGAACTATTTGACCTCTGACCTATTTTTACACAATTTAAATTACACGGCACCACCTATGCCACTGGAATTGCAATGGGCAGAACCTTCACTTAACCCTTAAGCCCCGGTTAGGGTGCTGCTGGCAACCCTCCCGCCCCCCTATGGGAATAAATCGAGAAAAAAATCTATTTTCCAAAACTAGTAATAATAAAAAAAATAGTGGCGAGAATAGGCGGATGTTCTGGGACGTCACCCAGGGAGTGCTGATCGGACATTCAGGAATGTCACCCGGGGCCTAAGGGTTAAAACACACTGCTAAGAGCTTTGACTAATTTTCTTCTAATTTGTCAGGTCATCCTAAGCCAACAATCAACTCACTTTTCAAGTTTTATGTAAATCAATAAAATTGCCTTTAAAATTTTTACAAATTTACCAATATACACTCATGTGCAAACACACACAAGAGTGACACACTAACAAATGTGGCAAGTACAAAGACATACAAAAGAGAGACACGCACACACACAGTATAGTATACAGACACAGTGTGACACAAACAAAATTGTAACACATACCGTACACAATGTTTTTTTTACACTACTCCGCTTACCCTCTGGGTGAATAAAATAGGTTTTCACCACAGCAGAATTTAAAGCTTTGTAACAGAAAATCAAATAGAAGAAAATTCACATTATGATCTAAAGGTCAAACTATACAGAACAGCAACTAGAAACTATAATTAGTTGTACTATATATCCCTTTGGGTACTGAATTCAACTGAAGTTGTTAGAAGCTTCATGGTGGTTGGATCAATGGTATGACTTTCGGTCATGGTAAGTAAAAAATGTCCCACTTGGCTCTTATGTTCTACAACTATCATGCATCAATTTTTCTTATTTTCTGGAGTACCACACAAAACAGCAGTAGAGTGAACAATAGTCACATAAAATCTCAAATTATCTGCTTTATTTCTAAATGTATATGTACAGTATTTATGCCATGTCTCAGCCTCAAGCATTTGTGTTCCTGATGCTAACCAGTACTTCCTGACCATTTTCACCTACTCCCTATCTGATCACTCTCTAGGAGGGGCACTCTTACAGGGAACAAGTTCTGCAGTAAGATAATATGGAATAAATATTATACAGGCATGGGACAGTTAATCCAGTGTCCCGATATTTGGAACTCTCCAAAAACTGGATGTGTTCTGGAACAAATTACTTAAAATGAGCACCGAAATTAAACCCTGAGCCGAGTGAGTATACTGTACAGTACTGTATTTCCAACCATTCCCCATTTGTGAGCTATATGTTATGTTTATTTTTCAACTTGTAATTTCAGTTGAAAGTGGGTTTCATAGGCGTGACTGCCCATTAGGGACAGTGCGTGAACAGATGTTTTTGAAGTGATAACAGTGAGAAGAATTGCCCCTATTTCAAGTATTTCCACAATCCAACTTCTTGAATCACCCTTCTTAATGCAACATTGACAGGAAGGTGACTAAAAGCTTTAACCTCCATAACATACAGTAAAGTACTCTGAATAATCTATGTGCCAATTCAGAGTCTGTCAACTACAGTGGTAATGGGATGGAAACAAAACCAAGACCCAGCTCTGGACCAAAACCATTATCCACACCAAAGTGGGAAGCAAAGGCTTCTACACTTGCATCAAAACCCTCAAATCTGACGAAAGAGCATAGTAGCCCCATCTAGATGCCGAGTATCGTAATCACCTCCTTAAGTTTATTAACTTCAGCCTAATTATACATCTCCAGAAAAAAGGGCACGTTTCCACAGTAAACTGACGATATAGTGGGATCAGTTCGATATCACAAACTATCATCAAGTACTGCATCACAAGTCTGAGACTCTTACAAGTAATTGAGTTCAAGGTACAATAAACATCAATAACTTGACAATTTATGTGACTGTTCCCCACATGAAGCAACCCTCAGGAAATACCTGAAATCTAAGGATTATCATCACACCCCTGGGCTATATTAGGGTTATTTTTTTTAACTCTTAAGAAAAATATTCACACTCCATCCAAAATGTCAAAAACCTATAGGAATTTTTTCACTTTACTCGAAGTGATTTCTGTCTCGTCCAAGGGTAAATGCAATAAGCAAATGTCAGGATCACAATGATATGTAAATAAATAAACTACTGTACTTATGTACATCCATGTTGCAAGAGAAACAAGCAAGTACAGTGAGTTCTGCTATAACGCGTGTTTTGATAACGCGAATTTGCTCTAACGCGATTTATGAATTAGGAACGATATTTGTATAACGCGAACGCTTGTTTGCTATAACGCGATTTTTGCTTACTATTTCTCCAATTTTGTGGTATTAATTGTGAATATGGTAAAGAAGAATATCTCCAAGAAGCCTTCTGGTGATAGAATTCCCAGTGATGATCATAAAAGAAAGGATATAACACTTGAAGAGAAGCTCGATGTTATCAACCTCAAAATCACCCTTCTCCCCCATTAAGTTACATTCATATTTTTTCAAGGTAAAGTGTTACATTTACTGTATGATTTCATTATTAGATATGAATGTAACATTTATTTAGACTGTGCTGTCCTTTGTGTTAGGCTAACTACTAAATTTTTTCGATTTCGAGTAATCTGCACCTAACCCTATTTTCTCCATAAGCCCTGTTATTTCTATTACGCGATTTTCTATAACACGATATTTTACAAGAACACAATTATCCCGTTATAGCAGAACTACCTGTACAGTGCATCCTCGTATAATGTCATCCCGCTTAACGTTGTTTTGGTACTACGTCGCTAAACTTTTAGATACCAAAAATTCATTTAACGTCCCGGGAGTCCGATACTACGTCGTTTTGCGTCGTTACGGACTACTTTCTACAGCACATCACCCACTCGTCTGGCCGCCCTACACTCTCTCGACTCGGCGCGCTGCCCTCACTCGCGGAACGTCACACAGCGTCCCCAAGCCAGTCTCTGTTACGACTTCATATCATTCGTGCGTGCTTAAGTGCTTTTGCTCTAATACTGTATTATAACCATTCAAAATGGCTTCTAAGCGCCCATCAAGTGCTACTGATGCTAATGTAGTGAAGAGGCAACCCCATTACCCTTGCTACGAAAATGGATGTATTAACCCGATTTGAAAAAGGGGAACCTGCTGTGGACATAGCCGCTGTGCTTGGTCTAACCCCCACAACGGTGCGTACTCTCCGGACCAACGCTGATAAGATTAAGGTTAGTGCTGGAAGTGGTACTACTCTCAGTACAACTAAAACAACTCGTACTAGAAGTACTGTGATAGAAAAAGTGGAAAATATGCAGGCTATGTGGATGGAGGACCAGAACCAATGCAATGCACCTGTGAGCCTTATGGTTATCCAACATAAGGACAGATCCTTGTTTGATGACGTAAAGGAAGAAGAGGGTGAAGGATCGAAGGAAGAGACCTTTACAGCCAGCCGAGGCTGGTTTCAACGATTTAAACGCAGGTATAACTTCCACAATAATAAGTTGACTGGTGAAGCTGCCAGTTCAGATACGGTTGCTGCAGAGACATTCCCGCCAGAATTCAAAAGGATTATCCAGGAAGGAGGATACTCATCGAAGCAAGTCTTCAATGTGGATGAGACTGGTCTCTTTTGGAAGAGGATGCCTGAGAGGACCTTTATCTCCAAGGAGGAGAAAAGAGCGCCAGGTTTTAAAGCGGCAAAAGACTGCTTGACGCTGCTGCTTGCCGTGAGCGTTGCCGGCGACTTCAAGCTGAAGCAGTTGTTGATTTCTCGCACAGCTAACCCACGGGCCATGAAAGGATACTCTAAGGATCACCTTCCTGTCACTTACAAGGCAAAAAAAAAATGCATGAATAACCGGTGCCATATTTAACCAATGGTTAAATGTGTACGCCGTCCTTGCAATGAAAGAATACTGTGTCATGGAGAACACTGACTTCAAAATTCTTCAGATTGTTGACAATGCTCCAGCTCATCCTCCCAATCTCAACGACTTGCATGACAGTGTAAAATTTTTATTTCTGCCTCCAAACACGACAGCACTGATACAGCGTATGGACCAAGGCGTCATCGCCGCATTCAAGGCGTGTTATTTACGCCATACCATGGCCCAGCTGCTCAAGGCTACAGACGGAGAAAACAAACCCATGATCCGAGAATATTGGCGTGGCTTCAACATTCTTCATGCAATTGACAACATTGGCAAGGCATGGGAAGAGGTTTCAGAAAGTTGCCCGAGTGGTGTGTGGGGAAAATTGTGGCCCGAGTGCGTCAACAGTTTTACGGGATTCACGGACTTAGTCCCAGCTGTGAATAGGGATATCCTCAGCTTTTGCTTGCTAGACATACAAGCTTTGATGAACAGGAATCAGAGGATATTGAGGACGTCCTGGCATCCCATACAGAAGAGCTCACCGATGAAGATCTGCAACAACTGACAGAACACAGTCCTGTTGAAGATGATGACGACGAAGAACCTCAACGAACGCCAACTTCCAAGAGGATGAGAAAATCGTTCAACATGTTCCAGCAAGCAATGCAAATCCTTCTAGATGACGACCCAAACTGAGAACGTAGCTCAAAGGTACAACACAGCATTGACGACAATCTTGGTTGTTACACCGAGATCTATAAGGAGAAGAAAAAGAGTAGCACCAAGCAGTCAACATTGGATTCATTTGTGTGTCGCAGGAAGGCAGAACCAGCTTCTTCACAACAGCTGGCAGCCGAGGAGGAACAAACAACAACGGAGGAGGAACCCCTGTCAGCGCAGGAGGAGGAAGAGGCAGCCGCAGTCTCAGTGACTTACCACCCTCCTCTTTTCCTGCCAGCCTCCGCTCCCGCCATCTGCCTCCTCCGCTTCACTTCCCACCACACACTCATTCCACCACCTCCGCCCATCGGTGAGTACCAACACAAACTTAATAGTTATATATCTATTTACTATTTTCTATAGAAATGGCAATGATTTTCTGTACATGTAATGTTTTTCATGGGGCAAAGGGAGGCTCAGGAACGTAACTCCCGTATTTTATCTATTTCTTATGGGGAAAATTGATCCGCTTTATGTCGTTTCGTATAACCTCACGTTTATAGAAACGTAATCCCGACGTTAAGCGAGGACTTACTGTATGTATTAATCATAAATACAGTTTTAAGTACATTATGACATACACTCTAATTATTCCTTTCTGAAGTATTATACTGTACTTAAAACTTGAGCTGGTGGGCCATAGAGTTACCTACTGATATTGCCCCACCAGGGAGTTGCCCTGACTGATGGAGAGAGTCAATCAGTCTAGATCTAAAGATCAAATGGTTTTCACTGAATGATCCAACCCAATCTTATCTATTTATTAGATACTCTGAATGTCCTCTGTATGTCCTTTCTTAAAGATTCACAAGACATATCAGCACATAATAACCTCTCAAAGGGATTGTTAAGTGCAGGTTCATCTATTCCAAGGGCAGAAACCCAGTGTGCTCCTTATACTATCATCTAAAATAAAATTTCCTGTGTAGAAGTATGTAATTGGATTACAAGAATAGGTTTCTGTACCCTTCCTGGTATTGTCCCATGCTAGTTCAACTCAACACTGAGTTGTTAGCAAACATAAGAGCACTTTTTACATTGCAAGTGCATGTTTTCCTTGCTACACAAATGCTTTGCATGAGGATTCCATTAATAACTGTTCAAGTGCTAAGAATATAAGATCCACTTTGCTTCTTCCAGGGTAAACAATTGCAGAGCATGAAACTGAAGTTGGAACTTGATTTTAACACTTGAAATTCCAATATGACATCACATTCATCAGACTTCCAACTGTTAGTAGTGACTGCTACTTCTAATAGTACCCCAATTTCATTGGTTATGGTAGTAATGTAGAAGTTTTTCTCTTATTTGGTAATACAGTACTGTAATTTCTAAGAAAACAAACCAACTCTACCAGACAAATTCTTCGAAAGGTTAACCACACTAGCATTTAATTTTTTGGGTGTGTGTGGGGAGGCAGGGGGGGTTAATAATTTTATAAAAAGAAAGACCAAGTAAGATTATTACTATCTTGGCAAAATATAATCTTCACAGCAGGAATTCCTGATAAATATTCAGTGTAATATAGTTAATTGTAAGCTTTACTATTACCATGTCACAGAAATTATATCCAACCCCAGAAAAATCTACTGCTTGAGTCAAAGATGCTCTAGCACTGAAGTTAGGTCCTCGCTGTGTACCAGAACACTAAAAAATATAAAAGGAAGAGTCATTACAAACGGTATGACATCCATCCATTATTCTGAGCATTATATATAATAATACAGAAGCCTATTGCAAAATTCTACAATTCTAATGAATAGAAAAGAAAGGGGGGAGGGGGAAGAATTTCTAAAATGAAAATTTACACAAGGTTCACAAAACTAATTTTCTGTACTTGCAGCCACCTTCAGGGTCTTGTATTATTTCTATAATAATACTGTACAGTTCAGTACAGGTATATGAAAGACTATCAGTCTTCAAAAGTAATGACTAATTAAAGAACAGTAAAGAAATGAGTGAAAAGGAAAATGTCAACCTCTATCAATTTTTTTTTTAATTTACTTCCATCAAGGTTCTCCATAATAAAAAAGTATATATGCCCTGTATAAAGTTCCTGGCATGACATATAGAGCACGTGAAGTGTAGATGCTCTAGAAATAATACTTCTTTGATCTGGGAGTTATATTTAAAGTATAGTATGTTTAATAAAGAACTTTGAAACAAAGAGTTCCCAATGTCAACTTTAGACCTGAAAAATCTTGGATCTTTTGGTCAGATTTCTTAAACTTGAAGGTAAAAGATTACCCCAGTATGGTGAGTTGGCCCATCACCTTAAAAATGGTCATGGAGAACCCTGCCCTCTATCAAGGTGTGAATTACTTTATATTCCAGAAGAGAGGTCCTTTAAAATTTATTAGATAAAAATAATACTTCAGCCAGAAACTATAAAGTGTTTTGTTTTGAGTGCAAAATAGTCAAGCTGCTCTGGTGCTTGTCACAACCTACGCATGCACTGAAAATAATGCCAAGAGCTCTAATAAGTAAATAAATAAAACAATTATAGCTTTAATAACACTACCTCAGCTGCAACATTAATCTATGCAAGTCTTCACAATTTCATCTGAAGTGTTTAAATCACATCACCACTTTCCATGTTCAGGGTTACTATTCCAAGTAAATAACTTCTAGTACAGTATCTCACACTTACCTAATTAATTCAGAATTAATACTGCTTCCAAACTCTATTCCCTAGTTATGCATTATCATTTAATTACAATCTTGTTCTATGATAGATCAAACCCAAACAATTCTATGACACTACTTGACTGCAAATTGAAAATATTACACCCTGCACCACTACATGTATAAAAGGAAAAAAAAAAATCTACAGAAACACAACCTTCTCATATTTAAGCACCAGGTGGGTATACTGACATCGATTTACTGTAATGAGTAAACCAAGTCCCCAATCTGGCCAATTATGTACAAAACAATAAAAACTCACAACTTTTTAGAGTATTTGTGTAGCAATGAAAAGTACTGTTTATATAATGTTACCTTCTATTTAACACACACTCTAAATGTTCTTTTTCTTTTTGGTCTTATGAAACATTATGCAAAATGTTTGTGCCTCCCGCTCCCCTGCTGATGGGAGAAATACCAACTATTGCAATACATATGCATTTCTAGCCATCTACTTTACAATTCAATGGGAAGGATGGACCCCATGGTGCTTATGATGGACTCTTTGTATAAATATATGGCTCCTTCACATTGTTTGTCTTCCCAGTTTTGTGTAAAGCTTTCATTTAATAAAAATTAATTAAACATGGATTGATCCTGTGTTCCCATCCTGTAACCAAGCATGGATTGAGTTAATTGTGTACAGTCTGTACATCTATGATTTGAAAACCCAGAGTTCTTAGGACCCTCAGCATGTGTGATTTGGACTAAATTCCAGAAAACAGTATCCCTAAATAAGGGGAAAGGAGGTGTCAGTTATTTGAAAGCAGAGTTCTCTTCCTCTGCACTATGCTACTCATGAAGCTGTACATTATAAACTAGACAGAGAACCAATCCCTACTCAGTTCCAGCTCACCTCAGCATCCTAAGAGAGAGAAAGAGAGAGAGGGGAAGGATTGAAGAAGCCCAATCCATACTGATTAAAAAATGAGATTTTAAGATCAATCCCTTATTTAGAACTTAAGTTTAATGGATTGGGTGACTTAGATACTTAAGTGCCAGCTAACTGAGAAAGGAAGATGGGGGCAATAAGCTCTGGGTGTTAGTATGATTCACATCCTTCACCAAGAATAAGATTAAAAGAATAAATAACCTTACAAGAGCCCAAGTACCAAGCAATCTGAAGGTGCAACGGGTTCTTTCCAACTATGTAAGTAGTAAAGGCTTTAACCATAATAGTACACTACTTTGCTGTCATTCGGAATCGAGTATGACGATCATCCAGCTATGATAAAATGATATGAGCTATTAAAGGATGTCACCTAGGTTGCCGAATTTTAAGGTGACTAAAGAGGCTGATACGTGACCGGCAGATTCGTTCACAGATGTTGCACATGTGGATAGCTCCATCTAGTGAGGGAGGGGCGGCGGCGGCGGCGTCTTTCTGGAGCTGGCGCTTGTCTGCCTTGTTGTGAAGTCGGGCTAATTCGAAAGTTTGACACTTTCTCGTGTGGGGATTCTCCAAGCGTTACGGTGTGGAGTGATCGTCTCCCAGGTGAGGGGGTCAATTTGGCACTTTTTCAGGTTTGTCTTAAGACTAATCCTTTTCAGTTGCCCTCCAGCATTACGTTTACTATTTGTTAGATGACTGTAAAGTAGCTGTTTTGGCAGTCTACTGTCGTCCATGCGGGTAACACGGCCAGTCCAGCGTAGTTGTTCATGGATAATGGTAGCCTCAATGCTCCTACAGTTGGTGTCAGCGAGAATACTGGCATTTGTTCTTGTCTTCCCAGCGAACTCGGAGGATGTAACGTAGACTACGTCGGTGAAAGTTTTCAAGTCCCTTGAGGTGCCTCCTGTATGTAACCCATGTCTCACTGCCATATAGCAGGGTAGGGAGGACCACTGCTCAATATACATGCAACTTTGTAGATAATTTCAGCTCCCTACAGCTGAAGACAAGGGTACGAAGTCTGCCAAAGGCTTGAGATGCACATCTGATTCGATGTTGAATCTCTTCATCGATTTCTGCGGTGGCGGACAGGTGGGAGCCGAGATACTGAAAGTGGGTAACATTAGAGAGGGTAGTACCATTAAGCTGGATGGATGGTGAAGGTGCGACTGAACCAGGGGCAGGCTGAAAGAGAATCGAAGTTTTACGCACATTCACTTCAAGGCCAAAGTGTCATATGCATCTGCATAGGTGTTAAGGATTTCCTGTACTGCAGGTTACGTTCAGTGTGAGCGACAAGGGTGAGGTCGTCTGCATACTGAAGTTCAGTAATGGAAGCTGCCGACAACTTTGTTCCTGCCTGGAGTCGTTATATTTTGAAAAGATCCTTCACCCGGTACTCCATGTCCACCCCACCAACTAAATTGGCACTAGCACGAGTGAGGAAGGTAGCCAAGAAAATGAAAAAGAGAGTTTGGATGGGGAAGAACTCAGACTGGGTGTCATTGTGCAGGACACTGCTGTTGCGGAGTTGCCTCACAATGGTGATTTTTGGTGGGCAGCCAAACTGGACGAGGGTCCGCCAGAGGGCTTCCCTATGACCGAGTCGAAGGCCTTGGTTATGTCGATAAAGGCCATGTACAGGTCATGACGCTGTTCTCTTAACTTTTCCTGTATTTGGCGGGCAGCAAAGATCATGTCAGTGGTGCCACTTGATGGTCTAAAGCCACATTGAGATTCTGGGAGGAAGTTTTCCACCTCAGGTAGTAGTCTGATAAGGAGGACTCGGGCGATAATCTTGCCAACTATGGACAGCAGTGAGATCCCACAGTAGTTGCCAGTCTGATCGCTGTCCCTTATTCTTATAAATATTGATGATGGAGGCATCTTTAAGAGCTTGGGGATTTCCTCATTTTCCCATATATTCTCCAGGAGAGTGGAGACGGCTAGTAAGCAGAGGTCCTCCTGCTTTATACACCTGGGCTGGGATTCCATCAGGCCCAGAGGCTTTGTTATTTTCCCTGTTTGATGGCAGTAGCTACCTTATCTAGGAATAGAGGATAGCCGAGATGGGTCAGCTCTGGATGCTGAGGGACCTGTTGGGTAGTCAGGACATTCACGTCGGTATTTCGGTTGAGCAGCTAATGGTGGTGCTCTTTCCAGCACTCACGGATGCCTTCTTCGTCTTTAATTACGGAGTTACTGTCGGACGTGCAGGGGGGGGGGGGCTGTGCTATGAGTGATTGGCCCAGAAAAAAGTTTTAGTGGAATTTAAAAATTCACACATCTTGTGTTGATCTGCAAGTTTTGCATTTCACATGCTTTATTTTTAAACCAGTCGTTCTTCAGTTTTTGCGAAGTTCGCGCTGGACCGCCGCTTTTTTCTTGCGGAAGATATCAGCTTTGGTCCTAGACTGAGGGTTGTTCTGCCAGTCAGCTAAAATAGTACGTATATCATCGACGAGTACATTGATTGTCGGGTCATTTTCATCAAACCAGTCCTGGTGTATTTTTTCGACCTGGCCGAGGGGATCTCTGCAGGTTTTTGTCATGACAAAGTCGAGAATACTCCATTAGGCACTGGGATTTGGGTTATTTATCAGCCCATGTTCGAGCTGCTCTCTGAAATCATGTGCTACCGCTGGATCCTCCAAATGCTGAGTGTTAAAACCTCTTCTGGAGGCTTGTTGCCTTTGCCATTTTGGGGCGACGTGAAGTGACGAGCCGATAATTAGTGTCACAGTGGTCTGAGCTATGCATTACTCGGTTGATGAGGACATCTCGGTGATCTCTTTCTCTGACAATGATATAGTCAATGAGATGCCAGTGTGTGGATCATGGGTGTTGCCACGAACCCTTGAACTTGTCGGCCTGCCTAAACAAGGTATTGGTGATAGTGAGGTACTGATGATCAAGGCCTAAAGGATCCACACTACTGTAGACCAATGATATAGAAGCAAGGATTATTGTTTGAACCAGTGTGTCAACTGTGAGTAATTTTGCTGGACAAAGAGAATAATGTGATCCACCATCTAGTTTACAAACCTGGAAATTAAGTTTTTGATAAAAACTCTCTACTCAACCTTAGGCTGACCCATGAAAGGGAGAGACCAGAAGAAATTTCTTACCTCTCCACAATGCACAGCTCTGACACCCTTCTAATGTACTGGATGATAGAGCCAGGAGGAATGTTGACTCCAAGGCTGACAACTTTATAAAAGGTCTCTATCTAGTCTATGAATTTGAGAAGTGGTTCAAAGGACCTAGACAAATTTACAATTGCCCCTAGAGATAGGTTGACAACAAAAGCTCTTTGAGGACTGTTCTGTGCAAACTTGCATGATGTTGAATGTGTTTATGGTTTGACCTTCCTCATGAACACTTCAAAGTGCTTCCAAATGAATAAAAAAAAAATTGCAATATTGGCATCACACATAGTAACAAAGAAGTACCCCAAAAAGTGAAACATGGAATTCTGCATTAATACAATTATTAACAGGAGACAAACAATCTCCAGAAGTCAGAAAATGAACCAGACAATAGTCTGTCATACTCATGAAGATCAGACCCATCTCCCAGAGAGCTGGTATCTGATACCTGAAGAAGTTACTCCAGAAATCAAAGGACTTTCATTTTCCCAACAAAATAAGATGGATCACTCACTGTCACTACTACCTTACTTAAAAAATCTGAATGCCAATGAGGAACTCTGCTCCTTAGACATTGTCCCAGTCTCAGGAAAGAAAGGGGAGGCCCAAGATTCCCTTCATCTATGAAGAGAAACTCCTTGGCAAAACTGATTCAACTTATCATTTTGACCCTGATCCAAGAAAGAAACTAAAAATGGAGTCTGTATAGACTAATATATAAAGAAGACCCAGTGAAAATGTTGATGCCATTGAGTATTTCAACTTGAGCCCCAACTCTAGCCCAGAGGAAATCCCTGGTTAAGTCATATAAAGCATCTCCTAAAGACCCCATCATTAGCTTCAATAGGCTGACCTTTGGAGAAGAAAGAAGAAAAAAAAAAAAAAAAAAAAAAAAAAACCAACTGCCTTGACAGCAGCGTCTTCCAGTTGATTCGAGAATATAAGAGATAAAAATACTGCAAGCAAAACTCTTGTCACCAGCCCCTGGACTGGAACTTTACCTACAAAGGCTGAACTTTTAAGGTACCACAGGGGCCTGTCTAAAAGCCATAGACCCCCAAATGAGGAATCAGTAGTTCCTAGAAATGCTCAACCATGGGACTTTTCTTTGTCAGAAATGTATGCTGAAAACATATGACAGAGGCATTATAAACCAGTCTCTAGGTGATTCCCCTTACACTAAGCTCAAGTCACCCATCCCTAACAGTGTGCAGACAGCCACTTCAAGAGAAATCAGAATCAGTGGTTTAAGTGTGAAATTCTGATTTTCATATGTCAGGGCTAATGTTTAATGGTATTCATGGAGCCACACCTCAGGACAGACTCAGTGTTGTGCTCATCACAAGGTCTGGAAGGTCTCCCACCTCCTCAAGAGGAATAAATTCTGGACCCTGGCCTAAGGACAGCACAACCTCATGCTCTTCTGAAAATGTAACTTCCTTTCCTGCTTATCATGACAAAGACCACTTCTTTGCTTATTCAGTGTGAAGCCCTAACTCACAGCTATGAGTCTCACGAACTTTATCGTCATGACTTGTCTGGAACTTATATAGAAGTCAAACACAATGATGCTACATCCAATTAAGTACAGTAATGGGCACTAATGAAAACTACTAAAAGGGACCAATTTCACTAATGGGTTGTGCTGTAAGAGAAAATTTACCAACATTTCACTGTGATGGAATGTACCCCAAGCAATCCTTCTGGTGTGTATTAATGAGACCACTGCCTAGAATGGGCCAATAATGGGTTTACACACTGCTGGGTTATGGGTAGCTCAAATTCAGTGAGAGATACACTGTAGCAACTTATTTGCCTCCAGTGAAAACCTCGTATGTAATTAGCCAGCTGTCAAATACTTTAAATGATTCCAACATGTTCTTAACTCAAGCAAATGAAGCAAGCAATAATCCCAAATGAGAATATTATGTGTAACTTGATTCATTCTAAGGCAGAATAACCAGCACACACTTCCTAAATGGAACTTTCTTGAATTTAAACCAATAATATACTCTCCTTGTAAACCAGAATACCATCTTTGTAGCCTTAGGCCTAACCCCAGCCAGATCTATCAAAACACAGAGCAAGGTTACACACTGTAAAATGAGGATACATAATGACCAGATCATTTAACCCTTTGGTTGCCTTACTTTACTTTTGCCAAAGAACACTTTTACTCCATCTGAAGGATTATGTTAATCAAATCCAAAGGAGTAGAAATTTTGGGGGGGTTCACAATGCTTTATTTGACTACAGGTATTAAGCTCTGGTGACCGTTACCACAATTTTCAATGTAAACAACCCAGGTGCTCCGATCCCATCATGGTTCCTCCCACACCTCACTTTGTCATATGTTAACAGAATCTCACAACAGACATTATTTCTCTGTACATAAATTTCATTCATATGAAGTGAAAATTCAATATAAAATATACAATACACTTATTTTGGGGCAGAGAATGGAAGCCTTTCACGGAATGCCCTTCAAATCTTTTACAACATCCAAAGGGTTAAGTAAAATGTCACCTCTATTGCAAATTGATGAATACAGTTAAAATACTAATGCCTCAGATTGCACGACAAACAAGTTTACCCACAGATAAGTGTCCACTATATATATTAAAGGAAGAAAGGAGGGTAGGGATTGGTAAAAAATGACAGGTTATCAGAAATGACCCCAAAGATAAGAATCTGTTGAGAATGGTTGCAAGAGACAGTGCAACTTGGAGAGCTACTATCAGGTAATCACAGCTAACCCACAGAAGTGTCAAAAATGTCTGTACAATGATAATGAATAACTAACAAGCCAAAACACAGAGATATGATTGCTATGAAGAGGTGAAGAACTGAGTAGGGATTGGTCCTGTTGTCCAGCTTGTAACTATAAGGCAACACGGGTTACAAAGCACATTATATTATTTCAGTGGTCTAGGACTCTCAGCTCTCAACCTAACAGGCAACTGACATCTACATACAGTATACCATGTTTTAGGAGATGCAGTAGTACTGTGATTTTTTTTATCTTATTTCTGGAATATAGTCCTAGTCACACACATGTCTGGGATCCTAGGAACACTGGGTTGTCAAACTATACACATGTTGACTGCACATGAATCACCAAATCCATTCTACACGTTATAAAATATGTAAATAAATCAGCTAATAAGATATATGAGCAGTGTATGTTCCAAACCTAGCACTGTCAGTAAATTTTTCATATTCATGTTTTTAAATACTTTTTATCTTTATACCAAAAGCAAATGAATCAAACTGTTTTTATTCTCCTAATTATATATATAATACTTACGTGCGAGTGGCTTTACTGTTTTCCCGCATTGAGAATTTTCTTCTAGACTTCGGTCGACCATTGGCGTCTAAACCCGTTCTTACAATTTCCTCTGCAAAGAAGCAAAGAAAATTTTAGCAAAATTAAAGGTATTCCAGGCTATAAATGAGTTTTGATAGGCAGAGGTTTGGCAAAAAGGAATTAAAAAAAAATGGCATAGGCTCTCTTAATGTTCTTTTAGGCAGCTGAAAGATGTGTGGTAATGGCACTAAAGAGTGTAGCTCATTGGAACAGTGACTATGTGAGTATCTAAGGGAAATGAGTGATGAAATTATCCCTATTTATGTATAATGCTGGAAATTTCCTGGTAACATTATTATTATATTTTGTTTTGATGGCCTTTTCTGCACCAAACAAAGGAGGTCAAGTTCCTCAACACCACACCCAGCCCAAGTCTAAGCTTCACTTAAGCTGTGTTGGCTCAATTTCTAATGAAGTCATAGTAAGACTTGAAGTATGAGTTATGCTTAAAACCACAGTGCTGTATGATGAGTGACAATTTTTATTTTGAATTGTACAGGTCATGTCTGTTACTTAATATAATGTAACCTGTATCAGTGAGATTGAAGAAATCCAAGAGTGATGCACCCAACTTATCTGTGTATGTGAGGTCATCATGTAGAGATGAGTAAAGGATCTATGGAGGGTCAAATCATGAGAGTTCTCTCTCACTGGAAGATCAGTAATGTACAATAAGTAATTCCAGAATTCTCAGTGATACTCAGAGAAAAGACTGACCAGAACTGCACTTTGTGATACGACAGACAAGAAGAAAATAAGAGAATAATGAGGAGAGGCCAGAGGTCGTCAATTTTGCATGTAAGAATTGATGCAAAACTCTCAAATGCTTTGGAGATATCAGGAGCTACTACAAAGGTTTCACCATTCCAGTCTACTGATTGGTGTACTGAATGTGTGTGGATTAAAAGATGACCAACAGCAGAGTATTGAACCAAATACTGAAGTGACAGACCATCAATAAATTTTTTTTTAAGCTGTTTGAAAATATAAGTTTTCAAGATAATTTCAAAAATATTTGCTACTGATGCAGTGTGGGGAGATGGGGAGATTTGAAGGGTTGGATTTATCACCCTTCTTTAGGGTTGGATGCATGTAAGCATCTTTCCATGAAGAAAGGAAAGGCTTTAGTACAAAGAGATGTCTCAAGAAACTGGACAATAGAAGTAAGCTCAGTTGAACACTTTGAGAACCAGTTGGGAAACCTTATCTGGCCTGGAGCCTAGTTAGTTTTTTAAAAAATTCATGATTATTTCTACATATTTTGACCATTTTGAGGACTGAAATTTCAAGCACCTTCAGATCTGGACAAGGAATCATTTGCCCATCCTCCTGCAAAGTTGAATAACAGGCAAGATTTTGAGAAAGGAGGTTAACCTTTTCCTAGACATCAGGGATCGCTGAACCATCAGGTGAGTTGAAAGGAGGAATGGGTGAAAGGCTACTAGATTTTGAGAAGCATGCATTAAAGGCATGATTAGCAGTCTAGATGATTTTTTATAGATAGTTTAAATTGCATGTTTATAGTTATTGACTTAATGGCACTGGAACAACTGAACCATTTGGTATAGCTGAAGTGTTTTTGGGATGTTTTATTCAGTATGAATCCCAAAATCCCAATAGTTGAACAAGGATATTCAGAGATGAATGAAGACCAAAGAAAAGAGAAATATGTAATAATCCCCATGTCCATCCCAGACTGCATGATCATTAAGCAAGTTGTGCACTTTTACAAATATTAAATGGACAGTGAAAAGCAGACTTGGCTGCAGGGATGGGCCAATAATCAAAAGAGCCAAGTGGAAACAAAACTTTGAGCGAGTGAGAATTTGAGTAATTAGTTTAAAATAGATCATGCACACATCCACAATGTCTAGCAAAATCAGGGATAGGTGTGAGAGTGCTGCCTGCTTGTGTAAGATAAGTGAGATGGGAAAGTGCTCCCCCCCCCCCCCTCTCTTCATATTAGCATTAACCCATATGTTCTCACCTTTGTGCAAGTTCCTGAGGTAGGCCACATGTGGCAGGTCACTGATCATGACCATATTGAGGATCCCAGTTCGCATTAGAGGCTTGGTGCGTTTGAGGTTGATGGTCTGAACCCAGTCTCCAGACAATACATCAAATACGTCTATGTGAATATCACTGTAGACCAGTAGAAGCCCATCACAGACCGCTAAAATGAAATGCATTCATTAGTTTCATTCTATTAATAGGAGGGGAAATGTTCATTCATCAAAACAATTTACTTGAAAATGTAGGAAGGCTGAATACAAGAAATAATTATACTCTCACTCTTTCTCTCTCTCTCTCTCATCAGTCCATATAGCATCCGGAATTCCATATAAAAACAAATTTTTTTTCATTTACAATGCCAGGGATATGGTATGAGCACCTCTGTACTTTGTAAAGGTGAACTAACTAAGAATGATCAGTCTAGTTCTTTACAAACATTAGTTAAAATTTCTATATAATATTTACAAACAGCTGGTAAATCTTTCTTTAGTTTTTACTTACAGCTGTTTAATAAGTCTATACTTAAAGCTGTTAAGTGTTAATAAGAATCTTACCACCTGCTCCTAAGGCTATTTTTTGTCTGCCAACAACTGGCAAGTTGTAATAGGAACAGTTGGTCAATCTAAATTTAAAAGGTTCTTACCAACAGCTGTAGGTATGGCAGGGTACATCAGCTCCTTCTCACGATTCTTGCGACCTGAGGCATCAACATAGACAGCCAAAAGGTTGAACACTAATAGATACTCCCCCCTCGTTACCTCGATACAACTCAGAGCTTCACACTGTGTCATAGAGAGGAAGCCTAGTGATTGGCTATCTGGATGAACCAGGGCTGTAATATGAAAATAGAAATATTTTAGTTTTCCTGTGCTCCAGTAATGGTTGAGGTTTACAGTATAGATAAAAAATGTTAATGTATAATTACAGCACACAACACTGGATGTATAACAGGCCTTCAATTTCATGGCAGACAAGCTAGCCATGAAAATAAGTGCTCTCTGACTTGTGTGTTGATTTGGCAAGTGACATTTTCCATCAGTATACTGTACATAAATCCACCTTTTCCTTCCTAACCCTCCCTTGCTCTTAATAATAAAAAGCCTTGTCACCACACACATTTTCTCTTCATTCTGTCATTTAGGAAAAATAAATAAAAAATCTAAACTGTGGACCATGGACTGTATATAGCTGGACCACTGAGGGGTTCACATAAAGATTATCAAGGCAGGCAATAGGGTGTTTATTCTATCAGACAATATTAGTAACAGTTCAGGCTTGTATAATCTAACCAGTAACAAATTATTTTTGTTAATTTTGCTAACTGTTAATGAACTTTTATTTTTCAATGCCCACTTGTTTACTTTTAACTTGAACATTCTCAAAGAGGCAAGAAATAATTAATCTAAAGAATATGTACCGTAGTTGTATTTTCTATAAAAAAAAAATGCAAGTACGTATCTGCACTTAACTATTCCAAAATTACCATACTTTTAGTTAACCCCAGCACTAGTCTAAGCCATTCCTCTCAGCCAATCATTCCTTTCTACAGGTTACTTTCTTCTCCCACCTCCTATACTACTAGCATGGGCCTCATAACACCAAATACTTCTAGCTTACCGTCATAAATTTTTTTTACCAATTCCTTCCTTTTATTTTAAACCATTTCCATTAAATGATCCTCTTGAACTGTTTCGCTTTATGTGCTCCTATGACAAAAAAAATTCACTATTTCTGGGGTATCATGACCTGAAATACATACAGTATCTAAAAGTCTGCACCTCAACTGAACCCTGAAGAAGGGAATTTTATCCCTCTTTCTACTTCTAATGCATCACTGACTAACCAAGAAAAGGAAAACTTTATTAATATTTTTCTAGCACTTGCAAACCCTATTTATTTTCAAGTGAGTTAACACCTTTATGGAATGGTATAATTCAAATTTGGTAATATTAATACTGTTCTATACAACTTGCACTAAGGATGCTGGTTACTGAGAGTATTATGTAACTTAAAAGTAAATTTATACTTACAAAGAGGGTGTTGGTCACCAAGAATAGAGTATATGGTGAAGGCAGATTGGAAGCCCACTGCAAGCCGTCCGTCACCCAAGATATCGAGGCTTTGGGGTGGCTGAGGCAGCAGGATAGAACGGAACAGTTTGTGTCGACCCTTGGCTCGGTTGATTTCATATATAATAATCTAAAATGAATAGATATTGTTAGTTAATGATATAATTCTCAGGAAACATACCGTGTACATTCATAGAAAATATGTAAAATATTTGAATAAACATGAAGCCCATATTTCTATCTCAAATTCAGTTTAATACACACAAAATAATATTAACTTACTTGTCTTTTAACAGCTACACATAAACAGTAAGTGAAGACAACAGTGCCTGGAGTACGAAACTTCCCTGTAGTAAAAGCAATGGCACCCTTTGTTTCTGACACCTGAAAAAATAAAAATACTATGTTTTAACTTTCTTGAAAACAATCAAATTATGAGGGTATAAAATAGCATATGGAATACTAACTTGTGCTACAGCTATTCTCTAACAAAGTGCAAAATAATTATCGGAAAAAAAATAGCTGCAAAACGTCAGCTGAACTATATTCCTTAATGTTAATAAATCTTGGAAAATATTAATATGCCTTCACTTTCAAACAAACTGCATAGGAATAAAGAATAAATGAATCCTCATATTTCCAAAAACCAGTACAGTATGTATTTGTAAATCCCTCTTGCTCCAAAGTTCAATTCTTACCTTAATCCACTCAACTTCATCACCACCAAGGGCTCTGACAGGAATCAATTTTACTTGCCGCTGCCGTCCTGCTATGACCATTATCAGCTGTTCTTCTCCGATGTACTCAAGGCTCACAATCTTTTTACCATCACCTATACGTGCAATTTCTGAAAAAAATAATTAAAATAGTGGCTTGTATGCCAAAATAATAACACACAACCATCCAACCTTAATAGACCTCCACACCAAATATAAAAACTTGTTCAATCTATATAAATAAGGCATGTCTGCAATCAGCTGATTTTTTTTCTTCAGTAAAACTAGGGAACTTGATCCTAGAACTACGAGTATGTTTATTAAAATCATAAAAACAAACATATTTGTTGTCAGGTATTTATATAATACCTATACAGTGGTCCCTCGGTTAACAAACGCCTAGGTTAACGAAATTTCGGTTAACGAATTACCTTCCATAAGAATATTCAATTCGGTTAACGAAATTGTTACGAAAACATGTTAACATGTTTTCGCTTGCTCACCAGCTGGTAGATTAGTCCGCCAATGCAGTAATCGGTTCTAGGGCTTAAATTCGTTACCATTTGAGTAAATATGAAGAAGGTTGTGCAATTAAATATTTTTCCAGATTTTATATTAAAATCATTAGTCATTTTAACACATATTTAACATAATTGCAGTACAGGGAACTAATTTTTGGTGCACCAATCAGCCCACTTGACTCACCCACTAAGGTGTCAGTTTGTGTCTCTGTTCAGTGGAGGTAACATCTTGCTTGTGGCTCTCTTGAACGTAAACTATTTTTACGTTTTTACAGTACAATTATTGGTCATTCTGAAATTTATTTAACATATTGACAATATATAGTGCAGTGTAGATTTGAAGAAAATATTCTTGAATTACACCTAGTGAACTTAAAATTTTATTGGTGAAACGACGGCATCAATCATGGGGTGATTTCTCTTCCATCCCCACTTCCTTCTCTTCTCCCTTCTCCTCCTCCACCTGCCACTTCAAATTCACATCAGCATGATCAACCAGGAGCCTTCTACATACACACCTCAAAGTAAGTGTACTTTACTGATTTTTTTTTTACTTTGTATGTAATTTTCGGTGAGCTGGAACCAATTACCCGAAATCCCATTGAAACAATGGTTTCGGTTTAAGAAATTTTCGGTTAACAAAAGACCCTCTGGAACGAATTAAATTCGTTAATCGAGGGACCACTGTACAAGCAAAGTTAATACTATACTCGTCTATGAAAACTACCAAGTTAACAGACATAACCATACAGGAATATGCCCCATTAACTGTACTCCTTTCCCAATTCTGTGTGGGGAAGGGAAATAATATGGGAGAGATACAAGATAAGTTAAGTGTATGTATCAGAAAGGGCTGAAATAAAAAATAAAATATTTCACAAGCATATCCTCATACTGTCAATTTGCATTTATAATCTACAGTACTAATCCATATGGCCCATACTGATACAGTAAAGTATATATCAACAGAAAATTGGGGATCAAAAGGCTTCCATAAAATGCTATCGTGAACCGTTGTCAAAAACAACAGTATACAGTACTACAGTACTTGTGTCAGTTTGGTTATATCATTAGTTTCTGTAAATACTTATATTATTATTTTTTTTTATGGGGAATAGCCCACCCGGGCACAGGCCATCGACCCACAGCGGGGCCTAGGGAATGAAAATATAAGAGTAAAAAGAAATTAAAAATAGAAAGAAAAAGATTACAGTATATTAATCTACACCACAAAGATGCCGGAAAATCAGCTTTTTGAAGTGAGAGAGATTGTATGAGTATGGAAACACAGAAGAAGGCAGAGCATTCCACAGTTTGGTTGTGTGAGGAAAGAAGGATTTACTATAATGGGTTATTCTAGTGTGACCGACATCCACAGAGAAACGGTGGACACCGTGGGCAAGACGGGTGTTATGAGCCCACGGCCTGGACGGCGGTACACCGAACATTGCCCTTTCAAGTCCCTGTAAAAGAGAGTGTATGAAGCAACATGAGGTAAAGAGAAAGGGAAGAAAGATTATCAACTAAAGGAGGAGAGTTAATATGACGAAATGCCTTTGATTCCACCCTATCCAACAGTTGGACAGAAGAAGAGCCACCCCAGGTATGAGAGCAGTACTCCAAGTTAGGACGAATGAATCCCTTTTATACTTGAAGCAACTGCTCAGGAGTGAAGTAGCTACAGCATTGCCAGGTTTCAGGAGGCAGCTTTAGCAATGTTGAGGATGTGTGGCTTCCATGACATATGTGAGAAAATGGTGAGGCCTAGCATATATATTTTCGAATTTGGCAGAATGATTGCGTCCTGAAATGTGATTGGTGGGAGATCATCTAATTTGGAAAGTGTAATTGGTAAATACTGTGTTTTATTACTATTGAATTTAACCAAATTTCTACCTCCCCATTCGGAGATGCTACACAGATCCGCATTGATAGATGTAATATCAGCTGTATACATAACTTATTTCATTACTCTCTCACACTCACAATGTTATAAAGTCTATAAATAATCTTTCACCATGTCATTATTCTCCTACAATCATTGTATAGGCTACTGCTAACTCAAAAAAGGACAAGTAGACTCATCAATCACAGTCACTGATCCAGTTGCTTGATTATCCAATTTCTCCTCAGTTACTCCCATGTACTATGTGCAAAATTTAATAAAGTGCAAAATTAAATAAAAATATAATTATTCTTAAATTTCATTTTGTTAATGCTCAAATCATTTGAATAATTGATTATCTCTAGTATATTTTTGGTTGACAGAAAATTTGTACATAAAAAAATAATACCCTATCAGTACATACAACGAGAAAAGTGTTATTTAATAGTGTTTAATTTTAAGTTATGCTGACCTACACCAAGCAAGTTCATGCCATCAGTATCAAACTAATGTAGCTGCAATTAATTTGATTCCCAGGTGAATATCAAAACAACCTACCACAATTGTCGAGGTCAATGCAGAAAAGACCTTCTTCAGCACCCAACAGAAGACGGTCTGGGTCAATGACTGTACCACACACGGCATTTTTTATCAGTGTTACACTTCCATCAACAACTTCATGGGCAGTGAATATCTGTTAAAGAGAAAAATGCATCTTATTATTTACTTGAATACTTCTACAAGTATTTAGTTGTGCGAGCTACATCCAAAAATTTTCAAGACAATACACAGGCATCAAAATATACCTGATCAGGGTTGAACAATATCAAACATCAAACTGGAAGACAAAGTAGTATTCTTCTGTTAGTTGCACATGGAATTAAAATTCTATTCCTGACCATGTGCTCATAGTTATTATTGCAGATAATTAAATCATTGTTTTCAAATATCATCATTCACTCTGTTTTTGTTACAAGTGCTTTTGCTCTGTTTTTGTGGTTGAGAAGTGAGCAGTGTAACTTTGAATATGTCTGGGAAGGCCAAGGCACCCAGGAAAACCAAGTCTCTGGAGGTGAAGCTTGACACCCCAGAGCCTGTGTGAGTCATAGTGACGTCTCCACTCCACCTTTAAGAGTCCCCTTACCCTTGAAGGGGACGTGTGATGATGACCAGGCTCGTTCTTAATGATGTCTTGAGTTTCGTTTAATTGTGTTTTACATATATAGTATTATTTGAGGAATTTTATTTTCAGTGATACATGTGGGTGTTGGGCTGGCTGGGAACGTATCCCACTGAACCCTATGTTATAATGAACCCGATTTACGATTTTTTGACTTGTAAAGGATTTTTCAGGTAAGTAACCCCATCGTAAATTGGGGAAACCTGTACTTAAAAACAACCTAACTTCTAGGCAAGAACCCATTCTCCTCTTTAATTTTCGTTTACTTAAACCAATCATATGAAGCTTTATCAACAATAATAATTTAGAGCCGAAGGTTTTTATCATATTATTGATTTTGGTAACAAACAAAATAAAATAAAACAGAAAAATCATGAAGTAAACACACACTAGTTTGTGCTACAGCACATCACCTGACACCACATCTCATCACAAAAAATTTCTCTACCATCTTTGGCGAATGTTAAATTATATGTCTTCAGCACATGTTGTACTTCCATGCATAAATATGGATTTGTTGAATTTGTTTCATGTTATTCAATAAAAAAATTCAATTCAAATATTTTTTTTGTTTCATGGCTGCATCTTTCTTTGTTGCTGTGGTCAGCTGTTCTGTTACTGCAAAATAACATTAATCCATATTTTACTCAACATATTTGTTCTTCACTTTTGTTTCCTTTGATATATGCATAACAATTTGACAATAACTCGTAATGTTTAGATTCCAAGTTAGTTACAAAAGAGAATGAGAATTGCCAAGAACACATCATACACATTAAATTATGACAAGTGGTATCTCAGCCAATAAACTGAAGCCTGACTCACCCGGCTGTCACAACACAAGAGTTGAGAGAGCTAGACACATGCCCTTATTCCTGGCTAAAGCCTCACACAGCAAAGATGTCACAAACCTTACTTAAAAAAAAAAAAAAAAATCGATACTAACTAGTTTACATGTGCCGATAATAAGGCTTTATTGACTCTGCTTTGTTATTTGATAAGAAATAAAGAGAAGAAATATTTATGGCTGCATCTCGGCTAAGCACTTGGATATGGAACACTGAGGTTTTGTTTTATGAAGTACAGTATTGTTAATTGGCATGGATAAATTGAGATTTAAAATTTTTTTGAATTAATAATAAAAATGTTGAAAAGTTTCTTAAATACCTGTCTATTGGGTAATCTGTTTCTCTTCAGTATCCGATGTAATTCATTTAACGCCACTACCCATTTGGTTTTTTCATTTTCAGTGTCTGCAAGCATTAAAGTGTGGTGTCTCACTCCCACCATAGAGGAAGTCGTTACCTGGAAAATATAAATAGTTACTAAAAATATTCAGTCTATAGAAAGGTGGCATCGTAAACACCTAACTTCTGTACACACCCACACACACAGATGCATTAAGTTATGCAAGTCAACAATTATCCATTTATATAAACAATAAATCAAACACAATGGGGGGGGGGGGAGCTAACAGATACAGACAACCAGGCAGACAGAGGCAACACATCCTACCCAACACCAAACAGACTTTTCATAAACTTGTGCCATTCACTCTTTTTCAGCTGCCTACATTACTAGATGTGTTAGGTTGTAGTGCTCCCCTTCAATAACAAGGCCCCAGATGTCCAACTGGTTTGCCCTAACACTTACTTCATTCACACACACACACACACACACTGTTCTCTATCATCCTGCTCTCAAAATGAAGTTTATCAAAGAATTGACACTCAAAATTAACCCCACTTAATTCTTTTCATTTACTCTTTCACAAAATCATACCACAGCTAATAACACAAAACCTTCTACGTATTTAATAGCTTAGATATAGAGTACTGTATACGGTATGTACCATCTTCCACATGTACGGTGAACTGTCACAAGTGAGGTCTTGCCTACACAAACGGCCATCTCAAAATCATTCTTCAAAGTTACATTTATTTATCATCTTCCTATTTTCACTTCCCTATTTTCCTATTCAAATTTTTCCTAATGATTTATAATGAGCATAAACTCTTCATGGTCTTTCTACAGTGGCAGATTTAGAGGAGGAGCACAGGTGACAAAACTCTCATCTTTAAATCACCAAAAAAATTTCAGCTTTGAATTTGATATTGCTTATTTATTATGTTAAGTACTGTACACCAAGGCGAGAATATGGTGACGAACAGATATCTTAAACCTATTAATCTTATACTATCAGTAAAATAATGCATAATAAACCCTGAGACTGCATGTTAAGATGGGAAGTAACTACCAAAACCCTGAGCTAAACAAAACAACACACACATTATGGATAACCAAATTTGCACACATTAATAAACATTCTCTGAAAGTTATCTAGGTGATACTTACCCTAAATATACAGGGGATGTCTTTCTTGTTAGCATGTATTACATCCGAGTCTCGAACCGTTGAAACTTCAAATTGGTCATCTCTCATATCAAGGACTGTGCTTACCCACACACTTGGTAAGGCATTTCTACAAAATGAGAAAGATTGTTTCAGATTAGAAAACCTCCACATGCTTAGCACCAAGTGCAAATAAGAAATACAGTAATACCAAAAGTAAATGAACTGAGTAGTTAAATGATTCCAATCTATTACTTTTGTGAAAGAGCAGGATTACTAAGCAGCTATACACTTGCTGAAATCATGTGGTGTTCTCTTATGATTTAATTCAAAATGAATCATATTACAGTGTTTCCAATATTGAGCTGTGTCAGCAATC
The DNA here is from genome assembly GCA_958450375.1 of Homarus gammarus. NCBI lineage: Eukaryota > Metazoa > Arthropoda > Malacostraca > Decapoda > Nephropidae > Homarus > Homarus gammarus. Next base: position 875,010 of record CAUDMG010002131.1, on the reverse strand, counting down.
ATATAAGTAACCTGCCACTGACTTGAATCAATTATTGAGGGAGACAATTAATCTTCTCTAAGTTAGGTTGTTATACTAAATCCATTCAGTACAACCTTCTTAGACGAACCTGACCAATATTCAACTACAGTAACTATAGTCATCTGAGCCAGTAGTCCTTACAACACTCGTCACCGACGGAGAATGTTACTCACTGACAGCAAAGTAAATTGTTTTCTCTGCAAGGACAGCACTGTGCAAATTAACTTAAAACTGTTCCACATTCTACAGTATAACAAAAATTTTCAATATTTTCATTAAGCTTCTCACCTTTTCAACACCTAAATTCAACATTCCGGTCACTGTCTTTGTATATTCCATCCTTATACTCACACATACTCATTCCATTGCTTTTATTAATGTAATCTTCAGGAATCTCCGGCATCTTAAACTCATCTTGTACAACAAAGACAGCACCACTACCTTATGAATATACAGTAATTATCTACCAACAAAAGTTGGGAAATTGTATATGATCTACAATTTTTATAGTCTACAATGTAGACTCTACATACTCACAAGAAAAAATAATTACACTTACCTCTCGGGTGAAATATCATAGAGGAAGAGCTTGAAATCACATACAACAACAAACTGTCTTGACCATCCCTTTTTGACCCCTCCAGGCTTTGGTACTTTTACAAAACCTTCATACGCTGTACCAATGCCTCGAGTAGGATCAATACCCAATGGTCTCTTGGCTAGAAAAGAAGCAAAAAATGAGTGAAAAATAATTAGTTGCATGAATTTTTTTTTCACACAAGAGTTTTGTCAAATTTTCTAGATATTAAAGATGAAATTAAAAAATTTGATCAATCATTTCACAGTGCCATTAATTATTACTTAAGAATTAGTTAACTCACCATATAAATACAATGTTAATGCATGATCTATATTACTATCCCTGGCTTTATAATACAAGATTCAACTGTACATATCAAACTTCCAGCAAAATTTGCAAATACTTCTTTTGTCATAAAAGTGATACCATAAAAAACCTAAGTACTCACTCTGGTCAGGAGGCACAGGGCAAATTTGCGGCACTTTTTCCTTACAAGTAGTGTGGCAGGCAAAGCCGCAGACCTCACACACTACCCCTTGACGCGTAAGGCCAACCATAAGGGATGTGCAATGAGAGCACTTGATAGGATTGCTAAAGGAGCGAACTAGGAACTGATGGGCCTTTTGCTTCATCATATGTGGAGATGGTCCACCACCACTACTACTGCTGCCTCCTGACATGCCCATGGCAGTAGCCTGGTGATGGGCCATTGTAGGCATTACCCCAGGAGGAAGGTTGGCAGCAGTCTGGGGAAGTGGTGGCAGGGGACGAGACTCCATGTGAGGGGATCCAAGTTGCTCCTGTTATGATAAAATTCAAATCATGAAGGAACTCAACAAAATACTCATATGTTACATATAAATACTGTACAAGTACTGTGTACAGCACATCATATAATGCAGATTTATGATACTGCTACAATATGAATACTAAAAGCATATGCACACACAGCATAATACAACTGTCCTTTATTTGACACAGTCCAGCATGACCAGTTTCAAGAAAAATATAGTCACCAATCATTTGGTGTCATTCCACCTTTACAACTGTTGTAATACAGTACAGCATATGCTCTGCTATGGTTTTCTTCTTCCACATCACAACCTTAAAGAGTTTTTCTGGTTTACACTCGTTATTTCATAAAACTACTCATCCTTCAGCACTACATCCATCCCTTTAAACCACCTGAGACCAGACCATGCTCAACACAATCTTATCCATCTCTTCCCATTTACACTTACTTCTGAAACTCCATATTTACTGTACTGTATATACTTGACCACATATCGAGTTTTTATGATAAAATTTTAATGCACAACACAGGGGATCAAAACTATATGCATAATATTTTTGAAGGGTTAAAATTCATACATTTCCATGGGTTATTTATAGTGTACAAAGTTACCTGGGTACATGCTCACGGTAAGCTAACCTTACCAGTAAGCTCCTTTAGCCTGGGCTTTCCTACCATAGCCCTACATTCTTTACATTGCTTCATGAAGAGCATAACCTCATTCACTATATATGCTGCTTTATATCTCCAAAACCTGATACATATTAAGATTTGCAATTAATTTTCATTTTGTCTGAGTCTGTTTACATTAGTGGCATTGGTGCCAAGTTCAACTCGTCACTGAAGCCACACCCCCTCACTCTCTCTCTACCAGGCTGAGTTGTGACCTGTTATGTTTATTTTTCAACTCATAATTATATATATATATATATATATATATATATATATATATATATATATATATATATATATATATATATATATATATATATATATATATATATATATATATATATATATATGCAAGTAAATCACTGTAGGTGTGCGTGATCTAGGTATATGCTGATAACCACAAGGAAAGAAGAAAACACGAAGTTCCCAAGCGCTTTCGTGTAGTTCACATCTTCAGGGGTGAGTACAGACTAAGGAGAAATACTTGACAAGGCTAATATATACAGTAGAGGAGAGCGAGATCAAGTCCCTAGGGGACCGTAGGCACCCACAATGGTCCGGTCATTAGGCAGTGACTCTACTAATCTTCATAAGCACAGCAGCTGTCCATAATCAGGTCATAGGGGTAAGATGACCCAACCTTCTCACCTGGTTACAAATCTTCTTAATTGCATAATTATCCAGTTTGTACATACCATTATTCAAATTCATGTTAATGAATTTGTTATGTTTAATGAGACTGGATTCCATAATGTTCCTACTTGGGAACTTCGTGTTTTCTTGTTTTCTAGTGGTTATCAGCATATATACTGTATATATAATTTTTTATTAATTTTTTTACTCAATTACATACAGAATTTGCAAAAATAAAGGAAAAAATTAAAGAAAAGTAGAAAACATAAATGGAATAAGCATTTCTTCGTGGGCGAGTTAGCACGCTGAGTGAGGGAGGGGGAATGAAGCAAGTCTCACAAATTTAATGCTCAATATAACCAACCTGACTGACAAAAGATCGTGATGATGTTAGGGAGGGGACGGAAGGAGCTCCTTCGTCCTCCACGTCTCCTTCCTCTGAGTCCAATGATTCTCGTCGCCGTAGTGATGTCTCTTTCAAAAACTGCTCCAGGAAGGACATCTGCGATGCTGGACGTTCCAACACTGAAGAATAAATACATGGCACTGATGAGTTACACATTAACATAGCTAAAGCATTAAAACTAGATATTTTAAGTTCAATTGTATATCAGTTACATGCAGCTCACTATTAACTATTTCTGAATTAAGAGACTTTCAGCCATTTATGAGAACAACAGCTGAGAAACCTTAGTTATTGAATAGAAGGAACATCATCCTACCCCATTAATTCAGTAGAAGGATCTTGTGGTACAGCTGAATGCATTATAACTATGGATGTAAAATTTCTGTGTATGACATAGAGCTTTACAAATGAATCCCACATACAACTGAAAGGTCCCTTTTGAACTCAAATCCAAAGCCAGCATAAAGGCTGTACCATCAGAATTCATGAGATTTTAACTTGTAACTGTAAACTCACGGAAGAAGAGTACAGGTATTTAACTTCATAAAGCCACTTCCTAGTTGCAATAAATTGCAGCAGAATAAGTTAAAGGGTATTATGCCAACACAAAATTCATTTGCCCCAAAACATAATCAAACATAAGCCAAGGACAATATCTTCCACCATCTTAAATAATAGTGGCTGAAACACGTTTATTTGGAAGACTTTGCTAAAGGATTAGTCCATATACTGAAAAATTTACTTACTTTAGTACTTACATCTGTTCATCAAACTCTTCACGAATTAATTTTGAAATTGGTGCAGCTAAAATAAATACTGCCGGTGTGATCAAATATTACATTCACTTTACTCGGACATACAGTACTGTAATACTTGACTCCACTTCAGATTACTGTCTAAACATTGTATATTTCCTATCTATAACATTAGAAAACATTTTACCATGAAATGAATGGCAAGGATTACTTAATCAAGTGTCATTAGAAACATATTTAGCTACAGCTTTTCTAAACTCGTACTAAAAGCTTGGCTAACTAAACATTCCTATATCATCTAGCAACAGAACAAAAATTACCCTGCCAAAGTCCAAACCCTAAAAAGCTCTACCAGTGTGAATGAATCAAAGTACATTAACTGGGTTTCAGCTAAAACTGGGGTTATCCTATTGCACAAAAAAATAAAGGACTCTTACCAAAACCAAACATACTTCTTCCGATAGACCCTAAGAAAAATATATAAATCTAGGATTAGACATGCACAAAGACCGTCTTGATTCATATTAAAAAAAAATAAATCATGTATTCATACTTTATCATGTCCCAATCAATTTTGTATCACTGACAAGAGACATCATTAAATGTCGGTAACTAAATATATTACACAACATCTACAGACAATAAATCTGCTGCACTTGAAACATTGGTCAAGGAACACATTAGTTGTTAGGTCAATGCAAGACACAAACTGCCAATTTTGATCACGGTCATAATTCTGAAACATGCCAATAATCTTCATAAGGTGGCTGGCTGTTATTAATAACTGTTTTAATACTGATAAATCAGAAATGACAGCAGTTTCAGAATTGGGACACTATGTTCCAACTCCATGTAAGATTAAACCTTGTACAGCCATTAGGGCTGGCAGGTTTTGGTATGCAATTCTTCAAGTTCTGTACTGAAGCTCTTAGTAACTTAAAATTTAGTTCATTTTTAAAATTAACCCGATTTTTAATCAGGGGTACTGAACTGGCACAGATTTTAAAACTACTCTCACAATGTTAAAAATGAGAACACCAAAACCTGTTTTAAGGTATAAAAGTAAAGCCACGCATAAAACTGGGGCTGGGGTGGGACACGACACAATAGGGGTCAAAATGGGGCTCAGTCACGGTACATTACCAAACTTTCGAGTCTTGCGTTCCTGCGTGGCAGCTGCATGTGCGTGCGTGCGATCAGAAATAGATTTTCATGAGAAGGATGAGGAAACCCCAGAGGCAGCTAGTCAGCCCAATGAACAAGGGCATTTTGTCTGCAGCGCCGCCCATGGGAGATGATAACTGGGTCAGTGAGGGGCCTCCACATAAACAACAAAAACCAGCCATTTTCTACAAATTTCATTTGGATCTTCAATGTACACCATCGTTTTCTATTTTCTCAAATTAGCTAAGCTATTGAGTCATTCATTGTCGCAACACACTGAATAACACTTATATCAAAGGATATTTCATGGGAGGTATTTTACAAAAACAAGGGATATTTAACAAGGCTATATAATATTAGTAGGATGCTGGATACAGGGCCAATGAGGGTGAACTGTTCAGTCAGCAAAAGTGCACATTCCAGTTCAAAATCACCCCCAGTAATGCACATATGTTCAAGACATACTGAATTTTCTTAAACATTATATGTTCATGAACTATTATCTAGCCAGCATCCTATTTTCAAGACAAACACATCTACACAAAACAGATGTGGAAGGTCTAAATTATGTGATGTGAAGACAAAACAAGCCCAAGTTCAAACATTGATAATGAAGCTCTAGTTACCTCACTCCCACCCACAAAAACTCTCCATGTATGCCAAACTAAAAAGTTTTGGGTTAGATTTGCATCAGTTTGACATTAGGTTATTATTGTGCAGACAACTAAGTAAGACATCTCTTGATGGGATCCCTTCTGTACATCCCTCCTGACTATCATATGAGACTGCAGATGTGGGGGCCCTCCCTCGTTTTGACCCAATTACCATTGTGGCGGTACTTTGTTGGGATCATGCACTGTGACATGCCGGGGCAAGGCTTCATACATGCCACTGTCAACATCAGACTGGGACTTTGGAATACACCATTAAAGCAGGCTACCATCAGCATAAAGATCTACAAGCAAGTGGACAATAAAAACCGGTGAAAAAACAAAATGTGCATAGAATTTAAGCACTAAAAAGGTGACTGGCAAGATACTTTATGAGTGTAGAGAAGTTAGTCATTAAAATCCACAGTAAAGAATGCCATTATAGTAGTGAAATCCCCAAGTCCCATTCTTTTTGCTGGCATGAAGATGTTGGGGATTTACATGGGACAGACAAAAGCCGAAGAGTGTTGGCTGATAGAAAAAAGGACAAGAGAATATTTATGTGAAAAACAAGTATAAGAATTCATTTTCCTCCCAAAGAGATGTTTCTTACTTAGTTCCAGAAATGGTAAAGTCGTTGGTGCTTAGCATGGTAAATAGTTTTGTCACAGTATTACTATATTCCTACATTTAAATATTAATTAGCTCACTTGTATCCTTGTTAATTATAAGTGCTGTTATTGAAAACTTCTTGAAATGAAATAAAATGTTAAAAACTTTCTCGTCGACTTGCAGCTTTACCGAGCAATGGGTCGAGTATCATCCAAAAGGAGAAGGAGCTGGCCAGCTGAGCTACCTGGACAATACAGTGACCAGCTGTGGAGAATACATAACTTTTCCACCCCTCTCTGCCACTCAAAGGTAAATCTGAGTCTTTGAATTCATAACATGTTACAGTATGAATAAAATAAATCAAGTCAATAATAAAAAAGAAGTCCTGCAAAAATTGACCTTAAAAGGTTATGATGATAAAGAACACTTGCTGCTACACTGTATATTGCACACTATTTACCTTGTTAAGCATTCTGACTGTAAGTGCAGTTTGGAACATAATTAATAACAATAGTTAGATTACGGATATATTTTTTACTCTGAGAAATTTCAGTAATCTTGTGAGCATGTAGAACACAAGCTGTATTTCCAAACTTACACCTAAATTTATAAGCTTTTATGAGCATTTAGCTATCAAGTGACATGTGAAATATTATAGTGTGAAGGATTTTTTCTTATGTATATCATGGAAGAACTCTATGGCACTGAAAAAATCACAAGAATAAGTGAGCATTTGTACAAAAAAAAAAAAAAAAGAAGCTACATAACTACATATACATAATGGACAAGGTTGTACAAAATATTCCAATTATTAACAACTGGATTAGTTGGAAGTCAGCATTATTTATATCTAAATTATTAAAATATTTATTTTACCGGGCTATGAAAAGTCTTGTCATCTGTTTGCCACTCTCCTGGGCTAAAGAATTATTATTATTAATTTTTTGGGGGTAACAATTCCCCAAAAAATCATTTATCAAAGGCATATATTCATCTCATTTGTAATATACAGTACTGCACCCGAGTTCTCATTTTAAGTCGAAATATTTTACACGGCTCAACTTTTCTGGATTTTTTTTTTTTTTACTTTCACATTTTATTTAAGCTTGGTGGAGGAAAGGATGTGATGAATATTAAAAAACAGACATCAATAATAATATAAAAGATAATGAGACACCCCTGTTAATTTTAGGGGCCAGGAAAAAAGTATGAACCAGATTGGGATATAAATTTTGCTTATAATAATCAGTTATCTGAGTAGGAGGAGAGGGCTGTTTGTAACCCACAAAGGCAAAATAAAGTCTTGATTTGGACATGTAAGAAGTCATGGGTTATAAAAGTTACAAAATGGTTGTTTACTAATAAATTTTCAAACAAACTCCATTAGTTATTATTATTCAGTTACTCTCACTTGCTCTCCAATGAGACATTTGCACACAGTGAGGAAAGGTACCATGAACACCTTAAGTCAGAGGCATAAATTTTCCAAGACAGAATTAAATGTAATATGTACAGTAGACTCTTGCCATTCGCGAGGGATAGGTTCCAAGAAAAGGCGCGAATTGGCAAAACAGCGAATAGCAACTTATACTACCTTAATGCACTACTGTATACCTGTACCAAACAATTGACCAGCTGTGGCAGCACTCATCCCCTCTATTAACTTATCTAATAATAAAACTTTCTTTGTCAGGGTCATCACTGACTTCTGCCTTTTACATTTCAATCCACTACCATCACTAGCACTGACACTAGGCAGTGTTTTAGGGGCTGTTTCACACAGAAACACTAATGTTTTGAGAGTACAACACAAGATGCTGCATGGCAGCATGGCTTCACAAGCGGACGTTCATGTCTAACTAATCTATTAACATTCTTTTCATCAGTTTTCGAATCGGTGGACGAGGGGCACAATTATGATGTGGTATATCTCGACTTTAGCAAAGCCTTCGACAGAGTCCCCCACGAAAGACTAATTAGAAAGGTAGAAGCACATGGCATCAAAGGTAATATCCTTAAATGGATGAGGGCATGGTTACAGGACAGGAAACAGCGAGTGAGCATTAACGGCACTGAGTCCCATTGGAGCAACGTCACGAGTGGAGTTCCCCAAGGCTCAGTACTTGGACCATTATTATTTATTATATACATAAACGACATAGATATCGGCATAGACAGCATCATAAGTAAATTTGCTGATGACACTAAAATAGGACGTGATATTAAATCTGACGAGGACTCCGCAAAATTACGGGAAGATCTAAAAATTTTTTTCGAATGGTCTGAAAAATGGCAGATGAAATTCAACGTGGACAAATGTAAAGTACTCAGTATAGGAGATGTGATAAGTAGGAACCTTAAGCCAAGTAAACAATGTGTTTTTGCTCGTAACAAGGCTAATAAAGTACTTGGGTTCATACAAAGGAGTGTTAGTTACAAGACTAGCGAGGTCATCCTAAAACTGTATCTTGCGCTTATGAGACCACACCTGGATTACGCAGTTCAGTTCTGGTCACCGTATTACAGAATGGATATAGAATCCTTGGAAAGAATTCAGAGGAGAATGACAAAACTAATCCCGGGCATTGGGAACCTTGAGTATAGAGACAGGTAAAAGCAACTTAATTTGCACTCCCTCGAGAGACGTAGAGCGAGGGGCAACCTGATAGAGGTGTATAAGTGGAAGTCAGGGCTAAACAAAGGGGACATTACAAAGGTACTCAAACTATCCAACCAGGAGTGAACGCGTAACAATGGTTTTCAATTAGACAAATTTAGATTTAGGCGTGAAATAGGTAAACACTGGTTTGGAAACAGAGTAGTGGATGAATGGAACAAGTTACCAAATATCATCATTAACTCGAATACGGTGAATAGCTTCAAACATAGGTTGGATGCGTATATGAGCAATAGGGGTTGGGTGTAAACGGGACTGCCCAGTATGGGCCAATAGGCCCGCCGCAGTTTCCTCCATTCTTATGTTCTTATTGTGCTGTGGAAAAAGACTTGCAAGCCAGATTCCTGTGAATCGTCAAAATTGCAAATTGCAAGGATCTACTGTAAGAGTTATTTTATTATATTTTGGCCACTTTTAGTGATAGGTCATGTTTACATGGGCACACCACAAATATGCAAAGTCACATCCTTCTTCACAAGTTACACTAGAGATGTCACAAGCAACTCTACCTGGTACTGCTTGTGTATCAATGCATAAATACAACTGTAATCTGTTTGGAAACACTTGATGTAAATGTTATGAATATACCTGTATACTGTATTTATACTTAATATAAAAACTCAATATATGTTATAAACTAAAATGAAATGGTCAATACAATTCAAAAAGCCCAGTGAAAGGACAATGACTTTTCATACCCATTTGGCTGGAAATTAATTCAATAACAAGTATATAATCAAAGTTTTTTAAGCAAAAAATTAAAGTATATGTTCCCCAATAACATCACTTATCTACAATAAGTATTACCTTGCCCATAAAGAAGACACACTCTTCCCAACACACTCACAGGCAGGCACGCACACACACACACACACACTCTAACACAAAAACATTACAAATATACAAATGTGCAAGAAATATTTTATGAAAAAGTTACTTGAAAAAGACATCTTAAAGAACAACATATGCTCGCTATTATTTTTTAAATTAAAATTACTCAACTTATACTGTACTATACAGTATGTTGGATTATCATGACATTTATAAAACATAATTTAAAGTTAAATGAAACAATATAAATAAAAACAATTCCGGTAAGAACTTCAGTATTATTAAAAAAAATGTGTATGATACAAAATTTATATTAAAAAGCTGTCAAGTTCAATCAGTCCTTTCTTAAATTTTAACATCTGTCATTTATGATACCATTTCCCATAATCTCATATAAACAGCTCAGTTTAGATTGGAACATGGTATAAGATTTCCAATGTTCTTGTGCACCTGTAAACTTATAAAGACATTAAAGTACTTAAAAGAAATAAGAATAAGAAATGGTGTGATGAATGAATTAGTACATTTGTCCCTTGTTGTCTCACTTGTAGCACGTTGAAAAAGGTGAGATACAAATTTTTATGGTAGCATCGGTAGTGGCACATATTACGTTAAGCTGTAGTAATTATATCGGTTTTTCAGCAAATTGCTGACGAGTTATATTTATAGCCACTTTTTTCTTTGTTGACATTATACAATATTTGTACAAAAAACTGTTAAATATATGATAAGGATGTTATCTACAGACAACATTACTCTACTACAACTCCTGATTGTTAAGTTTCATCCCAAGACCAAGTAGATTTTGGTAGTTAACCTCAAGATATCACATTCTTGTAAAGCCTCCAAGATGGTCTTAGCAAACGCTGATCACCCTTACCCCACAGTCAAGTGGCGTGGATGGACTCCCATCGAAGTGCATTAGAATGCTAAATGGGATGAGGAAATATATGTAGTAACAAATCTAACTCTAATTTTGGAATGTACAGTATTCTTATTTATGAATTGAAGCTTCCGGATTTCCCCACTCCATTCTCATCTCTCTTGACCATTTTTACTCTCAGTGTACAGTACAGGCATCCCCTGCGTTATGGAAGGGTTGCGTCCCTGGAAAATTGACCGTATCGTGAGATTCCGTAACGCTAAACCTATTTTCCCATTGACTCCCATTATAAAACTGGAGATGTGTTCCTAAGTAATTTTTTTCGGCCCCCAAAAAGTAATTCAAGCACTTTTATAAATGAAAATAAACATTTATAAACACATACAATAAAGTACATTAAATAATTTATGGTATACCTTCTTAAAACATCAAGTTTAATATCCAATGTAATGCCTTTGCGGCTTCTTTTTGCACTACTGCGGTCACTTCCACTTGATGGCCTCTTTCCATCATCTTGAATAAGGGTAATGCACTGTACTGTACTTACTGTATGTTTGTTAAAGTTAAATCCAACTGCTGGGGTGAGAAACATGCGCGCACATTGGATGTAAACAATGGGCTGACTCCGTGTGGCAATGCCACGCTTGGTGGTAGCAAACACCAAGAAATCCACACCAAACAAAGTATAATTTTTAACAAAATTTTTTAATTTTATATAGTGATTTTTTCTTTAATTGTTAAATTTACCCCAATTTCCATAAGGGCGGATTTACGGGCCGTATCGCGAAATTATTGGTCATAATTTACAAATTCCGTAAGAGCGAAATTCCGCAACCCGGGATTCCGTAACGCAGGGGATGCCTGTACTGTATTTCTAAAATACAAAACCAATGAAGCAGAGCTTGAAATTCTAGTCGTCACTTTAACCATTTATCCTAGACCGTCCTTATAACTTTATACTATACTGTACTGTACTGCGTGCAGAATCTGTGCTGTAAGTTCTGTCATTGTCTCATCACCTAGTCTTCTGATAATTCATACAAGCAATTACTAGTATTTTAGTACACATGACTTGTGACCTACATAGACCTATGACTACTGACCTCCAAAAATTAATCAGATGTAGACCTTTGCATGTAACACCAGTACTAGTACAGTAGTTTGGTCAATCACCCTAGCCGAGATAATATTTGCACAAGATCACGATGCACAGAAGGATGAACAGTTGAACACACACACAGAAAGGGGCAAACCAATATACAGTATTGTACAGTGTACTGTACATTATTTGCTATGCAGGGAATATAAGGTCAGTGACTATTCACCAAGTCTTCAGATATTGTGTACAAGACATTTAGTAGCATTTTAGTACATATAGTACATGACCTTGTGGTCAAGACCTATAACCGCTGACCTCCCAAAATCTGTAATTTTCAGACCTTTGTATGTTGTAATCTATGGTATAAGTTAAGTCAATACCCCATCAACCCAGCCATGAAACATTGTATTTACAAGACAGGGAAGGATGGAAGCAGGGGCATACACGAGGTCAGGTGGAATGACAAACTAATATGCCCTAGCCTATAGCAGGGCATAAAAGAGCACTGAACCAATGTAATATTAATTTAAATCTTTATGTTTTTAACTTGGAAGCATAAGAATGATGCTCAGACTGTATTTCAAAAGTGGAAAAAATTTACTTTCCTTGGGGAGGAAAACCTAAGAAGTTAAATAATTTACAGCTGCCTCTTGGTGGACAGAGAAGAAGAAACAAATCAAAAGTCTTCCACACTACTTCATATTTTTAAGGAAAAGTTGTGTCTGTCAGCCAACAAAAGGTGGTGAAATGCCACCAAAGCCTTTGGAACTCATCATCATGTAAACCAACATTACTTTAGCAGTACACTATTACAAATAGAGGTAAGCAGGTACACTTTATTAGCAGTACACAAGTTCACATTACTGAACAGGCACTCTTCACTACCAATAAGCCACAATTACATTCTGGAACAACAGATCCCTATAATGTGAGGCCCAGAGAAACAAAGCCCTGGTAAATTAGCCCAGCAGTGAAAAAGATGTCTGAGCCACTGAATTATCAAACAGAACCAGGAATGACTAACCAACCAGATGTGAAAAAATGACAGAACCTGTACATCAAAAGTTGTTAAGAACATGATAAAACAAATTTATATATCCTTGTAGAATTATGGAAATTAGTTGAACATTGAGACAACTACATATCTTCTACAACAACTTTCCCTTCAGCTAATTTGCATTATCAACAACAATATAACCCATAACATGAAGTTATAAGGCATTCGAGTCATATACTGTAGAAAGAGTGAATAACTTTTTTCACATGCTACCTGCCTAGGACAAATTCATTTAGTTTCTTGTGAGGCTCTTACAACAATTTCATCCTATTAGGAAATGTAGGAAGTTTAAACTTTCATGTAATTAGAGAAAATGTTTGAGAAGAATTGTGCCACTACACATGGCTGTGTTGTGATCCGACATCAAAAGAAGCATCACACACATGAGTGAAAAACTCTTCTGTTATTAATGACTTGACTTACATCATCCTGATCTAGATATTAATAGATAACTTCCTTTACAAGCCAAATTAGTGTACCATGTCTGTCAAGATTCATCAAGGTAATGCACAGAAACAGAAGTGACAAGTGGATAGACAGATAAATGGACAAGGAAAACATTCATTGCCACAACAACTATTTGTTCACAAGGTAAGACACAAGAATATACTTTCTAAATATTAAAAATAAAATTTGGCCACACCTAAATCAGAGCAAAGATAAGAAGCCGACAGGCTAAAAGCTAACTTTATCACAAGAATGAACATCAATTTCAAGCACCCAGTCTTAATGTACTATACATGCAAATTACTAGACACACGGCACACACAGGATGGATGCCAAAACCCCCAAAATTGAAAGCAGTAACATACCCAGTGTTAAATGTATGACTTTTATCCCTTAATATTTATCAAAACTATCACTCTGAAGGATAATCCATGTGTATATATAAGGATTAATATCTAAGTAAATTCTCTAACACAAACTGAGAAGATGGATTAACAGTCAACAACCACTGTAGCCAACAACAATTAACAAAAATGAGGCCAAAGACATTAGATGCCACATTAAAAATTCCTGGTGTTTCAATCACAAGGTTTAAAAGCCTTTAATTTTATCTCCAGTTTCTTGGAGAGTGGCACTCTACATTTTATTAGGCAGTGTGGATCAACAGGTATCACTGGTGATGACAAGAAATAATATGATAGGAGTACTGTACTGAATATCCACCTGCTACAACAGGCTTACTTATGGATACACTTGAAAACTGTTACTCCTGGAAAGGCAATATGAAGAACAGAAATGTACCCATTCTTGTCAAATCAAGACTTCCTTTTTCCACACCAGGATTGAGTAAAAACCATCTGACAGCATGAGAAGAGAGGAGAATAACCCAAGTACAGCAATAAAAACAAGAACAAAAATACTGTACTACACAAACTGTCAAAAGCTCTCCAGTTGGTGAGAGAAAAGCTACATCAACTAACTCTTTCCACGTTAAATTTATATGAAAAAAATAAGTAAGAGATGCTTATCTTCCACACATAACAAACTTTATCTGAATTTCTTAAACAAATGTGTCCCCACTGATTGCATTATACCAACCTTAAAAACCAAGGATAACTAGTAAAATGCAATAATCAAACAGTCTGTAAATCTAATCTAGTAATCCAGAATGCACATACATATAATAATTCTACAACTTTCAATGATCTATGCTGAACACTTTTTGTGTATTGTAATATAAATGACAGGTACAGTCAAAAAACAAAACAAAAAAAAACAATTTTGCACCTCTAGTGTTATACAATATAACAGACAAGACCAAGAATTCTGAACAGACCCGTTTACGAGGGTGATTCCTGTATTAACTATATGTGAGATACAGAATACATCGTATTGGTTACACAATGCATCACACAATCAGAAGTACCAACCTTACCAAATTAAAATGGCCTCGGTCAGTGATCGTCGCAAAGGCCGTCAGACCCAGGAGCGCAGAAAATATTTTTGTTGACTGTACATTTGTATGGAAGGTCATACAGATGATGAAGATCAAATCATTATCCCCCCCCCCCCTTACATACACAGTGGGGTAAAATAAAATATCCAGGAATGTCTGGTTGCAATCAAATTACAAGAAATTTCCTTCAAGCAGGATACCATGGATCTGTTCTTGGGAAATGAATACTTATTAAAATAGAAAGTAAAGATCTCTAACATTTCACACAGAATTAAAGAAAATCTGGCTAAAATTCAGTGACCAACATTGGGTTTGCAGATACTAATTTCAAGCAAAATGTGCACATGAACAATGCCAATATACTGTGTTTCAAACACACATTTGTAAAGCAAAACTTAAAGGTGCATTGATATCAATAGAGCATGGTGTTGAGAATTGAGTGTGCTATCACAGATTAATGGGTGAGTGCAAGCTGAAAGCCCGTAGAAAATCCTCCCTCTTTATACCTTCAACTTTTTGTTTTGTTTACCTATATTAGACCACATGATAATGTACCATGATACTGAGATATCCAAGTGGTTAAGAGGATATTGTTAATAATATTCACCATGTCCTATGAAGTTTCCATAAGTACTCAAGCTCTGACAGTACAGTATACTGTGCAGTATACTATACAGTATACTTGCACAGTACTTTTTGTTTAAAAAAATTATCTCCAGAATAAAAAACAATAAATTTGTCAAACTACTATAATACCTACATATACCCTGTGCCATGTCTAACAAAAATTTTTTCTTATGCTATATAAAATAAAATGAGCATTCACTTTGTCATATTCCAAACTAAATATTACAAATCCAGAGACTGAGGTTGTTGTCTAACACAACACAACCTCTTTAACCTCCTGAAAATCATTGCATTACCATTTAATAAATTTATAGTTATGAACAGTGAAGATATAATATCTTCCTGTAGTGTGATCTACACCATTAAAAAAAAGTTTCCATGTAATCTTCGATCAACTCGGAGAACGGCAACTGCCTTGCCAGCTAAGACAGCATTTGCAAGTCCTACATATAATGACCAATTCCCACTTTATAAAACTGATTGATAATAAGAATGGCATCTAGCCATAAAACTTGCTTCAAATTTGCCAAATGGCAACTGGAACACCATGTCATCAAGTAATCACGGCAAACCTATACAGTACTGTACAAGTGTGGAAAGTGACCATAAAAAGGAGATGATGATGAAGCACTACAAAAAGCAGATAAACCGATTCATTTGCATTTTTTAAAGATTTACCTATATTCTTCTATCACTACTCTAAATTATTTCTCCCATTCAATACTATGCTGATAAATAACCAATGAGAAAATACATTAATCAATGCACTGAGAGGAATTATAAACTGTACTGTTTGTACTTTACTAAACACAAGAGAAAATTATGAAAACTGGAGGAAACTTGTGTATTGTATTAACTGTTTCACAAAGCACAAAATAATACTTTCATCATGAGGGTTCCCATCCTCCTCCACTGACCCAAAACTCCTTAAAATACTGAAATCATGTGTTGTTTAAATTAATGGAATGAAGCTATTCCTCATGAGTAAGTAGTTATTTAATGTTAATATCGTAATTATTTGTAATGACAGATCTCGGTACAAATTTGAGTTTCAGTTACTAATAATTTTCATTGGTGAGACATGTAAAATAAATGCATGAATTACTCCTTAATGAGCAAGGGAAAGAGAATAGGGCAGGTAGAGATGAATGAGAGAGATCTTGACAAGCATCTCCAGAGGAAGTTCAGTAACAACCAGTCTGCTGTAAATTCAGGAACAGTGTATTTGGATACAGAATTTTTACATGTGTTTTCAGGAAATGTGAAAAATCATTAATGTCCTTCAAACTTTTTAGAAAATATCCAACTAATTAACAAACCTTAAGTCTCCTGGAATTAATTTGTTCCTGCAGCAATAAATTACTTATTTTACTCTATATATAAGGAACTTCTTGGTGTTATATCACTGTGAGAGGAGTTATATCTGCCTCATGGTGAAGTAAACTTCCCTACTGATCTTTGTCAAAGTCTTCATGACCGGCACCAATTCTAACACTGTAATACACCAAGGAAGGAAATATTACTGAGGTTCACAAAATATTAACTCCTTTACACTCACGCACATCAAGTTCAGCCCATCCACCCCAAGCATCACCTAACCCCCCTACATAATAAAATAAATAAAAAATAAATATAGAAATAAAAATAAATAGTCCTAATTCCCCTTAGCCTAAAACAATACTTACAGCCCTCACCAGCTTCTAGTCGAGTCTGAAGATCCCGTACTTGCTTCTCTTTTCGTATGTTTTCTCGAGACATGGTATCGTATCGTTGTTTATATTCCCGGACATCCCTGTGAAGGAAAATTTCACTGGTTATGCCAATCTGTAAATACTTGCGCACAATCTAATTCAACAATTACTGAAAGTATAAAGGCTATTCACTTGAGTGAGAAAGAACAAAAGTTATTCAGGAAAGTTTTGGATTACAAGCTCCAGTGTCAGATGATATTACACTTCAGTAAAGTCCTATTTAATACTCAATATATATACTGCAATCTATTTCATCAATATATAAATTCTTAAAAGTATCCACAACAAACAGCATCTCAATCCACTCTTCCATACCAACAGTGCTTTCAGAAACCTCCTCCTCTACTTTATTTTTCCGTCTTTACTGTAATCTTCCCCTGCCTCTTCTGAATTCACTTCATTCAACATTAATTCTTTCCACAAGCATATCTTGTCCAAAATTCTAACCTTCACTTTACTGAACATATCCCTCTTAACATAATAACCTATTGCTCACCCTCCAATTGCCTCAGTCCACATCCTCTAACCCTTATACTATTACTCCTCACCCTCTAATCTTCTCACTCCTCATCTAAAGGTGAAACACTCCACTCCTTACCAAAATTGGATCCACTAAAATATCAATCAGGATGAAAATACAGTACACCTAATGTTACTTACTTCTGTGCTGCGACCAAATCCGCACGAACTTTGCTTAGCTCTTCTGATATGACCTGTTTTGCCTGGATCTCAGAGTTGAGAGATGACTGTAAGTTCAACAGTTCCATTTTGTCTAACTTTTGAGAACGACGATTCCGCCAGTTCTTCTCTGGAGGTGCTAAGACTGAAGACCCACTACCAACAACTCCTGATACCTTTAGGGTCTCAAGTTCTTCTGTCATTCGTGTAGCAAGAGCTTGAAGGTAACCACGAGCATCTTTCTCATCACTCACCCTGACAAATAAGGAACAAGTTGGCAACTGTTTTGCAAAACCTTTACAATACAAAATATAAAAGATAATCAGAGAAGATATAATTTGCACACTTTTATATATAGAAAATGTAAATTATTACTTGGAGCAAAGATCTCAGCTGAAGGCATTCAGTAAGAGGATCCCCTAGCACTGCTGCTAGTGACAAAGGAACTCCTATATTGATTACAAGCTGGTGTTCTATAGCATATGAACCAATTTGGTAAAGTTTAAATTTAGGTGTGTATTTCTGATAGGATCTATGCTCCATTGGCCCTTGGGTTATTTGTTGAGCAACCACACAGTGCACAATATTCTGAGGGGGTTTTTTTTTATGGGGATTAGCCCACCCAAGCACAGGTCACTGACCCAAATCAGGGCCTGGGAGGCAAAAATGTAATAATAATAATAATAATAATAATAATAATAATAATAATAAAGAACCATAAAGAAATAAAAAAAAGAAAAGAAAAGTGAGAAACAATATATGTATATTGTTGTCAATAATAAGAGAAACAATTGAGACCCTGCAATTGTGTGTAAATTAGGCAGATGAGCAACCTGGGACTTGGTCACAATTTTTGTGATGCCAAGTGGCAGCAGGGTCTAGACATACATATACAGTATATGCTTTTCCCATCATCATATCCCCAACCAATTACACAAGTGATCAACAGTAAAAAAAAGATTAACTCACCACTGAATAATTTCTGTGATCTGTGCCTCCCACTGGGCTATGGACTCCTTTTTATTTCTTAGATCATCATACTCTTCTTCAAGTGATCGCCTCTCATTCTGCATTCTGTTCAAACTCTCAGTGAGCTGAAAATGTACATAATTTTAGGGAAGTTCTCAGTAATTACAAACTCTTCTTATAAACCTTTTTTTTTCAAGTTACAGAGTATACTATTGATGATTTTAACAAGGAATGTGAAGAAAAAATGCAGATGAAGTATTACCCTTTCCACATCTCCTAATAGTTTTTTATTGTCATCAAGAAGCATTGCCTTTTCCCGGTCATGTCTACGCTTCACATCCATCACCGAGTCTTCCTGTTCTTCAGAACGCTTCTCCAGGTCACAACGTAGTTGCTCCACTTTCTTTGTCAACACAGCCACCTTCAAAAAAATTATAAAGAGAATTTAGTTTAATAAATCTTAATTTAGGATAATTAGATTCATGCCCGTGAAGCACATATTGTAGGTCCTACTCACCATAAATGGGGTCATTATGAGTAACGAGTAACTATTAGTCACCAGGGGTCATTATAAGCACTTGTGAATCTCATTAAAGAGTACTTATTTCAACACTACCATATACAATACATACAAAACTCAGGTGTTTCAGTCATGATACTGAAAGCAGTAGAGATGGACAGTTTGAGATGCAGTTATGGGAGTTGGAGAAATGACAGAGTAAGGAACAAATGGAAAACAATAAGTGGGAGCAAAAATTCCTTAGGTCATATGGATGAGAGTTCACTAAGAAGGTACGAGCACCAAGTGCATGGCAGAAAAGAGACACTGGTGACTGTAAAAGATATTGTTGATGGACTATACTATACCGTATAGGGTAATAAATGAAGTTTAATGCAATTATCTCATCTTGGCTTTTTCCTGTTACTTCCCATATTTATACTGAATTACCCTCCATATTACTTCACTTCTTTGATGTGTCTATGTCCATGATCCATACTATACAATTATAGGAGAAGAAAAATTATAATAGATATCAAGAAGAATTTTCACTTTCTCCTTAAACAATAAAAATAAGATAATGTTATCTGACCTCATTTTGGAGTGTGTTCTTTGCAGACTCTGCTTCTGAGAGCTGGTCTCTCATAGCAGACATCTCATGGCTGTGGCGTAAAGCCTGCTGCTGTGCTCTCTCTTCCTGGTCAACACAAACTCGTTCTAAGTCAGATTTTAATCTGACAAGGGAGAAAATATAAAAATATGATCAACCGTATATCATTCAATTTACTAGATATGAATGACATTACTGTATTGTATTATCAGTCAATACAAAGTGTTAGATATTAATGACATTCTCATTTCAAAGGATGTGTGAGACAACTGAGACCTACTAGCACCAACTCTTTTTTTTTATTATTATTGGTCTTCCTTTAGTAACAAACAACTCACTCCTATGCAGATGATTCAATCCACCATACATACATCCTTTACTCTGACTTTCCACTTCTCAAAATACAATTTTGTGAATCTCTCATTGTACAGATCATATATAAACTTGGAGGGACAAATTTTTAGTGGTTGAATTATGTAGATGATCTGAGAACATATACAATTGGATTGACAGTTTTCACTGCACAAAAAATATAACATTTTGAAATCATAAATAGTTCACCTTGTGACTTCTTGTGAAGCCTCCATAGAGTTGAGAGATGGACTTCGGCCTTGTGGTCTTTGTTGCATCTTCTCTAGTTCACCTTCCATATTCCGCGTGTATTCTTCTGAACGTTCTCTTAACTTGCGTTCTTTACTTGCCTCTGCTTCAGCCTCCTCGGACCGACCCTGATGGAAAAGAAAATTGTCAATGTATAAACTATGAAGAAACAATATTTTCTTGTTCAGGGGTTGATTAACAAATATGATAGGGCATAAGGTAAGAGACATGCATTAGCAGTAATTTGATAAATGCAAGGCTGACACGATTTAGTCATGTTGTACAACAAGAGGGGGAGGTGATTAAAAGATCCTGGAATGTGCCAATCAGAGGAAGGATATCAGAGGGAAGACAGAGGTTAAGGTGAACAGATATGATACGAGAGAAAATAAAACAACAGGCTGTGATTAGAGGTGGTTAAGAAAGGGGTACATGATGGAGATGGATTTGAAAAACCAACTCCTAACTTTTGAATAGGCTGAAGGAAAAATATTCACTTAACCCCT
Source organism: Homarus gammarus (assembly GCA_958450375.1). NCBI lineage: Eukaryota > Metazoa > Arthropoda > Malacostraca > Decapoda > Nephropidae > Homarus > Homarus gammarus. Next base: position 854,034 of record CAUDMG010002131.1, on the reverse strand, counting down.
TTGTGCTGACTGTCGTACTTTAGAATGTTTTTCTGGCTATTGCCAGACAATTTTATTTTGGCTACTGACAGATGACTTTATTTGACAGCTGAAGGGTAAAACTGCTGTAAAATCCCATAAAACACTTGACTCCATGCTCTTCTATAATTCATGTTTTCCACTGCTTTCTACAAGTCTATTCCTCTTCCTGTGACTGCAACATTTGCCCTGTCTGTCAATCTCCTTGGTCTTCCAGTCTCCTTTCTACCACCATTTTTGCCTTTAACACTTTTCATTACTCTTTCACTCCCCACTCTCTGTATACCAAAAGAACTTTAGCAGATCTTGTCAGTCTCTATTTAACACATTTCTAAATCACCAATAGATTTATGTACAGTATCTTATATTCCATCTTCACACCACATTTTGCTTTTAAGGATGTCATTTCTATTACTTCTAATTTGCCTCTTCCTCTTGTATCCAGCATCAACGTGCCTCTTATTTTCTTTCCTTTCATAAACCTGTTATTCAAATAATCCCTCATTTTTAAACTGTTTGGCACATCCACTCCAAAATACCCTCAACACTTTACTTCCATTCCATCTCCACTCAAACAAACAAAATTAGTTTTTCAATTCTCCCCTCTTAATAATGTTCATCACTTGTTCACATCAATATCAATTCTCTCCTAGCACACATTCTTCTGAACTCATTCACTAGCATTTGCAACTTTCTTCTGAATTATACAGCAGAGCAGTGACATTTACAGACAAATGCTCAAAGCCCTCCCATTTGCCTCTCATATCCTTGTGTGGAGAGCTTGCACCCTTTTCTTTCACCTCTTTACTTCCCAGCCATGCCTAACACCACCTCATAAATCTCAGAATGACATTTAGGAACTTTCCGTTCATGAAGAGGGAGAATGACTATACAGAGTAAGGGAAAGGTGAAATAATACATTAAATAGTAAATGGTGGTTGGGATAAGGGTAATGCAGTACAATAGGCACAGAAAGTAAGTAGAGATTGGGTGGCCTGGAGGCTCTTTGGTCATGGCCACCCCCTCAGAAAGGAGCTCCCAGGAGGAATGAGACATCAGAAATAAGATTTTGCCCTCCTTTCCTTCAAAATATATGTCCTTAAACTTCATTCTCTACCTCATTTCCTTCTTTGCATCATACTCACCCTATACAATTATCTTAACACCCATTTCTGGTACTTTCTTTATGTATCCATGCTTCACATCCATGTAATAATACCGACTCAATAAAGACTTAGAACATCCCCATCTCTGTCTCTCTTGATTCTACTTTGCCTTTCTCTCCTTAGATTACTTAATGCACCAAGTATTCTCTTTCCCTCCAATACTCTGTACAGTACAGTATATCGAATCACTTCATCGTTCCATCTACTAACATCCACTCCTAAGTATCCGAAATACCTCATTGCCACCAGACACACTCTATTATAGTCAATATTTATTTCTCCACTTCCATATTATACTTATTTTCATCATATTACTTCTGTTCATATTCACTATTAGTATATTACATTACAAAAAATTTTAAGCTTAAGGAAAGTTAAAGTTACTAAGCATAAGGATAAGCAGGACCTTAAAAGTTCCCCTATCAACTAACATTTTGACAAAACAGGTAATTGTCACAAAGCACTACCACCTACCTCTAGTTCACGTCTCAGTTTTTCAGCTCTACGTAGATCTTGTCTCAATGTATCAATTTTTTGCATCGCTGTTTCTAGTTCTTCTTCCTTATCCCGAACTTGTCTGGACAGTTTTTGCTTCTGATTTCGTAGTTCTGTTAGTCTAAGGAGAAAAAATATAACAATTCATGGAAAAAATTATGTGTAGACTTAAAAATTAAATTTTATTTATAACAGGATAACTGGTGTCACAATGGATGAATAATACTTACTTATCTGAAACTTCACTGTACTCTGACATGGCCAGCTTTCTTTGGGTCAATGCATCTTGTAGTTCTTTTGTTTGTAGCCTCAACTTTTCTTCCATATCTGCCATTTCCTACAAAAGACACACAAAATTAGATAACCGTTTACCTCATACATTACCTGCTACACCTCATTCCTCCATGGTGCTCCACTCTGAGGGGTGGCCTGACTATTTCTTTTACCCTTGTTCCTCTACACTTGTGAACTTGTTTCATTCTAAGTAAGCATTAGAAGATTACTATTGTATTCATAAAAATATTGTTAAGATTACCATTAAGCCAGCATAGCACCCAGAACTGGGAGCTGGGGCAACCTTTTGGATAGAACCCAACTATAATTTGGCAAGAAAAACAAAAAACCCTATAATCACATTAGCAATTTTTTTCCCCACGTTTCCAACAACAGAGATGTTTCTTGATAAGAAAAATTAAAGCCAACTAAATAATATTTAGTGGACAACTGAACACTTTACAAAAACAGTTTCTGCTTCATATATGTCATGAATAAGTACAGGCAACAGTTCAGCAACAGGCCAGGATGGCTACAATCAAGAACAGATTCTCCCCCACTCATTGTCATTCAATCTCCTAACTACCTTACCAACAGTGCAATGCTATGGTTTTTCATTTTCACAACAAATATTCAAAATATTCATTCCTCTTGAATACTCATCACATCATACAAATTTTTATTACATGAATGAGTTGATGAACTAAAGGAATGCAATGTGCACTCACTACTCTTAGTGGATGAGTTTGAAACCAATAAACACAAATACAGGTATTTGTAAGGATGACAGTATTATATATCTCCTTATTATCTTCACCTTCCATGCAGCATTATAAAAATAAATAAATAAACTATTCTGCACGTAATTTATGCCTATGGTTGATAACAGAAAAACTATTCACTGCATTAGTAGGACTATAGTTATCAGAATTACATAAAGATAGACACAGTACTATTAAAGTGATTATCCACTATTATCATACTAAATAGGATTGTTGAAGAATTATGACCAAGTTCAACTCACTCTTCCAAGGTTCTCTTTCTCCTGAGCTGTCGCCTTTAATTGACGGTCTATTTCCTTCATCTTTGTGTCTGTCTCACTTATTCCGTCTGTCGCTCGTCTCTTCAAGCTAGACATCTCATACGATAGTTCTGCACGAGAATATGAAAGTAAATTTTTTTAGAATGATTGACTTTATATTAGCAGAAGATACAACTAAACAATTTTATTTTTAAGAAAAGGTAAACTAATTACTGAATGTTTCATCCACTATTTCCAGTTTAATGAAATTTAGAGTAGGAATAAATTCTAATAGAAAGTAAAGAAACTAATTAAATTAAATACTGTATTGCTTAGATTACAATATCAAAATGAACCAGAAAAGAACTTAAACATTTTACAAGAGAACAATGCAATACCTAAATCGGCACAGGGTACCATTCAGGAAAGCAATTATGTATTAATTCGCAAGTACAGTAAAAATATACAGGTAATTAATTTTCTATGACCATCATAATACAAAAAGACTAAGAATACAGAAAGCAACAAACCTTGATTTTGCTTAGTGAGAGTCTGCACCTGATCAACTAATTTCTTTACTTCATCACTGGAAGTTGGACCAGCACTTCCATCTAGTCTATCCGCTATCTTTACTAATTCTCTGTTTTCCGACTCAAGACATTTAATCCGTCTCTCGTAGGATATCACATCGGATGAGGTACCAACATGTACCGACGCAGTGAGTGATAGGGTTAGCAAACATCCCTTGTCACCGATTTGGCTGAAAACAAAACAATAATACAAGTTTACTAACAAACACTTACTAAAACTCAATGAAGAGAAGAAAATGCCATACACATTATAGGAGGACATACTGGAGAGGATGAGGACGGCAATAAGGGTGAGCAGATACAGTGAATACCTGGATCAAGGGTATAGTAATATAGTGTACAGTACATATATCATAAAGAAACACCCCATTATACAGTACTGCAGCATATGAGTAAAAAGAATACCTACTGTTTTAACTGCAAGTCATGGATTATCCACTTTAGGAATGCACCAGATGATAAATCTTAGTAGTATCTGGACAATTACCTGACTTGCCTGATCGTTAAAAACTGTATACAGTATAAATATAAGCTGGACTAACCACAAGTAGTCTAATATCATAGTGAGCTTTTACTTACATGGCTATTCATCTTTTCTTGTTGATATTTTTGTCCATGAAGCTTTATAGTTCACAACATCCTTATAAGCAATATTCTGTAGCAGCTACATATGCTACCTGTTTGACTTTGCTCGCTCTGTCCCAGATCTATTATTTAAGTCAGTGCAGTTACCGATTTTCACAATCTGAACTCCTTACACCAAGAGTTTAGCAGCAAAGCATAAGAGGTGTTAGTTTAACCAAACCTTTGCTCAGATCTAAGAATAAGTCCCAAAACATTAATATCTGCTTTAAATGAACACCAGTTTCAGCCAGACTAGTACTGTATCTACATAAAAATGTGTATTGATTTACATAAGAGAAACTCTACTGTATATGAAAGGTTAACCAAAACTTGTGGAGGACAACCACCGCCAAGACAACGATGACGACAACTGACACCGACACAATTTAGACAGCTGTAACTCATGTCTGTCCTCTAGACAGGTGAGCTTGAAAGTGAAACTAGAGAAATAAGTTAAACAAAACAATTGACTAATAATAAAGAATCCAACTCGGTCCTGGAGGAGTCCTTTTATTATTGGTACCCATTTTCATATACAGCTCCTCCCCGACTTACGACCTACTCAACTTACGTCCACCCGCACTTACGACTTGCCTCAGTCGTACCAAAATTTGGTCAAATTACGTATTTTCGAGTCCCAAAGTCAGTACACAGACAAAATTGTCAATTGTAATTCACTTTAAAATGGCTGGCAAGCTTAAAAGTGGGTGTTTTGTGGTGCTGAAAAGAAAAAAGAGACCCCCATTTTCGATTTTCTATGTGTTATTTAAGCATTTCCGACTTACAACCATTTCGACTTACGACCTGGATGTCGGTCCCTAACCCCGTCGTAAGTCGGGGAGCAGCTGTACTGTATATTTTCTTACTTCACTATAAATGTATGTATGTATATACAGTGTTTCAATTATCTGTATCTGGCCAGACAGTACAAATTATACAGCCAGATACCAGATGGTGAAAATATCTACCATCTAGCCTGTCTGATGTATCCCTAATCCACACTTCATAATAAAGAGGTCAATTATTATTCATTAAAAACATCCTTCTTACAGTATACATTCTTACCTTCCCTGAGTAAATGAAAAGCCCACAAAAGGTAAATGTAGAGCACTGAAGGCAGCATTTGCAGGAGGGGGGCAGGCATCCTGGCTCCGAGCCTCCGAGTCATCAACATCAAAATTGCTCGTGTCAGTGGGACTGGAAACTTCGGGGATGTAGGGTGCTGTGCTGTCTCTTAACGTTTCCCAGTCAACACCCGCAAACCATGGATGATTCTAATAAAGTTAAGGTATACACGAGTCCAATAAAATGAACAGTTTCTGAAGTGGGATATAATTATTAATTACAGTAATTAACTCATGGAACAAAATATTTCACAGGGATAGAAATTCACCATTTTTTCATAGTCGCCAGCAGGACTAGTAGATTTGAAAATTTACTAGTCCTTATGAATTTTTACTCGCCCTTAAACAATTTGTCAAGAAACATCAACATTGGCACTTACCAGGTTTATACAAAGTTCTATTTACTGTGTGACATTTAATTACTAGTAGTAACCATATTAAATCATAAACCAACACTGGAATAATCACATATTAACTAAATTAATGCATGGAGCACATTCCATTGTGATGAAGCTATTTGGAACGTACCAGTATATCAAAATTATTTCCTAATCCAAATGTAAACCATATTCATCCACTTATTTTGAATAAAAGACAATAAAAATTCTCATATTGTATAACTAACAAGTGAACTTGCTGTGTTTAGGTTTGTGAACTGCACTTTAAATCCTCCAATTATTATCAACGGTCATCAAGTTATTTTGATGAACACACCGGACGAACTATAACATACAAATTGGAATGACTTCGACTGCAACCTGGTGTAGTTCCACCAGTGCTTCCCAATTGGATAATAATAATACATAATTTATGCAAAAGAAATAATGATAACGTTAATGTAAAAAATAAGAATGTGCGAAAGCTTTTAACCTTGACCAAATTCTAATACTATATCTTTATAATGTAATTCACTTTGTTCTATAATACAATAATCAATTACTATTTGATTTTGAATGTACGTGTGAATTGGTTGTCAAATTTCGTACGCGTTATTATTTTTCGATATCTTGTTTGTATCGGTGATAATCTGAATACTGTATGTACTTGAAATTGTTTTTTTTATAATAAATGGTGTGATTCTTGATGAAAGGCAATTTTCATCACTTGTCAATTGTTTTTATTCTTGCCTATTATACATTCAGGTATTAAAGTTCGCTGTCATTGCTTTTATATATTATGTATAGAAATGAAATCCTCAATAATAGTTGTATATCTACATAATTAGACTGCGTTTATTAATTACAATGCACAGTTTCCACACACCGACATGAATAGCAGTGGTATCTATGTGTGACGTCATACACTCCCTGAACCTGCCTGGTGTTCTAGGTGGCATTGCACCAACTCATTTGTCCAGTTTTATCACACTACATTATATCAGTGAGTGAATACATTTTATTTACATTTTCATACAAAGTGTTATATACAGAAAACAGGTATCCCTTCCGCTTGCAATACCGGTTATACAATTAAGATAACTAGCATTAATAATGTATTCTCTATATGAAGCTCTTATACACATTGAGTGTGTCTTACCACAGCAAAATAGTAAAATCTTGTCACCCTTATGATATTTTGGTCACCTCGGGCGACCGGGAGTATGCGAATTTCTACCCGTTTCAGTACTCCCCAGAATCTTAAATATTGATGAAACATCAAAATTCAAGGTATTAATACCCTTTAACTGACTAAATTACCATCTAATTACTTTCCATTTACTGGTAATCACAAGTAAAGTCTGCACATACCTTAAAGTCACTAATGCCATTCTTTCCTAATCGGTACTCTGACGCACATATAAGTTGTCTCATAAGTTCTTTCGCTTCTTCAGTGACATCATAGCCAAGTTCAGCTGGGAAATCGAAACAATTCTGGAAAAAATTAATAATTTGTCTTTAGTAATACAGTACTGCAATAAAATGATGGAAAAATGTTTTTTCTCTTATTTGCATTTATAAACTACTTCCTGCTTAATATAAGAATGCCAAAAAAGAAATACACACACACATACACATAAACCGTTACTTTCCTTTCATTCATCAGCATAATTAAATTTTTAACCACATAACTAGTTATCTGTATACATAAAATGTTCATAGAAAAATATAATCTTAAGTAAATATAATTCTGAGTAGGTATACTAATGAGAGAAGAGAGACAAGCTTATTACTACTCATCTGTTATATAAAATGAGACTTGGAAAGGGGGATGAGTTGAGGGAAAGATGGTGGTACTGTACTATTCTTAGCACATCCCATACCCAGCACAACCCACCTCAGCCTGCCAATTCTTCCACCTGGTATTTCATATTTCATGACAGCTAGTGCCTTAGATTACCTATACTGTAGTAAGAACTAGTCAAAAAATTCAACTATTTTATAACTGTCCGAAAGTATCCTGGTACAGTGTATGTGACTTGACTCGTAGATACATTTTATCAGATTTTGCAATAAAAGGAAAATGAAGCAGCAACAGTTTTTAATGTTAGCATTTACATATCATACAAGTCAGATTTTTTTTTTAAATCAACTACTAAATCCAGTCATCATCGGCAGACACCAAAAAATACTGGGGGGGGGGGGTTGTTAGCCTCCAACAGATGGGGTTATTCTTTTTGACAATGGTCACATGAATATGTTACATTTATTTAGAAAACAATATTTCATAATATAACAAAATTTTACAGGAGAACACGCAAAATGGATGTAATCCTAAATGTTGATGATATGAAAAGTTGGCGTCATATTAATCATCAAGCCCTTTGCTAATTAGAAAGGTAAACTACAGTGTATACAATCAGTATGATGGATGGTTTCTTAAAGTGGGATGACTTGAGCCACCCAAGCTTTATGACAGACCGGCCACTGCCAGTTACCACATGGCAACCCACAGACAGGTTGCCCTCATTTATGCCATCTGTACTAGAAATGTAACTAAGCTGTAAGAAATTTTATGTCATTATGTACTCTTACACTGACCAACATGGCATCAAGACAAGCCAGGAGCATTGCCAGAGCATTGTCTGTATAGATCTCTTAAGTATAATGTTTTGTGCTACAGTATCTTGTGTTGTAGCTAGAAGATATAATATGACAATAAAAAGCCTACTAATAATTATGTTGGATTCTAGTTAGTATGCTTAACATATAATGTATATTGCACACACATTATAATTACTTTATAAAATGGCCTTTTTATATATATATATATATATATATATATATATATATATATATATATATATATATATATATATATATATATATAATATATATATATATATATATATATATATATATATATATATATATATATATATATATATATATATATATATATATGCTGATAACCACAAGGAAAGAAGAAAACACGAAGTTCCCAAGCGCTTTCGTGTAATTCACATCTTCAGGGGTGAGTACAGACTAGCCTAGTCTGTACTCACCCCTGAAGATGTGAATTACACGAAAGCGCTTGGGAACTTCGTGTTTTCTTCTTTCCTTGTGGTTATCAGCATATACCTAGATCACACGCACCTACAGTGATTTACTTGCATATATATATATATATATATATCCTTGAAACTCATAAGTATGACTACCTAGCATATTAGTGTAAATGGAGCAATATGGATCTTTGGTATAAAAATACAGGTACTGTATATCAAATTACTGTACATTACCCATACAAAATCGATAAACAAGAAAACACTAACCTTATGATTCATTATTTTTCCATATGTTTCCACCAATGACTCTGCATAGAAGGGGGTTTCTCCAAACAGCATCTCGTACATACACACACCCAACGACCACCAATCACACTCGCGGCCATACCGACCCTGGCCATCCTCCATTGCCTAGGGTGGCAGACAAGAAAGTGACCAGTATGCTTGGGTGCATAAGAGGCAACACTAGTGTGTGTAAGTACTTGGAGGCCAAACAATAAACAATGGACTCAGCCTCCACAGATTATCCCTATCATAAAATCACAAGTAAAAATATATTTCAAAGAGGAAAATCAAAAGAGGAAATGACAGGGCAAGAAATGTCTAGCTTTTATTTGCCAGTAACTTTAAGAAAGAAAAATGTTAATATAATTATTGTAAGAATAGAATTTTGTAGCTATTCATAAAGCTATTTTGCAAAAAGTTAAATCATATGCTATACAACAGTAGACACACATTTTAGACTATTTGCTGTTGGACTTCCCTAAAACGTGTAAAATATTAGTCACAACTAAAAAACTAGAATGTTAATTAATTTTTTTCTAGCGTGTGGAGTAGGTATATGCCTTATCATGCCTGACACAGCTGGCACTGAGTCTGGGGAGGAAGAGGTGGGTATGTTGTGTCTTTGTCAAACATTTTACAAATTTAAGTTTTGTGTTTCACATGTCCCATACTACAGTACCTAAGGGACGTTATTTCTTTTTTTAAGGAGTTTGCCCTCCTAATACTCTTATTAATTGGCATGCAGGCAAAATTCATCATCCACTTTCCTGGTGCAGTACAGTATACAGTATTTAATATTTGATTAAGTTCAAATAATCCCAATGTACAATATATAAGATGGTGCCTCTGTTCACAAATGTAAAATGACCCTTGTTCACAGGATTATTAATTTAGTTTAAAAGTGTGTAGTTACAAGAGCTTACCACTTGGTAGGTTGACTTATGTAGTGGAAGTAACAATTATAACAACAATAACTCATTTATAAAGCTACTTTAGAGCGGATTTCTCTAATGCCAATTACTAACAGTACACAGAAGGAAACTCTTTACACATTTAGGAAAAAATACAACCCATAATCCAGACCACCCAATAAACTGAATAAAACATAATAAAATAGTTGGCAAACATTAAATGCATTCCAAATAATTATACACTTCAGCATTCCGTAACGTGTTACGTTTGGGCCAAAATACATTCACTTTTCCTAATAGCTCCTCTATATTTACTATTAAGCCACTGTTGGTTCCAGCACCAAGTTCCATGTTTCCATTCTTTTGTTTTTATGTTGGTACAGCTCACCTGTGTATGAGCCAGTGAAAAAAGTAATAAGAGGTAAGGTGTAACAGTTAAACTATGTCCACACACTGGTCTACATTCCAAATACTGACAGATGAGTAAGGCTTAGGCAAAGTATAACAAAGTGTTTAACAGAAGAAGTATGCAATAACAAAGTAACATGGTTTACCTTGTTATCAATAAAAACACAATACACTGCTGTGTAATATAAAGCAAAGTACATTACTCTGTACTGTAAACTTAAAATCATTAAGTTGTAAATAATGCCCTGTCTCACTCAGCACAGTCAGTGTTAAAACTCCATCCTTATGTCTGTCAATTATTTCATCCTAATCCAGTAAGTGTTGAAGCACAAAGCAGCTATGGGGTTGCTCAAGCCACTCAGCCTCTTAAAACTATCCCGAATTGTCCAGTCATCACACGGACTTACGGCACATGAATCATCAAGGAATGAACGACTGCTGTCAACAAACCTGTCCCTCTCCCATGGCCTAAGGGAATGAATAGTCCTGTCAACATTTTTTATAAGCTGGCAAAGCTTGTATTTTAATTAGCATGTGCCTTTAGTAAGTGGCCCAGAAATAAAATCTAAAATCATATGAACTGCATGAAAACAAGTAAGCTTATTTCATTAGCAGTGAACATAAACTGCTCAAAATTTCTCATCTCTTCAAAGCAAACTTTTCATATCTGAGACTATATGGCAATACAGTATATAACTTGAAGTACGTACTGTACTTCACTCTCCTAAACTAATGAAAACAAACAAGTACCATTAGCCATGACCTACCCTGAGGATTTCCGGAGATATATAATCGGGCGTCCCTACTGCTACATTGCTCTGTACCGTCCCGTCCTCCTGAAGCCGTAGACACGATCCAAAATCTGCTAGTCGTATGTGGCCATTAGCATCGAGTAGCACATTGTCCGGTTTGATGTCTCGATGGACGTATCTTAACTGGTGTATTGAATCTGAAATGGTATTACAGTATTGTACTTAGATTTCTAAAGTCATAATAAAAAAAATAGTAAAATTAGAACATCCTATGCTAAAACCAATAGAAGAAATGAACATGTAGCTATTAGAAGAAAAAATTAAAAAGTGGACCCTGTAAACCTAATACATAACCCATTTGAAACATTGTACCTGGAGATACAGAATACAGTAAACCTGTTACAGTACTGGTACAGAGGAGTCAGTGTGGCAGGCACCACCTTCAACTGTCAAACAGCTGGGTGGACTGGGCACACACCAGCAACTCTTAGGACTAGAGGCTGGTGCTACATCCAATACTAGAAATGTAAAATTTTAACAAGGTAGATGGTACTGTAGTGAGTTTGGGTTAAGTTGGAAATCTGTGGTATCTCCCTCCTGTGAGAATTGTGATAAATGTAATTATGTAACTGTATAATGCTACAGTTTGAAGAAAAGATATACAGTACATTATAACCTTAATACAAAAATTATTTGAATGTGAGTTAACAAGGAAGATGTCATACCCTTTTAATTCAAGCCTTGGCTATACAGTATTCACTTGGTTCCCACACCCCATTGAAAAGAAATTTAATGTTTTAAATAAAAGGAAAGGAAATATTTGAATGCATGTAGTTGAATAATTGACTAAATTGAAAAGGTTCTCCACAAGTTTCAGCTGGACAGACAATAATATAGCAAGTGAACATTAACGAAGTCAGTGCAAATATTATTTTTAAAGAACAGCAAGAATGAAAATGACTATTAACGGCGAAATTTTGGATCCCTTTCAGCCATGCACTGTAGAGTATATACTGTAGTTAAGAAATGTTATGTATGGTAGCTGAACTTACAACTATTTGTTTATAAATTATTTATTGTCCAAACACTATGTTCCTTATATAATATAATTCTAAGGAACATAGATATTATCTACTACCAACTCTACATCTACTTCTGTCATATTTCAGAGACTCTTCAGTGAATCATCCTCATGCTAGTATTTCCTGATGCGTGATATAATACACACTCACACACTCTTCTTTTACTACTGTACTATACTACTACCAGAAAACTTTAATCTTATGACATACTGGACAATCCATTCAATAATAAACAATCAAGCAACACTCACCAATGGCAAGAATCATTTCAGCAATATAGAAGCGAGCCATATCCTCAGGGAGTCTGTCCTCAAATTTACTTAGTAATGTGAGCAAGTCCCCTCCACAATAGTAATCCATCACCAGGTACTGAAATGCACAAATTTTTACACAATTATAATTAACCTATGATCATATAACGTAAAATAACAACTTCAGGACAATGATCTCAATAATGAATAGTTTAGTACAGTACTCCTCATGAAAAAGACAAATACTGTACTGTGTACTATAGTGGTTATGTCTGATAAACCATCGCCTTTTTCCATAATTACTAAAAAAAAAAAATTCTCAAGGAAATACATCAGAATATCAATAATTCAATACAAAAAAAATATAGCCATAGAAGTAATTAGAAGACATTGTCCACTATTAATTGTTTTGTTTTGTTTTGACCTCTTCACCACTGATCGAGCCATTAGCCGCTCGGGCGATCGATCACGTCTGTTACGCACTGTTGGCAAGTTAGTACACAAGTGTTTCAAAGCCTTTTCACACAAATTTTTTCTTTACATAGCAAATATTATTCTTAATTTTGTTCTGTTTTCAAGTAAATATTCTTATTATTCAACTTACCAAGTTACTATCGTCTTGAAAGGCATAATGCAGATTAGTTATCCACCGACGATCTCCATACACCAGTACGTCACGTTCCTCATGAAAACACGCAGTCTCCGCTCTGGATAATGAAAATACAGCTTTGACTATAATACATCGAATACAGGATTTAATAATGTATTTTGGAAACAAGTATGTAAATAAGTTCTCTTTTAATTAGTAGAGATGATGCCTAGAGTGTACAGAATGTGTTGACATATACTGTAACTGTACAGAACACGTGTGTGCAGAATGTCCCACAAGAAAAGAAGCCAAAATGGACTAAACAACAAATATAATATGAACCTGATCACTTGATCAGCATATACACTGCACAGTCCAACTATAATAATATTACACACCCAATCAACTGGCCACTAAACTGGAAATCTAGATAAGCCAAACCATATCTGACCAGAAAGGACAGACCAAGAAACTTCCACATGATTGATTGATTTTGATAATATTTAGTAAAATACTGTATATCATCTATGAATGTGATCATTAAGATTCACGACTTAAGGTCACCGCAACCCTTTTAAGACTCAAGGTGTGAAATGAATTGGGCTCTTGTCCTAATAGGCTGTGAACTTACTGGCACAATAAGATTAAAGATCAATCTTTCATTTTCTATTACAATTTAGTATTACAGTAACAGAACTAGGGCCCTGGTGGACTGCAATCTTGGGTACAGCATATTTTCTGACAGTTGCATTAATAAAATCCAGAGAACTACAAAAGTAACCAGAATTCTCTTACAGTAATCAGACTGGCTACACACCAATTATTTCGATTAACGGCGAGTTAACTGTACAGTATTTTGTGCCCTGGGAAATACTCTTTGAATACTTTGAAAATTCACAAAATCCAGAAACAGTTTTCACGATAATCACTGCTGACATGATTATACAAACGTCAGTGTTGTCAAGAGAGTGAGAATCACCTAGCGTTTAGTGCTGTGGGGGGGGGGGGGGGTGTACTTAGGTAAGACAAGGGGGCGACAAGAATGAAGTGAGACACAGTGGAGGACGCTGATGGGTAGGAAGGGTCAGCGATGGGTAGGGCGGGTCAGGGATGGGTAGGGCGGGTCAGGGATGGGCAGGGAGGGTCAGGGATGGGTAGGAAGGGTCAGCGATGGGTAGGGTGGGTCAGCGATGGGTAGGGTGGGTCAGCGATGGGTAGGGAGGGTCAGGGATGGGTAGGGAGGGTCAGGGATGGGTAGGGAGGGTCAGGGATGGGTAGGGTGGGTCAGCGATGGGTAGGGCGGGTTAGGGATGGGCAGGGAGGGTCAGGGATGGGCAGGAAGGGTCAGCGATGGGTAGGGAGGGTCAGGGATGGGTAGGGAGGGTCAGGGATGGGTAGGGAGGGTTAGGGATGGGCAGGGAGGGTCAGGGATGGGCAGGGAGGGTCAGGGATGGGTAGGGCGGGTTAGGGATGGGTAGGGAGGGTCAGGGATAGGTAGGGAGGGTCAGGGATGGATAGGGAGTCAGGGATGGATAGGGAGTCAGGGATGGATAGGGAGTCAGGGATGGATAGGGAGGGTTAGGGATGGGTAGGGTCAGGGATGGGTAGGGCGGGTTAGGGAGGGTCAGCGATGGGCAGGGAAGGTCAGGGATGGGTAGGGCGGGTTAGGGATGGGTAGGAAGGGTCAGGGATGGATAGGGAGAGTCAGGGATGGATAGAGAGGGTTAGGGATGGGTAGGGAGGGTCAGGGATGGGTAGGGAGGGTCAGGGATGGATAGGGAGTCAGGGATGGATAGGGAGGGTTAGGGATGGGTAGGGTCAGGGATGGGTAGGGCGGGTTAGGGATGGGTAGGAAGGGTCAGGGATGGATAGGGAGAGTCAGGGATGGATAGAGAGGGTTAGGGATGGGTAGAGAGGGTCAGGGATGGGTAGGGAGGGTTAGGGATGGGTAGAAAGGGTTAGGGATGCGTAGGGAGGGTCAGGGATGGGTAGGGAGGGTCAGGGATGCGTAGGGAGGGTGAGTAAAGGATGAGTAGGAAAGGTCAGGAAAGGGTCAGGAAATGGTTAGGGATGGGTTAGGGAGGGTCAGGGATGGGTAGGGAGGGTCAGGGATGGGTAGGGTGGGTCAGCGATGGGTAGGGCGGGTTAGGGATGGGCAGGGAGGGTCAGGGATGGGCAGGGAGGGTCAGGGATGGGTAGGGAGGGTCAGGGATGGGTAGGGAGGGTCAGGGATGGGTAGGGAGGGTTAGGGATGGGCAGGGAGGGTCAGGGATGGGTAGGGCGGGTTAGGGATGGGTAGGGAGGGTCAGGGATGGATAGGGAGTCAGGGAGGGTTAGGGATGGGTAGGGTCAGGGATGGGTAGGGCGGGTTAGGGATGGGTAGGAAGGGTCAGGGATGGATAGGGAGAGTCAGGGATGGATAGAGAGGGTTAGGGATGGGTAGAGAGGGTCAGGGATGGATAGGGAGGGTTAGGGATGGGTAGAAAGGGCTAGGGATGCGTAGGGAGGGTCAGGGATGGGTAGGGAAGGTCAGGGATGGGTAGGGAGGGTGAGTAAATGATGAGTAGGAAAGGTCAGGAAAGGGTCAGGAAATGGTTAGGGATGGGTTAGGGAGGGTCAGGGATGGGTTAGGGAGGGTCAGGGATGGGTAGGGAGGGTCAAGGATGGGTAGGAAGGGTCAGGAAAGGGTAGAGAGGGTCAGGGATGGGTAGGGAGGGTCAGGAAAGGGTAGGGAGGGTCAGGGATGGGTAGGGAGGGGCAGGGAGGGTCAGGGATGGGTAGAGAGGGTCAGGAAAGGGTAGAGAGGGTCAGGGATGGGTAGGGAGGGTCAGGAAAGGGTAGGGAGGGTCAGGAAAGGGTAGGGAGGGTCAGGGATGGGTAGGGAGGGTCAGGAAAGGGTAGGGAGGGTCAGGAAAGGGTAGGGAGGGTCAGGGATGGGTAGGGAGGGTCAGGAAAGGGTAGGGAGGGTCAGGAAAGGGTAGGGAGGGTCAGGAAAGGGTAGGGAGGGTCAGGAAAGGGTAGGGAGGGTCAGGGATGGGTAGGGAGGGTCAGGGAAGGGTAGGGAGGGTCAGGGAAGGGTAGAGAGGGTCAGGGAAGGGTAGAGAGGGTCAGGGATGGGTAGGGAGGGTCAGGAAAGGGTAGGGAGGGTCAGGAAAGGGTAGGGAGGGTCAGGAAAGGGTAGGGAGGGTCAGGAAAGGGTAGGGAGGGTCAGGAAAGGGTAGGGAGGGTCAGGGATGGGTAGGGAGGGTCAGGGATGGGTAGGGAGGGTCAGGAAAGGGTAGAGAGGGTCAGGGATGGGTAGGGAGGGTCAGGAAAGGGTAGAGAGGGTCAGGGATGGGTAGGGAGGGTCAGGGATGGGTAGGGAGGGTCAGGGATGGGTAGGGAGGGTCAGGAAAGGGTAGGGAGGGTCAGGGATGGGTAGAGAGGGTCAGGGATGGGTAGAGAGGGTCAGGAAAGGGTAGGGAGGGTCAGGGATGGGTAGAGAGGGTCAGGAAAGGGTAGAGAGGGTCAGGAAAGGGTAGCGAGGGTCAGGGATGGGTAGGAAGGGTCAGGGATGGGTAGGAAGGGTCAGGGATGGGTAGGAAGGGTCAGGGATGGGTAGGAAGGGTCAGGGATGGGTCAGCGATGGGCAGGGAGGGTCAGGGATGGGTAGGGAGGGTCAGGGATGGGTAGGGAGGGTCAGGGATGGGTAGGGAGGGTCAGGGAGGGAAAAGAATTAGGGAGGGTGAGGGAGGTGCATGGTGAGGGATGGGTAGAGAGGGTCAGAGATGGGTAGGAAGGGTCAGGGAGGGTCAGCGATGGGCAGGGAGGGTCAGGGAGGGAAAAGAATTAGGGAGGGTGAGGGAGGTGCAGGGTGAGGGAGGGACAGGGTGAGGGAGGGACAGGGTGAGGGAGGAGGTGCAGGGTGAGGGAGGAGGTGCAGGGTGAGGGAGGAGGTGCAGGGAGGCAACGAGTCAGGGGGAGGTGGTTACAGGGCGAAGGAGACTAGGGTCAGGGAGGCACAAGGTCAGGAGAGGTCAAGGGTGAGGTGAAGTGCATACTGACTGACCTCTTGAGCATCTCCCACTTGTTGAGGATCTTCATGGCGAAGACTCGGTCAGTTCCCTTGAGTTTGACGACGCACACCTCGCCGAACGCCCCTCGCCCTATTACCTTGACCACCTCGAAGTCTTCCCGGGACAGTCGGAGGGCCTTCACTCGCTGTACGACTGGCTTTACTGTAGGGACGAGACGGAAACAAAATCTTACTGAGACGCATAACTCACAGCTTGACTAATCCATTGACACCATCACAAACATTTTCACCAACATAATGTGGATATTTATGTAGCTGTGGAAAACTATATTCTAAGATGTAAACAAAAAAGCTAAAAGGTATTGAAAAACACCTTAATGTCCTCAACTACTCCTTGGTGTTCAGTCTTTCACACCTTAATTTATGAGACCGTACCCCCTAGGCCAAAACAGTCATCTGGTGAGGCACTGATAACATAATTCAGAGACAAATTAATATAGCAGGTGACATGAAATGCAGGAGAGATATTTATTCAATATAAACTGACGTATGGGCTAAGACATACAACCGTACACTGGGGATGTAACAGTTCAACACAGGTAGGGAACAGTTCAACACGGGTAGGGAACATTTTAACACGGGTATGCAACAGTTCAACATAAGATACTGCAGTTTCACATGACATCCGACAGTTGAACAAGAATCCATGACACTTACTCTACAAGCTAACGAAGAGAGTTATATATACTGTACACGCGGGCATATCAAGTTACTCTACACACACACACAACCAAATGTTAAGAGGCGCATCCCAGCCATGTCCCCCTCAATGATCAGCCGTCACACTGTCATGATGCAAGTGTGATGGATGTTACACCCAACAAGTGACAAGTGTGTGGCCCATCAGTGAGTAATGAAACACCCACACCATCAAGTAAAGAGTAAATGTTACACCCACAACAACTTACAGGTGTAGGGTCATTACGGACTAGTTTTTTTTTATAAATGGTTACACCTGCTGTTGACGTGAGCCACACACAAATGACTTGACGTCACACCCACCTATACCTTGTAACTGTGGACTAGAAGCAGCCCTTTAATGACTGAACACCAACCCTAACCTAACCGAGAGACCAAAAACCATCTCCCCTTCCCCCCACTAGCCATCTACCACAGCACCTTATACAGTCCCCCTCCACCTCCAAGAGTAACGAGGGACACGACTTAGCAAGCATACGACGCCGTAAAAATGGTGGTCCTCTGGTGGGCGAGGAAGGTTGGGGGAGAGGAGGGAGGGGGAGGGGAGTGAGGGGTGGTCCTGGCCAACATTACCTCCTCACCAAGTAGGGCCCTGGC
Organism: Homarus gammarus; assembly: GCA_958450375.1. Classification (NCBI taxonomy): domain Eukaryota; kingdom Metazoa; phylum Arthropoda; class Malacostraca; order Decapoda; family Nephropidae; genus Homarus; species Homarus gammarus. The sequence goes on along the minus strand of CAUDMG010002131.1, from coordinate 835,629 downwards.
CACCCGTGGGAAATTGTCTGGCATACCTGGCCCGGTGCTTCTCCACCACCATATTCACCTCTCTTTCTCTTTGCCTCTACTTCCATTATTCCCTTGTTCTTGTGTGTGTGTTTTTTTCTACTCTTCCATCTACTGTCTTCTATGTCTACAATGATTTATTCCAACACTCCTTGTTTTTTCCTCCGTCTGTCATTTTCTCGTCTACTGTATTCACCGTCTTCCAATTTTTCCCTGTTCCCTGTTTATCGTCTTTTCCTTCCTTTCTTCCGTTTCTTGCCTTTTTTCGTCAGTTTGCTATTTCCTGTATCGTGTTTTTCTTGTTTCCTGTTATTCCTGCATCGTCACCTTTGTCATCCATTTTTCTTCTTGTCTCCTATTTTTCCCCCTTCCCTTTTTTATCTCAATATTTTGTCTCCCGGCTTTACGTTACCTCTACTGTTTATTTTCTGTTGTCCATTAATGTCTCTCTTCCGTCTTCTTTTTTCTATTGCATCTTCCTTCTTCCTTCTCTTCCTATCGACTGGTGCCTATTGTCGTCTCTCCTTTCTACTTTCTCTTGCTTATTCCTGTCTATCTTTTGCTTCCTACCTCCTGTCTCCTATTGGCCCTATTCCCATCTCCAGCCTTTATCAGCTATTCCACCACACCACCTGTTCTCAATATTCATTATCTCTCAGTGTTTTCTCTCCTGTGTTGCGTTGGCCCTCCTGCTGTCTCTCTCCTGTCACACGCTGTCTATCGTACCCGGGTCCACTGTCTTCGTCAATGTCAGTGTCGTCCATGTCATACAACCAGTCGCCTTTTCGAGTATTTCAACTTTTTTTTTTTCCAACTTCGACGTTATTAGATTTTTTCTGGGGGAGATTCTGTATAATTTGGCGTAAACACACAAAGGTTTTAATGGGCGAATGATACTTGCACCAGAACGTGTCTGTTTACGATACATCCACGAATTTAACAGATCCTTAATTGTATTGTATTTATATTCATCTAAACTACCACACCTTCTCCCCCCCCCCTTCCTCATGTTGTTTTTTTTTATCAGGTTTTGCCATAAAGTTAAAGGTTAGATTCGACTTTTTTTTTTTCCATGAGCTGGTAATTCACATGTCATTGGGATACGTTATGTTCACGGTATAGATCTTAAAGAGATGCAAGACTAGAACAAACACAAACCCAACGACTATATTTACTGATGATGAACGTTTAACTTTTAGCTGTGGAAAAAAAGAAAAGAAAAAAAAGAACAGCATGTTTTCTCGAGTTGTTTATACAGTGAACTCAACCTGCACACGCTAGCACACACACACACACACACACTCTCTTTAAGTAAACATACATCTATTAACACACCCTGTAAAACCCAAATTGACAAACACACATACCCAAGAACTTACATACGTCAACACGAGTTCTCACAAACACTCACAAACACGTATTTCTTGTCACTTAATGCCTCAAACACTCCGCCGACTCTCCCTGCAGCTTACTAGGGTAAACACTCCCTCACCCCCGCCCCCCCTCCCTCTCCCGGGCATGACGTGGACCTCTCCTAAGGCTTTCATAAACATAAGCCTTATTACACTCCTAATGGGTATACTGTACACCAACTTTTATCAAATTTTACTTTTCTCACAGTTTTATCACAATTATTTATTCCAGTATAATCAATTAATGCTGTAGAACATACTATAGTCTTTGCATTTATACCAGTACAATATTTTTGAATTCCTCCCCCTAAATGTTTTGAATTCCTCTACTAAAACTTTAATTCACTGCATATACAAAGTTGACGTTTTCAAGATTCTTTAATTATCATGTTAAAAAACCCTCACGAAAAACAGTGATAACGTGTTGAAAAAAATATCATATCACAGAACCATGAACCACGGCACACGTAGTTTCAAGTACAATCAGGTGGTTTTCTTTCCCCTCACCAAAAATTAACTGTTCATTCGTTAACAGAAAAACTTTCAGGAGCCTACATGAAGGTTCACCGCCCACCTTATTCCACCTGAAGATTAACGGCCACCTAACCTAACCTCTCCAAGGAAGGTTATATAAATCAAATGACAATCGCAAGTTGAAACAATGACAATATTTACCATTGCTACCAAATATACTTAGTGATAGAATAACATGAAGGAAAACCCTCCCCAAAAAATTAATACCAAAAAAATTTACTCTCTCTCTCTGTGTGTGTGTGTGTGTGTGTGTGTGTGGATTAAAGTCAAGACCACAACCCCTCCTACCCGGAACAACTAGCAGAAACAACAGTGAGGGAGATATGAGGAGAGTAGAGAGAGAGAGAGTTCTTCACACATAAACTAGTACAACTCAAGAGAAAGATGTACGCAAGACCATGGCTGGAGAGAACAATCTTTAGGCTGTGTGTGTGTGTGTGTGGAAGGGGGCACTCACTCACAGGGGCAGGGCAGGGCGGGGCAGGGGAGGGGAGGGCGGGGCAGGGGAGGGCGGGGCAGGGCGGGGCAGGGCAGGGGAGGGCGGAGCAGGGGAGGGCAGGGGAGGGCAGGGCAGGGCAGGGGAGGGGATTTCCGTTGTGAGGTAACTCGGGGGTTCCTGTATGCTGCCCACTGATACCCACCCACCCACACCTTCCTTTCTTTGTCGGGATAAAAATACAGCGATATAACCCAGGTTTATTATTTTTAACTGTGATAAAAGATGTCGAGTGGGGAGGAGGAGGAGGAGAGGTAAAAGGAAGGGGAGGGAGGAAGGAAGGCAAATGGGACGAACGGTGGGTGGAGAGGGGACAGGAACGAGAGAAGGAGTAGGAAGGATGGTGAATGGGAAGAAAGGGAGGTGAGGGGGATGAGGGTAAGTGAAGGGAGGGAGAGAGAGAGAAGGTGAAAAGAAGGAAGAGTAAGGTTGAGGAATGGATGTGGGGGAAGGGAGGGAGTAAAAGGTAGCGGGAGGAAAGATGAGGGGAAAAGAAAGGGTGGTGTTAAGAGTAAGCCCAGTGGTCCCCAACCTGTAGTTGGCACGGATCCATATTATGGAGCCCAGGGTTTATATCTGTTGTTTTATTGTCATTTGGGAATCTTTGTAAGAGTGAATATATATACTGTTAATGAATATGATCTATTCATTTGTGTATGAACCTCTGTCCTGCGTGGCAGTGAGAAGTGATACCACCCTCAGTGTCAAGAGCTGACTGAATTACTCAGAATACGCAAACTGTACTCCAAGCTTTGCCAAAAAATTTGTTAAACTAAAAAAATAAGTGAAATTAATGAAAAAATATAATAACTTGATACAATTTTATAGTTTACGAAAGAGAGGGGGGGGGGGGTGGGGGGGGCAGTGCGTTTGTCCCCAGTCTGTCGTGTACAGAACGTGTGTATTTACCCTAGACCTGGCCCAGAGAGAGAGCCAGCCTTCTCACTGGGGTAAATACACACGTCCTGTCCAAGAGTAAATGTAAAAAGTAAGTAACTGATAACAGTTAGACGTGTAAAACTGCAAACAATTGAACAGTATATTATTATTTTTTCTTGAATGTAGATCCAAAGTTTTGGCGGCCTCCACTATATTAACAATGATAAGTGTGGCCCAGAGCCTGTAAACGGTTGAGGACCACTGGAGTAAGGGGTTAGAGAGAAGGGTGTGGGTGAGAGGAGTGAGAAGGGTGTGGGTGAGAGGGGTGAGGGGGTGAGAGGGGTGAGAGGGGTGTGTGGGGGGTGAGAGAGGTGTGTGGGGGGAGGGAGTGGGTCGTGAGAAACAGCCACCTTCTACGACAGTCAATTCCCCAGTAGAGGCCCTCGGCGTCAGCTGGCGCACATATGCAAACCACCACCCCCACCCCCCTCCGTCCACACCTGCTGGGCAAGATGGGAGGGGGGGGGGGGAGATAGACAGGTTGAGAGACAGCAAGGCGGTGTGTGGGAAAGCGAAGGTCCGGCAGGTGGGTAGAATGCTTTAGTTAGACAGTTATATAGGTAGAGAGATGGGCCACGGTGGGTGGGTGGTGGCGAGGTATGGGTGGTAAAGGTAGGGCCAGGGGAGGGAGGGAGGGCGGGCCAGCAGGGTGGGTGGAGGAAATGGGTGCTGGTATAGGAAAAAATACTGTGAACCATCGGAAAATTTTGAAAGTGCCCTTAAAAACAACAACAACAACAACAATAATAACAATAATAATAATAATAATAATAATAATAATGCCTGACGATGAACGATAATACTGTACTGATGATGATGCTGAAGATACTGGTGATGACAGTGTAGGAAATCTGAAGTAGGGTTTATTTCCGTGTTGGCTGGGAGGAGGGCAGTATGGATCGTGTTACAGGTGCCAATAACAGTGAGAGTTGCGTCACCCTCCGCACAATGGTTCCTCTGCTGCTACTGCTCCCTTCATACTGCAGGCGAGAGGGTGACTTGATCAGAAGGTGGAGTGGGGGGGGGGGGCATACTAGGTGAGGGATGGAGTGGGAAGAGAATGGGGAGAGAGAGAGAGAGAGAGAGAGGGGGGGGGCATACTAGGTGAGGGATGGAGTGGGAAGAGAATGGGGGGAGAGAGAGGGGGGGGGGGGTAAGTCACACCTACCGCTCGAGATGAATGTGGGATGCACCTTGGTTTTAGTGAGACTGGCGGGTCACGTTATACAAGAGTGTTACAGAAGTCCCTTTACTCCTGTAATAATGAACTGTTCCTTGATATACCTACATTATTATATATCTTGATCTACTTACAGTAAATTTACCGAAAGTAGGAAAAGGTATATGCAGGTGTAACAAGGAACAAATAATTATTACAGGTGTTCGGGGATTTTTGCAGCACCCTGTGTGAGACAATACAATACCAGAGTTGGAGGGTGGGAGACGTGGGTCATATGCGGGGGTATAATTATAGTACAGGGTAATTATGACTACCTAACCCATTAGCTTTAAATGACCCGCACTACAGCCCCTTCAATCGTCTCCTGCAGGGAAGGCCAATGATCAAACCGACCCGTGTCATTACTTCTGTACGATCATTGATTATTGGCTCACTACTTTATACATAAACCTGTACCTGTACTTTATAAACTTATGCCTGTACCTGTACTCGATTCCACCTGTATCTACTTCTGTATTAACGCGTCGCTGAACATTTTAGTGACCGTCTACTGAATCTGACCGTCTACCGCACTGTATCGAAATTTGCATCCTTTTCACATCTTTATTATTGACTCACTCACACAGGATGGTTACGATAGCCGTAGGGAAGGGGGGAGTGAGGGGTAGAGGGAGGATAGGGGGAGGGAAGGTGAGAGGAGGTCGGGATAGAAAGGAGAGGGAGAAGACGGGTAGAAAGGAACGAGAGGAAGGGGGGAGGACGGAAAGAAAAAAAGAGAAGAGAGAGGGTAGGGGACGAAGGAGGAAAGAAAGGGAGGAACGAAAAGGGCAGGAGAAGGGAGACAAAAGGCAAAAGAATGAGGAACAAAGAGAGAATATAAAGAGAAAATGTGATAAGGAGAGTGAGGAAGGGAATGAGAGGAAGAGAGATTACAGCAACCACCATGCAAGGGTCAGGTACTTCAACAACAGGAGCTCTCAGTGACGGCTGGCTGGTTCACCTCGTGTACCAAAGTCATCCCCTCATTGTTCTAATTACTTTCACCACATCATCTCCCCCCCCCCCCTCTCTCTCTCTCTCTCACACACACACACACACACACACACACACACACACAAATAAACAAAACAGTCATGAAACTTCAAGCTATGAAAGAGAGACGCACACGAACTTTGAATACCAAATGAGATCACGGAGTATCAGGTGTCCCCCTCCCACCCCCAAACGAGGAAAATGACTTACGCAAGCGACACAATGTTTCCTATTAAGAACCTGTCGCAAAGCATAACAAGCAAGAACCTGCCATAATACATACCATACCACACCATACCACACCATACAAACACTGGTGTCAACCCACTGTATCTATAGAAAAGTACCGAGACAACATTTCGTCATACCAGTATAGTCACCAGCCTCATACCAGCATAGTCACCAACCTCCTCATACCAGCATAGTCACCAACCTCCTCATACCAGCATAGTCACCAACCTCCTCATACCAGCATAGTCACCACCCTCCTCATACCAGCAGTCACCACCCTCCTCATACCAGCATAGTCACCACCCTCCTCATACCAGCATAGTCACCACACCACTAGCATGAGAGGTTAAGCCCGGCATCTTTACCTCTGAACTGAGCTTCCCATCTGGAGTCAGGAAAGAACCTCCACAGGAAACACCTAAGGTATGAATCATATGTATAATAATGACAAGTAAATAACATAATTAGTATTCTCGCCCCCACCACCACCACCCATTAAAATAAATAAATAAATAAATACAGATAGATAGCTAAATAAAAGTAATAGTAACTTGGATGAATGAGATTACGGTAGGAATTAAAAAAAATACACTCGTTGTCATTCCCAAAAGTGCCGCAGCTCTATGTAAGCCACCTGCGCACAGATTCACTCACCCACTGGGAAAAAAACTTATCTCTACTCTTCCAAATATACCTTTTAATAATACTTTCTTGTATTAAAATGAACTCCATTCACTTTACCTAACCTTCGTGTGCCAGCAGGCTGAGCAGCTCTATATATGTTACGATTATTCCCTCGCTGAAGGCGGAGAATTGATTTTACGTTGGTCTGGTAAAGAAGTGACCTTGAGTTGTGACACATTGTTTAGTGATCACGACAGATTATAATATTATTTACATCAATAAAACAGTTATGCTCCAGACAAGGAAAAGTTTAGACTCGCACACACGCACGCACGCACGTGCACACGCACGCACACACACACAGAGGACAAATTCTTACCGTGAACACATCTATTTTCATAAAGGTGTACACACATCAGGTATTATTATCAATCTAGACCCGCATATTTGGACGGGGGCGCGCACGCGCGCATACACACACACCCACCCCCAATACTCCCCTTCCAGGACATAAGGAGTGAGAGGCAAAACAGTAAGAAAAAAAGTTGAACAGGAAGAGAGGACCGCTACCAGAAAGTAGAGCCTGAGGCCGCCCACCCTCCCGGAGGCAGGGTACATCCTGGTTCACGCCTGCAGCTCACCAGATGAACCTCACTGTAAAAATAGCGACACCGATCACTGCAGTTGCTACCTATGTGCTTAACAACACAACGTCTCTCTCTCTCTCTCTCTCTCTCTCTCTCTCTCACACAAAACGTAGACTGAAGATGGCTGGTAGGCAATAAAGCAAAATATGTTGTGAGTAAAGGACTTTGGTGACAAGGCGATACAAGGAGGCGTAGATAAGAGATATAAAAATGATGATAATAATCCTCTCCACATGCGTGCCTCCTCAACCTAGCAACGAGCGGGTCCACACTGAGCTGGGGTTCTCCTCGCCAGTCACCTAATGGGCTTACATCAACAGTCTTTCCTCTACTCCATGACCTGCACATAACACGCTAGGGGGTCGCCTCTTCCTGGCTGCTCTTTCAGATTTCCAAAGGTGAGGGAGGGAGGGGTGCTGGGAAGGGAGGTAGGGGTGCTGGGAAGGGAGGTAGGGGTGCTGGGAAGGGAGGGAGGGGTGCTGGGAAGGGAGGGAGGGGTGCTGGGAAGGGAGGGAGGGGTGCTGGGAAGGGAGGGGGGTGCTGGGAAGGAAGGGGGGATGCTGGGAAGGGGGGGGGGGTGCTATGAGGTAAGAAGGAAAGTATGAGAGAATCAGTGAGATAGTGAGGGGATGTAAGAAGGAAGGGAGTGGGAGAGAATGAGAAAGAAGAATCAAGACATGGGATGAGAGAGAGAATCAGGATGGAGGGAAACGCAGAAAATGATGGGAAAAGAAGCTTCAAGATAAGGTGAAAAGGCAATAGTAAGAGAGAAAGTTAAAGAACGCAAGGAACCGGGAAGGATCAGAGGAGAGGGAAAGGTACACAGGCGAGGAAGAGGAAAACAGGTAAATAAACGGAACCAAGGAGGATTGTGGGGGGTGGGGGGGACCGCCGGGAGGAATGTAGGAATCACGTGGGAGGTGGAAGGAATGTGGGGGAGCAGAGAGAGAGAGGGCGGGGGGGGGGGGGAATAGAGGAGTGGGAAGAAATGAGGATGAAAAGGGGTAAGAGGGAAGTGTGAGGAAGGTTTGAGTGGGGGAGGGGGGAGATGGGAGGCATGTACCGTGGCTCGGGATGAGCGGCAACTCACCGCACCAGAAAAAAACCCACTATCACTGTACCCGAGGACGCGTCCATTCATCCTCATTCCCCCGTGTTGACTACAACGGAGTGCGGCGACCGGGATGAATGACTCCACTGCGGCCGCACCCGTGACGTGGACACCCGCCCCCCCCCACAACATTGAATGGTGGTGGAGGGGAGGAGGGACGGACGTGGACGCTCCCTCTCCCCCCCCGATCAGTGAATGGTGGAGGGACGTGGACCACTGAATGATGGAGATCAGTGATTGGAATTGACGGGACCTGTCCATGGAAGAGTAGAGGGGGAGGACCTATGAATAGAGGGGGGGGGGGGACCTTAGAGTGGTGTGGACCTACTGTATGACTGCAAGAATGACGTAAACCTTTGAATGGAAAATACATTGCATGAATCTTTCAGAATCAAGGCCCTAGAGCGTGTCAACTTTGACTAACCTCAACCAAAATCAAGACTTCTGGCAACGACCCCCAGGAAGCTATTCTGAGTCTCAAGAATGTGAGTCCAACAATTTTGTAGTTAAAGTGTCTGTTGTTTACGTCAAGACTTGGCGAAGTCTTGCCAGGGACAGAACAAAGTGGACGCATCACCACCAACTGAACAAATCACCAATAAACATAATCAGAGATGCTTCGTTTGGTTCCATGGGAGAATATTTCCACATGTCAACAGTCTTGATGTAGGACGTTCGGTAATTAACAATACTGTGACGTATGACTGAAATGAAAGTGAGGTTAAGGTGCCTTGTGATGCCTGCCAGAGAACCACCACTAAGCACCACACGACCACAACTGACCGACAGAGTGAGTGTGTCGCTTGAGGGTTTTAAGGGGTTGAATGACATTTTGCGTGGCGTACATTGTGTGTCTGGTAACTCCACGGTGGGGTGACCAGGCAGGGAAGAGATTCAACTCTTCTCCCAGCACTATTGTGGACAATTCTGTATGGAACAAGGAGTCAGGGTTACGTTTTGTAGGGCTGGAGAAGGATGTCGCAAGTGATCGGTGATACAGTACAGGTAAATACTGTATATAACATAGTTTGTCTTAAATAGGAAATGAAACACACACACACACACACACACACACACACACACACACACACACACACACACACCTACTATTACTACTTTGCTGTCAGTCGGAATCAAGTATGACGATCATCCAGCTATGATAAAATGTTACGAGTTATTAGGGATGTCACCTTCGTTGGTGAGTTCTGAAGTGACTAGAGAGGCCGATACGGGTCCGGCAGTGTCATCCACACATGCTGCACGTGTGGAGGGCTACATCTAGTGCGGGAGGGGCGGCGGCAGCGTATTTCCGGCGTTGGCGCTTGTCTGCCTCGGTTTGCAGTCGGGCTAACTCGAAAGTATTGACACCTTCTTGTGTGGTGATCCTCCAAGCGTTAAGGTGTGGAGTAATCGTCTCCCAGGTGAGGGGGTCGATTTTGGCACTTTTTCAGGTTTGTCTTAAGACTAATCCTTACACCTTTTCAATTGCCCGCCAGCATTACGTTTACTATTCGTTAGAAGACTGTAAAGTAACTGCTTTGGCAGTCTACTGTCGTCCATGGGGGTAACATGGCCAGTCCAGCGTAGTTGTTCATGGATAATGGTAGCCTCGATGCTCCTACAGTTGGTGTCAGCAAGAATACTGGCATTTGTTCTCTTGTCATCCCAGCGAACTCGGAGGATGGAACGTAGACTACGTTGGTGAAAGTTTTCAAGTACCTTGCCTCCTGTATGTGACCCATGTCTCGCTGACACACACCACCGACAGTGTTGTGACAGACAGCATGGGGTAGACACCACAACAAAAACCTGCAAGGAGACCAATAGAACGCACCGTCATGATGGAGGCGTCGAGTCGTGGGTGCGTCCGAGTAACCACGTTTATTCAGCCAAGACGATTGGTGGCGTGTGTGGTGTGGTGCTCGGTGTAGTGTGAGAACCATGACTGTACTGTACCTGCCAGCCAGCCAGGTGTATCTCAAATGCACTTTATATGATGGTAGCAACAATACGCACGTCCTAAGATCACGGAATAAAGTCATTTACCTGTTGATGAAAAAAAAAATGAACCTCACCTTACATAATCACAGAACAGGTACGAATTAATTCTATCATGAAGAATCTTTGTATAATTTATCCTGTTTAATGAATTACACTTCACCGCCCACCCTATTATACCCAGCTCTCTATGATGCTCTCTCACTTAACCTACCCACCCAACATTACACACTCAGGCAAGACTATAACCCCACTCCCTCCCACCATCCACCTCTCTCCCCCTCCCCCCCACCATCCACCTCTCTCCCCCTCCCCCCCACCATCCACCTCTCTCCCCCTTCCCCCACCATCCACATCTCTCCCCCTCCCCCCACCATCCACCTCTCTCCCCCTTCCCCCACCATCCACCTCTCTCCCCCTCCCCCCACCATCCATCTCTCTCCCCCTTCCCCCACCATCCACCTCTCTCCCCCTCCCCCCACCATCCACCTCTCTCCCCCTTCCCCCCACCATCCACCTCTCTCCCCCTTCCCCCACCATCCACCTCTCTCCCCCTCCCCCACACCATCCACCTCTCTCCCCCTCCCCCCCACCATCCACCTCTCTCCCCCTCCCCCCCACCATCCACCTCTCTCCCCCTCCTCCCCACCATCCACCTCTCTCCCCCTCCCCCCCACCATCCACCTCTCTCCCCCTTCCCCCACCATCCACCTCTCTCCCCCTTCCCCCACCATCCACCTCTCTCCCCCTTCCCCCACCATCCACCTCTCTCCCCCTTCCCCCACCATCCACCTCTCTCCCCCTCCTCCCCACCATCCACCTCTCTCCCCCTCCCCCCCACCATCCACCTCTCTCCCCCTCCCCCCCACCATCCACCTCTCTCCCCCTCCCCCCCACCATCCACCTCTCTCTCCCCTTCCCCCACCATCCACCTCTCTCCCCCCCCCCCCACCATCCACCTCTCTCCCCCTCCCCCCACCATCCACCTCTCTCCCCCTTCCCCCCACCATCCACCTCTCTCCCCCTCCACTTCCCTCTCGTAACTCTTATCAACAATAATAATCTTTCACAATTACAAACTTCACCATCACAAAGACAAACTTGATCATTATACCATTTCTTCTGCCATCACCACCCTCACCACTATTATAATGACCACAGTAACCACCATCACCACAATTATAATGACCACAGTAACCACCATCACCACAATTATAATGACCACACCAACCACCCTCACCACAACTATAACAACCACCCTCACCACAACTATAACAACCACCATCACCACAATTATAATGACCACACCAACCACCCTCACCACAACTATAACAACCACCATCACCACAATTATAATGACCACAGCAACCACCATCACCACAATTATAATGACTACACCAACCACCCTCACCACAACTATAACAACCACCATCACCACAATTATAATGACCACAGCAACCACCATCACCACAATTATAATGACCACACCAACCACCCTCACCACAACTATAACAACCACCCTCACCACAACTATAACAACCACCATCACCACAATTATAATGACCACAGCAACCACCATCACCACAATTATAATGACCACACCAACCACCCTCACCACAACTATAACAACCACCATCACCACAATTATAATGACCACAGCAACCACCATCACCACAATTATAATGACCACAGCAACCACCCTCACCACAACTATAACAACCACCATCACCACAATTATAATGACCACACCAACCACCCTCACCACAACTATAACAACCACCATCACCACAGCAACAAACATCACCACAACAATCACCATCACCACAACTATAACCACCACACCCACCATCATCACAACTACAATAACCACTACCACCACTACTACACGGGCCACCACACCTTCCTTAGTATTGATCTGGGTCAGCAACAGGACGTAAATAAATGACTGACGAAGGGAAGATGAGGATGGCTGGCTTCCTCCCGCACCTTCCCGCGTCTCTTAAAACCACCACCACCAAACCTTACAACACCTCCCTCACTACCCTACCCTACCCACCCCATTACTTACCTCCAACACTGCCCTCACCTTAGCCCTTAATTCGACTCGCCTCCCACAGTCTTCCCTTATTTATCCCCAGGTCCCATTCTTCGCCCTAATCTTCCCGGAGTTCGCCATCTCCCTCTTTCAAGGCCTTATACTCTTAACACCGTGGCCCTACCCTAATACCAAGACTCTCCTAATACCACAGCCTTACCCTAATATCAAGACCTTACCCTAATAACCCCCCCCCCCCATTTAAAGACCCAATTTCCTCCTATTTTTCCTGCAGTAACTCTTCATTATTCTCCTATCTCCTTTAATGGTTCAGTAATGCCGTCACTGAGCTCCACGTAACTCAGACAGCTAAATGTGCCTGGCCGGGGAATCTTATTTACATATCAATGATTCTTCTCTTTTGATCAACTAATCCTATACTACAAACAAGGCGTGAATTCGTCCCTGCACGGCGCATTGTCCTTGTATCTGGCGAGACTCTCTTAACACACACACACGACAGATTTAAGTGTAAAGTGATCTTTATTATCTCTCTCTCTCTCTCTCTCTCTCTCTCTCTCTCTCTCTCTCTCTCTCTCTCTCTCTCTCTCCTGTAAATGTTTCTCGTGGTTTCTGCCCCCAAGAGTTGGCTGCTTCCCCCTTACACTACCTCCGTTTTTTTTATCTTCTGTTGCCTAGGCTCGCTGAACACTTAACAGTAAATGTGTGGTGTTGAGAAGTGTGGATAAAAGTGAAGGAATTGTTCACCGAGAGGCCGAAGGACCACGGAATAAAGGTTTTACGGTTTTTAAATATATACAAATAAATTCAAGACCCATCGCTGAGAGGTCTATGGGAGGGCAAACCTGACAAGATCCGTAAAAAAATATTCCGAGTCAAACTGGCTGTAATGGCTTGTGGGGGACGGCAATAGCAGCATAATCCTAACTGCTATTAGATGCTACTGTCACCCCGTGTCCTCCTGAAAGTAACAGTGAGTGAGTACAAGTGACACACACCAACAACAGTGAGGGTGTCAAGACATGTTCACTAGATCAAAGTAGTGTCACTTTTCTTGGGGGTGTGGCGGCAGTGTTTAGTGTCATCTTAAAGTGTACTCAAAAGTCGAAACAACCTCAGACGATCTCGTTTATTGTGAGAAATAACAAATCTATTTAAACCGAACAAAATCAGACGTAAAAATATGTGACATTCTGGTATAATATATAATACACTCCTATTCCCTTATACTAGGTCCACGACAGAGTACACGACTATCCACTCACAGGTAAACCACTGATAAAACAGATACACATCACTTGAACAACTGATGGTCTTTAAACCCAAGAGTCTTCAAGGAACTTTTTTCCAGTCTTTGTCACACAGAGATAATGCATCAAGACCGTGTTAACTACTGTACACTTGTCTTGAGTAGAGGGTTTGATGATCAATACTGTGGTAAAGTAATTCACTCTACCTAGGCAGTATAAAATAAGCAATACACATCCTACTAGTTTTAGGAACAATATAAGCGTACACACCAGCACTGATGCCTACCTACCACACCAACTCCCTGCACGAGGAATGTCCAAAATCCGGGTGCATCATCATGTACAAGGTCGACCCACCTTTGAAGATGCACACTGTAACACACCGCTCATATCACGACACCCAATCAAAGAATTCTGACTTGACTGACGTAAGGATCCCCCGAGGTCTTTGTTCCTATTGTCACAGGACCACTGCCTCACTAACACCATGAAGACCCAAGGACCCCAGAGAAGGATCAAGTGTCCCATAACAGGAGGAACAGTTCTCTCACTCTCTTGTACCTATTGTTCCCTTATATTCCCACTATATACCTCATCACACACCTATACTATACCTGTATTAATAACCCTACTGTAACTGTTTGGCTTAAGTTGTCTTCTTACGTTTACAAAAGTGATGACAATTATTGACCAATGAAATAAGGGTCAATGACATCCTCTCGTGTTTATTATTATTGTTACTGAGTCTGTCCAATGCTTATCCTGACTCTCATCACACACTGACCCCTGAACAAGGTGTCCGTTCTTGTTTATTTTTAATGTTCGTCATGACGAGAACCCTTCTCCTCCCTCCCTCCCTCCCCCTTTCTCATATTCCTCTCTACCTACCAGCTTCCCATTTCACTTCATGCTTACCTCCCTACCTGTCTCCTTCATCTACATTCCCTCCCTCCCTCCCTACTTACCTGTCCCTCAAAATCCCTACCTTCCTCCCTAACACTCACCACCACCTTTACCTCCATTAACACCTCCTTCCTAATTCACCTTCCCTACCTGCTGCTAATTCAATTTACTTTTCCCATCCAATTAACAGCCTCACTCTCCAACCTCCCCCACTTAACCCTTTTACTTACACCGAGTGGGCCCCAGTCCTTAACACGCCCCAACCTAACCACTACAATTGGGACCCGGTCTTCATGGGCAATAATCCTACGGTAGTTTACTTCTTAATAATAATAATAATAATAATACAAAAAGTCACAAGGAATAAAAATGACTAAATATTAAAGGTCTAGTGTCGAATATACCCCCCCCCCCCCACTGAGGCCTAGGCAATCTCCTTAGTTCCCCCCCCCCCCCCCCACTGAAGGTTGAGCCTCTCTTCCTTCAGTACATTAAGCCTCCTACCATCTCGATGACCCCTTCTACAGTATTCCTGGATGAGAACCTTGCCTACTAATTCTTTTGGTTTTCATACCCGATCTCTCTCTCTCTCTCTCTCTCTCTCTCTCTCTCTCTCTCTCTCTCTCTCTCCTAATCAACGAGGATACACCACAATTATCTCGCTCCTTTTCCTTCTCTATGTACTCAAGTCACCCAATTTATTACCGGTACTTTCCCAGCAATCTTGGTAATAGCGGCAGCACACTAGACTGGCTGTGTCAACTACAGCTTAGCAATGCTCCAGGAAGGTGAATAAGAGTTAATAGTTTCCAGAGAATGAATAATATATATAATTTCGTGATTGTGTTTACATTTAATAATAATAATAACCAATCGATGTATATAAAATAAACATTGTGTAGTAGGCAGACGGGTAAACACCTTCAGGTCTCGTCTTTGAGCCTCCTCATGTATTTTAAAATGGCATCTTCCGTAAAAACCCGTGTTGTTGTTGTTGTTGTTGTGATGGATTAACGGGTCGGGCAACCACCAACAACAAGGTGAAGTGGTCAACACACACTCATACTACTAATTCCCTCCTCACGTAAACTGTGTCTGGCGCTTCTCTCCTGCCTGCAATGACATTCTTCTGGATGCCTCGCCAGACGTAAACAAACAAACTACTTACTGTGGTGAAGCCCCGTGTGTACCCAAGTTCTTAACACCATACAGCTCACTCACCTGTGGATAACAAAGAAAAACATTAACACCAAATATACAGAAGGTTTATGTGGCGGCTCAGCGTTCATATATAATGGGGAGATTAACCAACCACGCAATATATTACTGATAATACATATTTTGAGATATAATATTCTTAACCAAGTGCTCGTCAGTGTGTTGACTGTTGATAATGCTAAAAAATGGAGGATAAAGGTGTAGAAGAACCAAACATGACAAGAGGTACTGAGAATAGATAAAAATGTGTGTGTTTGTATGTGTGTGTGTGTGTGTGTGTGTGTCACTACTACACGGCAAACAAACACGGGTCTTTAAGTCACAGCCAACTCACCCTCCACTGACACACATCCTCGTGCCAAATCTACCAAGAGCGTTCAGTTCATACACCTGACCCCCCCCCCCCCCCAACCTTCTTTAATACTCACAAGATTGAATTACGTGGTTTAAGAAAAAATAAAAATAAACTTGAATAGTTATAACGAAACACATAAGACTATCAAGCATAAAAATGTGTGTTTAATAATAACTCCTGGTTTAATCTTTACTGCTGTCTACACTCGGTTTTGTGAGAGACAATATGACACAACGGACGAAGGATTTTGACAACCCCACCGAGACAAAGAGGAGTCGCGGTGTTCATTTTGAAATTCACTGGACCACCACCTTGAAGATACTGTTTGGAGTGAGTGTACAATAAAATATTCTGAGGAAATACCTGCACATATAAACTATTACACAAAATTAACTACACTTCAAAAACTTCCAATGTGTGTGTGTGTGTGTGTGTGTGTGTGTAATTACCATACGTATTTCTACTCTCAATACCAGTTGTTGTGACATGAACAACTCTCCTGGTCTGTGTTTTCGTTAAGTTTATAAACCCCATCTACACCTCCACCACTGCTACACTGATCGATCGTTCGTGTGTGCTTGTGTACTTAGCATTTTCTGTGTACATTCATAATTTCTTTGTTGTTTCTATATATAATCAGTGAAGTGAATGAACTTGAGGCAGTAGTTGCAACGCCCACAGTGCCTGGCAGCGTGTGCAACAAGTAGCAGGAAGAGTGCCAGAGATTAACACGCCAGTCACGGCTACTGCGGTGGTTTATACTTCGCCCCCTTCCGACCCACACCAACTCCCCTGCTCCTCCCAACCCACACCCATCCACCCTGTTCCTCCCAACCCACACCAACTCCCCTGCTCCTCCCGACCCACACCAACTCCCCTGCTCCTCCCAACCCACACCCATCCCCCTGCTCCTCCAGACCCACACCCATCCACCGGTTTCCTCCACCATCCCACCCAACACAACAAAAGTTACCAAATCTCAAAAGGTCCATTACCACCCCTGATCTACACGGCCAGGCAATAGACAACCTCCCTAGACCAGCATCCGCCAGTAGGGTCGGCGGAATATGAAATAAGGCCCTTAAAATACCCATATATGGGATAGGGTAGGATGTCTAGTGCCTGTACCGACAGACAATAACTAACCCATGACACAACCCTAACACACCTCTAATCTTCTATCACCCCTTCTTTCTCTACCCCCCAAAAAAACACCACCCAATTCACACCCATCCCTCTACTCCCTCCCCATCCCACCCACACCCATCCCTCTACTCCCTCCCCATTCCACCCACACATATCCCCCTACTGCTTCCACCATCCCACCCGACCCACATCCACTCCCCTACCCGAAAATACACCAATTTACACCCAAACTTCCTGCCGAGTCATTTCTTCCACGAGGCACCATAAAGATCTCCAAACTATCTGCTGGCTGAGGAGGGGGAGGAGATGGAGGAGGACGAGGAGATGGGGGAGGACGAGGAGATCGAGGAGGACGAGGAGGAAATGGAAGAGGTGGAAGATTTGATGCAACAGGAAAGAGAGAAGATGGTGATCTGGTTAGGAAAAATGAATGTCCTTTATCTCTCACTATTTTCTCTCGTGTCTGTTCCTGTGTTGCGCTGACCTCCTGCTGTCTCTCTCCTGTCAAAGGCTGTCTATTGTACCCGGGTCCACTGTCTGCGGTAACGTTAGCTGTCGCCCCTGTCATATAATCAGTCGCCTTCCCGCGTATTTCAATATTATTTTTTCAACTTCGATTTTTTTTTAATTCTGTAGAAATTTTCGCAAAAAAAAAAAGCGTGTCAATTATATCGAAGTTATTTGAATCGTTCATTAGATTTTGGGCCAAGTTTCAATTTCTATTTATTTTTGAGACAATCTTAAGGAACGAGAGAGAGAGAGAGAGAGAGAGAGAGAGAGAGAGAGAGAGAGAGAGAGAGAGAGAGGAACCACGAGTAACACAGCCAGTCAAACGCTACAAGACACAAGTGACACCAACAATAAAAGTCAAGAAAAAGAGTGAGTGAGTGAGTGAGTGTGTGTGTGTGTGTGTGTGTGTGTGTGTGGATCACGTCAGCTGTGACCAGACGATGATGTTAACTGAACCCATAACACTGTACATCAATCGCATTAGAGAAGTTGCTCAAGAATAAATATATCCTGACTCAAACCCACCTTGACTGATCCATCATGGTCTCTGGGGGTAGGTTAGGTTGGATGGTAACCGACACGCGAGTCATGTTCCAGGGGTAGAGAGGCTAGCCAGGGCGGTCTTCCTCGAGCACTCCTTCCCACTGGGCCACGCAGAGTAAAGGTGTCGTTGTTGTGCTGGTTACACCTACGCCTTACACAAACTCCTGCCTTAGGTTGTGTTACGGCCGGCCATCTTCCAACACGAGAGAACCATCATAAGGTCGTCTTTTGTCAAATCATCAAATCAATAAAACTAAATTTGAAGCATCTGTGTGTTCCTCTCGGCTCCGGGACTGACACGACAATACGCAATAATATTATAATACACGAGGAGGAAGAAGTGGTTTGGAGAGTAACACATGTTCGACATCTTGGGACCTGTCTGTAGTGCTGATCAAAAACAAATTCCATTCAAATATCATCATCTTCCCTGACTCTCTCGCCGCCACCTCTTCCCTGAGGCCAAGTTACCAAATATTAAGAATTAGACCAAAAACCACCGAGCAGCGAGTATTGAGAGCTGTGATAAACATAAACTTCGCCGTCAGTAACAGTATACCTTTTGCCCAGTGCCAGAGAGAGGTCCAAATTACGGCTCGTGCCAGGAATATATTGGCAATCATTACAGAGGGGAGGTGGAGGTGGTGTGGCTGTACAGTAGGTCGAGGTAGGAGAGAGAGCGAGTGCCAGAGCCTAGTGCCAAGGTCAGAGGCCCTAACTGTGGGTAATGCCGCAGGTGATCTATATGACCCAGCATCATCCTCTAGAGTTGGCACCATCCTCTCTCTCTCTCTCTCTGAATAAACTTGGCCAAAATTCTAATAGCGAATCAAACCAATTGACTTATCTAATCCCTTCACCTGGTTGTGTCAATACAAATGTCATCCACTCAAAATTTATATAAAAAAAAAAAATAATAAGATACCGGCTTTCAGATATGGCCCTTCAAAACAAAAATGCAAAACGTATCCAACTATTACGTTTTTGTGTTTCATTCGTTTTTGTTTTTCATTCCTAATAATTTCAGAAAAAAAATTCTTGGCCATCTTGAGAACTCCATCTTTGAGATTATGCAACTCGTTCATTACATCGAAAATTCAAGGTATTTGCCAAGAGATTAAACAGGTGTAGGTCAGTAGACGTTTCACCTGCAGTATAGAGTAATGCCCCAAGTTCCAAACAATGCGACTAAGACTCTCCTATTAATATTTTCACCCTATAGCATAAATAGAACAACTGTGATATTATCTCCTTACTATTAAACCATGACTAATACTCCAAGACATAATGGCCTGGGGGGCTGAGACAAAACAAAGACATAACAAAAAGTATGAAGAGTATAAACAAACACAACACCACTGTCACTCCAAAACAAAGAGGCGAGAAAACACAGGAGCTACAACGGATGCCGACCATAGAGCCAGCGGTGTTTTAGAAGAGTAGAACACACTCTGTTCAGACCTACAGTATACCACCACCTGCTCCACGTCACTATTGACAAGTCCCATGAACTACTGGTTTATATAAATGACGTATCCGTCGTGTAAAACAACCACGTCATGGTGATGAAGCCCTCTTGCGTAACACACACACACACACAAACTCCTGGGTGATAGACAACAAACTTGACTGGAAGGCCCATGTAAATAACACAGTCAAGGCAGCCTCGTACCGTCTCTACATGCTACGAAGACTTAGGTGACTTGGGACACCCACGCCAGAGCTGAGGACCATCTACAACGCCTTTATTCTCCCCAAACTAACGTATGCGTCACCAGCCTGGTCGTCTTCTCTCAACTCCACCCAACAACGTCAGCTAGAGAAGGTACAGAAAAGGGCCTGCAGAATCATGCTCAGCGCAGACTACTCCGGCTACACCAACGCTCTCTTCACCCTGGAAATGCCATCCCTCAGTGACCTCCACCACCAAGCACTGGAAAGGTTTGGCCGTGGACTACTGCACCACCCTCGCCATCGCCACCTCCTGCAGTCCCCCCCCCCCCCTTACCCAACTCGCGCAGTCCGCCACTACAACAAAATTCAGCCCATAAGAGCCCGCACCGATAGATATAAGAACAGCACCATCCCATCTATTGTTAAAATAATAAACAACTCCTGATTTATGTACTGTACAGCCCTGTAAATGTATTCAATGCGTATTATATCATTATGTCAAAACCAAATCTGTATATTTTCAGCCACCGGCTGCAACTCTATTAATAAACCGTTTATTATTATTATTATTATTATTATTATTATTATTACACACACACACACACTTGTTCTCAATCCATAAATCCCCAATCCACGTCCTCAATCCACACCACCACCTCATGACCCTCTCCCCCCCCCCCCAATAATGACAGAAGGCGACTGATACAGATGACAGAAACGAAAAAAAAATTAAGTGAAAAAAAAACTAGGTGGAGATTTACCCCCACTATACAAAACGGAGTATAACTTGAGATACATACGGTAGTTCCTCACGTGAGAGGCCTCGAGGACGACGTACGTACCCAGTCGAGGGAGAGAGCTGACTTAATCCGTTTACCAACACCGTAAAGCGTATGTATTTTGAAAGGTAGGATTCAAAGGTGAGTTTTACCATCACCATATGAGAGAGAGAGAGAGAGAGAGAGAGAGAGAGAGAGAGAGAGAGAGAGAGAGAGAGAGAGAGAGTCATCCGTGACACCCATCTAACAAAAACATTTTATGCTTTTCAACAATCACCAAGTATAATAATTCACACTAGTAACATTTTCACCTGTCAGATAACATACATGAGCAGCCAGTTCTTCCGGGCCAATCCCAGGCCAACCCAGCCCTGCCCACGCATGCCTACCCGCCCGTCCACCTGAATGCTGACTCAACAGGTAAACAAGGGATCCTACGTACCAACCCCCCCCCCCCCCACACACATACACCCTGGAATTTACCTCCACCAATAATATTTACACACACACACACACACACAGGAACTTAGCTGAAGTTTATCCCCATCAACAATATTTACACGACCCCACCAAGAGCTCCCAACATATTGAGGTGTGACGTGTATCTATAAGCCTCCTGTTTATAATGGTGTATGGCGTGGTTTATAATGGTGTATGGCGTGGTTTATAACGGTGTATGGCGTGGTTTATAACGGTGTATGGCGTGGTTTATAACGGTGTATGGCGTGGTTTATAATGGTGTATGGCGTGGTTTATAACGGTGTATGGCGTGGTTTATAACGGTGTATGGCGTGGTTTATAATGGTGTATGGCGTGGTTTATAACGGTGTATGGCGTGGTTTATAACGGTGTATGGCGTGGTTTATAATGGTGTATGGCGTGGTTTATAATGGTGTATGGCGTGGTTTATAATGGTGTATGGCGTGGTTTATAACGGTGCATGGCGTGGTTTATAACGGTGTATGGCGTGGTTTATAACGGTGTATGGCGTGGTTTATAATGGTGTATGGCGTGGTTTATAATGGTGTATGGCGTGGTTTATAACGGTGTATGGCGTGGTTTATAATGGTGCATGGCGTGGTTTCCTCAGCCTATATTATAATGGTGTATGGCGTGGTTTATAACGGTGTATGGCGTGGTTTATAACGGTGTATGGCGTGGTTTATAACGGTGTATGGCGTGGTTTATAACGGTGTATGGCGTGGTTTACAATGGTGTATGGCGTGGTTTATAATGGTGTATGGCGTGGTTTATAACGGTGTATGGCGTGGTTTATAATGGTGCATGGCGTGGTTTCCTCAGCCTATATTATAATGGTGTATGGCGTGGTTTATAACGGTGTATGGCGTGGTTTATAACGGTGTATGGCGTGGTTTATAATGGTGTATGGCGTGGTTTATAATGGTGTATGGCGTGGTTTATAACGGTGTATGGCGTGGTTTATAATGGTGCATGGCGTGGTTTCCTCAGCCTATATTATAATGGTGTATGGCGTGGTTT
The DNA here is from genome assembly GCA_958450375.1 of Homarus gammarus. Taxonomy (NCBI): domain Eukaryota; kingdom Metazoa; phylum Arthropoda; class Malacostraca; order Decapoda; family Nephropidae; genus Homarus; species Homarus gammarus. The sequence continues at coordinate 813,473 of CAUDMG010002131.1, read as the reverse complement.
ATAATGGTGTATGGCGTGGTTTCCTCAGCCTCTGTTTATAATGGTGTCTGATGTGGAGTTCTCAGTTTCTCTTTATAATGGTGTGTCAGATTAAAACAAGCCCCAAATTAACTTAACCATGAGGCCTGGGTTGAGGCCCATAAGATTGACCCCCCAATCCTAACGAATAAGTCAGGTTGGGTTGGGTTGGGTTGGGTTGTAGGTAAGGCAGGGATCTAACACGAGCAGAACTGGCGTCCACTTGACCATTCACTGTCTACAGCTCCGGCAAGAATAAGGGCAACGACCACCTGGTTAAGAGTCGGGAAATGACAGCACGAGGATAAGCAGTCAAGCCTTATAAGTGAATAAATAAGGCCCCTGACACTCCTTTTCCGTCCCCACGTTTACCGGTGATGATGATGATAATAATGAAAATACTGTAATGATAATAATAAAGTGTAAATGGGTTGAAAATCGTACAAATCAATGAACACATAAGACTGTAAAGTAAACACGGTAAGCTGAGGAAACGGGGATTTTTTTTTTTTACAGCAGGAAGGTAAAACGGCCTTTGTTGTGGCCTCGGTGACCCTAGACGTCTGAACCACCACTCCCACAAGACAGTCATGCCTACTGAACCAAGGCATTACAGGAGTACGTGAACCGGAGACGCCCTACAGGTGCTAAGAAGGAGAACAAATTCCAGGGTTGCGACAGGTCACGGGGCCACTATATACGTGTAGGACCTCCTCACGCATGTCCTTTGGTTGCCTAGGAAGGGTTTATATAGTTTTAAGGATATTCTTACTGGGATACACTATACAGGCACGTATGTATGAAATGTATTAGTTTACTTGAGAGTAATAGTAGCCTAGGATGTAAAACGAATTGGCTGTAAATGTGACGATACCAATGGTAATAAATCCCCACGTGTTGAGGGTTAACCTACATGTTACATATAAGGTCACTCTGCTGTACACTGCGGTCACTCATGAGTTACATTTACATTAAATTAGTATTATGTTTAAGGTTGATATTAAATTCTAGATTTTTATTACAGACAAGGTTGTTACACAGGCATAATCTGAGATAACGGGTACAAGGTGTATTTTATACAGGCACTTGTCTAAAGACGGTACAGTATGTATCAGCATACTGTACCGTACACTGACCTAAGCATGCAGTCATCGCGACACATACATCAAACCACACGAGTGCAGCACTTAAACATTACGCCACACACCATGTATGTGGTAACAGCGACCAACACAATACAGACCAGAGCCCCGCACCGAGAACCAATAGTTTACCCGAGACGCAGACTCACACAGCGGGGAATAACAAACAAAAGAGCAAAGAAAACGTCACACACACACACACTACATACCGGAAGGGGTGAGGAAGGAGGGACCAAAGAGGTATAAAACCGCGGGAAACACGGCAAGCCAAGTTATTTCCTGCCAAACATCCGTATCTGACCACGACGTAAGGATCGCCCTCACCCCGAGAAGCAAGAGACCTGACGTCACTTCCGCGCACACCAATCCCTTCCCCCCACCTGGAGGGGAAGAGGGGTGAAATAGAGGGGATGGGTTGCCATTACTGGCCATTTCCTGTCGAGGCAGCGCCAGGTCCGGCCTACACACCACTAGCCTGGGAAGGTCACACACCCGCCAAACGTCATATGATTTACAACAACATTAGCCATGACGTCTTGGGCTCAACCGACAAGGTTTACCAGCGGACGTGTTAATATAACACAATCCTGACGGCTGCCACAAACGATAATAGACAACTTCCTGGTGTAGGTTGAATCATATACATCACTTCACCACTCGTGTTACACAGGATGTATACGTAACAGAGCCTACGGTAGGTGTTACAGCCCTCACAAAAATAGATGCACGCATTAACTCTCCTTCCTCACTATACATACGGGTGAGTGTGTGTGCCAGCCCGACCCTCACACCCACACTGTGTCAGCCTAATCCATACTGCATCAGCTTGGCCCTCACTCATGTTCCCACCAATCCCTGCACTGTGGTCACTTGCAGCCTGGGGGTCACACACCCACCAACCAGGATCCTGTACACGACACTACAGCCTCGGGGACAGTGTCCATGTACCTCGACCCGGGGAGACGATACATAACAGATTCCTGGAAACTGTTGGGGTATTTAACTACCAAGTTCAATGGTGTGATCCGTTATGGGCTATGTAAGTCATCTTCGGACCAGATCAGAGGCGCCCGAGTGTTTCAAAGTAATCTACCAATTTCAGAATCACTTTGTGAGATGAGATATACTGTATATATTCATTTGATTAAATCCCCCATTCACATTAAATTCATGGGTACGACTGGCTCCTGAACTTTGTTTATCTTCGTTATTTGTTTATTCATGTAAATTTATACAACTAATATAAATGTGGAATTCAAATTATTTATTGTATTTGTCCAATATAGCAAGACGGAGGGAGCAAAGACCGCGTCTCCCTCTTAAATTTCAACAACTGTAATAAGAACCACCTGCCGGCCACGTCCTTCAGGGATTTATGCAGCTCTAAACCTCAAGGCAAAAAAATAACCACTATTCATACGTTATATTAATGGAGGCATTGAATATAAATTATCCCCAATATCTGGGAAAGCATCACACACACACACACACAGTATCATATAGTGTATCTTTCTTGGTAATATAAGAGGTGAAGCATCAGAGGCCATACTCATTAACCAAGTACTACAGCTAACACTAACACCTTCCTGACATAGTCCATTATTCCACTGGCGTCCAACCACCAGTGTCTCACCACGCAGCTCAGGTGTGTCGCCCCTCGCCCTGCTAACGTGGCTTCCATCCCTCCCCTGATGTACTGGTGGGTTGGTTAGACTCACTTAGCCTACATGACTCAATCTATCCCTAACCTGACTCAACCTATCCCAAACCTGACTCAACCTATCCCTAACCTGACTCAACCTATCCCTAACCTGACTCAACCTATCCCTAACCTGACTCAACCTATCCCTAACCTGACTCAACCTATCCCAAACCTGACTCAACCTATCCCTAACCTGACTCAACCTATCCCTAACCTGACTCAACCTATCCCAAACCTGACTCAACCTATCCCTAACCTGACTCAACCTATCCCTAACCTGACTCAACCTATCCCTAACCTGACTCAACCTATCCCTAACCTGACTCAACCTATCCCAAACCTGACTCAACCTATCCCTAACCTGACTCAACCTCACTTAGCCTACAGGACTCAACCTATCCCTAACCTGACTCAACCTCACTTAGCCTACAGGACTCAACCTATCCCTAACCTGACTCAACCTATCCCTAACCTGACTCAACCTCACTTAGCCTACAGGACTCAACCTATCCCTAACCTGACTCAACCTATCCCTAACCTGACTCAACCTCACTTAGCCTACAGGACTCAACCTATCCCTAACCTGACTCAACCTATCCCTAACCTGACTCAACCTATCCCTAACCTGACTCAACCTCACTTAGCCTACAGGACTCAACCTATCCCTAACCTGACTCAACCTATCCCTAACCTGACTCAACCTATCCCTAACCTGACTCAACCTATCCCTAACCTGACTCAACCTATCCCTAACCTGACTCAACCTATCCCTAACCTGACCCAACCTATCCCTAACCTATATAGCCCAATCTAACCCAAACATTGACGTCTAATCTAACCCAACCCAACCTATCCTATCATGCCTACAAGACCTAACCTTAACTGATTCAACCTATCCAACCAACCTGATTTAATCTCACTTAACCTAACCTAACCTAATCTAACCCTAACCTATTACATCTAACCCAACCCAACCTATCCTATCATGCCTACAAGACCTAACCTTAACTGATTCAACCTATCCAACCAACCTGATTTAACCTCACTTAACCTAACCTAACCTAATCTAACCCTAACCTATTACATCTAACCCAACCCAACCTATCCTATCATGCCTACAAGACCTAACCTTAACTGATTCAACCTATCCAACCAACCTGATTTAACCTCACTTAACCTAACCTAACCTAATCTAACCCTAACCTATTACATCTAACCCAACCCAACCTATCCTATCATGCCTACAAGACCTAACCTTAACTGATTCAACCTATCCAACCAACCTGATTTAACCTCACTTAACCTAACCTAACCTAATCTAACCCTAACCTATTACATCTAACCCAACCTAACCTACCTTGCTTATCTCGACCCAAGCTGACCTTTCCTACCTGCCGTCACAACACACTAAACCCTATTAAACACAACTAACTTAACCCAATCTAAACTTCAAAACTTAACACAGACTAAAGTAACTAATCCAGACTAGCCCATCGAATCTGATCCAAGTTACTTAATCTAACCGACCTTCTTTAACTACCCAAACTAATCTACCTGTTCAATCCATCTCATCTACCCGATCTTATCTGCTTCACTCAACTTAATGTAACTTATCTTAAAATCCAACTGCGTCAAGGTGGGGGGGGGGGGGGGGGGGAGATAAATATCCTATCAAGAGATATTTCGACTTCAATTTCATGTGGGAGGTCGGGTGGGTGGAAGGGTGTCCCTCGGCGGGGTGGTTGAGTGACAGTAATGGCACTGACGGTGGCATCAGTGGGAACAGGAATAGCAGCAGCGGGAAGAGAGGGAGACCTGCAGTAAGACAGCAGCAATAGCAGTCGGAGCAGCAGGAACGGTAACAACAGCAACTAAGTACACAGAAGTAGCAACACCAATGACGGTAGGACAAACAGCAGAGCAGCGTGGGCACAACTCAAGAAGAGGCGGTGGCAGCAGGGGCAAGAAATGGCCGGCGGTAGGTAACTAATGCTGGACTGCTGGTGCAGGTCACGCACCACTTCCGCTGTGTCGCTCTCCCAGGGACCACACCACTCCTCTCTCTCTTACTACTGCTGCTGCTACAACTGCCGGTTTCGTACTGGCTGCTTCCTCTACTTCTGCTGCCAATACCTCGAGTCCGGTATTTGCTTTTGTTAATTATGTTGCTAATACTGCTGTTGTTGTTGTTGTTTTTTTCTACTCCTACAGCTGCTGTGTGCTACGGCCACTCCCATTCCTGCTGTTACCGCTGCTGGTACCTTACCTCACACACACGTTATTATCCCTCCCAGCTGTCACTGCCGGTAAGTCACGCTACGAAGAGCCACGGCAACAAGTACGGTACACCACTCCTGCTGCTTCTCCTCCCCTTACTGTACCTCTGACCTGTGTACCCTGTGGCCCTTCACTTCAGTAGCTAATTAATGTCCCTCCAGTGTAAGTAAAACTCCCTCCTACAGGAAGGTCGTGCCCCAGAGAGGTCTTGTTGCAGCCGCTGTTGGTTTATTGGGCTCTGGCGTCGGTGTCCGGAGTTAGTCAAACAACTACAGTATGTGCGTCTCCAACTACACATTGTAAACAAGATAACTGGCTGGTTGTTCCTCCTATAATTACAAATTTAAATTTTCTCCTATAAACAAGAAAATTAAATACGAGTTTTTTGTTTTATAATTACTAATGTAAAAAAATAATAATTGTGGTTTACTCATAATTAAGACTACAAACGAGGTAATTACGGATTGTCTCATTTAATTATTGCTGTAAACAAAAATTCTTAGTTTTCCTCTATTTGTCACCATTAACAATATATTGGTTGTTTTTCTTATAAATATCACACACACACACACGCAGTTTTTCTCCTTTCAACAAGTACACTTCGGGTCGTTTCTCGTATAATTAAACAAAAATAATACTAGTGTTTCTTCTATAATTACTATGTAAACAAGAACACCAGGGGTCGTTCGCTTCTCCTATAATTACAGAACAAACAACTGGTACACATGACCGGAAATGTAACCTTTCCTCCAAGAAGCATGAAGACAGTGCGGCCACCACATGAAGATTCATCACCACTCAGCTAAAAGAAATTATCCCCAGCGGAGGAACCATGAGGAGCGGGGCTGGGGAGGAGCGGGGCGGGGCAGGGGAGGAGTGGGGCAGGGCAGGGGAGGAGTGGGGCGGGGCAGGGGAGGAGTGGGGCGGGGCGGGGGAGGAGGAGTGGGGCGGGGGAGGAGCGGGGCTGGGGAGGAGCGGGGCTGGGGAGGAACAAGGATGGTATAACCTCATAGGGGAGTAATAGAGCCAACCATGCCCACAGGTGGTACTTAGGGTCACCATCACCCACCTGCCCTGCCCACCAGCACACACAACAGTTTAAAACACGAATTTAATGAACCGTCACCCGCGTGTGTTTGCATTTTTAAGGAAACTCCAGCACTTCTAAGCGAGGAGAGAGACATCCGTACACACAAAGAGGATTAAGAGGAATTTGTATTCAGAGAGCTGTCCCGTAACCCAGCCTTGGCAGAGTCCCCTCGTTGTCATGCATAATTATGATGAATTTTAACACTGCGGACCATCTCATCCCTTTAGTCACCACGGCCTGAGTACCGCTGGCATAGTCTGGTGCTGCGAGTCCTAACCACGCTCACTGTGCATCTTATCTCTCTCTCTCTCTCTCTCTCTCTCTCTCTCTCTCTCTCTCTCTCTCTCACACACACACACACACACACACACACACACACGAGAGCAAAAGGAGGCAACTGAGATACAGACAGACAGACAGACAGACAGACAGGCAGACAGGCAGATAGATAGATAGATAGATAGAGAGTGGGTAAATACGTGGCGGATTGAGCAGCCCAGGCCAGACCAGTATCAACACACACGCATCTGGCTCAGCTGTCAGCCACACCCCTCCTCACACATACATTTCACATGATGATGCTAACACCGTGCCTTCCTCCTGCCCCCCCTCACCACCACACAGCCAACCAAACTTTACCACATATACACAACATACCTCCCACTCTATCAAACCAACTTGTCTGTCTGTGTGTGTGAGTGTGTGTGTGTGTGTGTGAGTGTGTGTGTGTGTGTGTGTCCGTCCGTTTGGCCCATGTAAACTCCCCCACTACTTGAACATACACAAGTCATACACAGTGTATATACCTCATTAGAAATCTCTTGCTTGAGGGAGGAAAGCGTCTTCACACACTGAAAATCCGACTAAAATCCGTATCACTACACTAAAAATCCGACTAAAATCCGTATTACTACACTAAAAATCCGACTAAAATCCGTATCACTACACTAAAAATCCGACTAAAATCCGTATTACTACACTAAAAATCCGACGAAAATCCGTATTACTACACTAAAAATCCGACTAAAATCCGTATCACTACACTAAAAATCCGACTAAAATCCGTATCACTACACTAAAAATCCGACTAAAATCCGTATTACTACACTAAAAATCCGACTAAAATCCGTATCACTACACTAAAAATCCGACTAAAATCCGTATCACTACACTAAAAATCCGACTAAAATCCGTATTACTACACTGAAACTCTACTTCTCTTCTATTAATCACTTCATTCCTTCATCATTACTCCCAATCCTCACCTTATTAACTTCACCTAATTGTCCTTCATGATGTCGGAGGAAGCAGGACATGAGTGACACACACAAGAGAATAATGTTTTGTGTACATAAGAGGAAATTCCCCTTTATCCATCTGGCAACCTACAGCCAACCTCCGGGTCACTCCACTAACAACGTAAAGCTTAGACAGAAAGCAAATAATATTATTCCTCCAATGGCAACTTATGCTCAAGGTCCTACTTAACCATTTCACAAGCTTAACTAAATACTACTGTTACAAAAATAAAATCAAAGTTTATTATAGAAAAAAAAAAGATTCACCAAGGAAAAAAATTTATCAGACAAGAAGTTTCCAAAAATAATAATACTTTAGATGACGTGAGGATTAGGCACCCCATGGAGTTGACGTCACCTGACCCCTTCCCCTCCCTCCAGGTAAGTTAAAGGGGTTTAATCATCAGGTGAAATAATAATGCTGGGGTGTCTAATCTTAATGTGTTTCCCACTGTTTGCCCCTTTGTTTAACCTGAGAGTTGAATAAGAATAGTAATAATAATAAAAATAATAAATAACACTAATAACAAAAATACTACTAATAATAAAATAATAAAAATAAACAATAAACAATAATAAAAAAATAATAACAATAACAACCCCAACAATCTGTCTCAAAGACCTTTCGACATTGAGAAAAACAAGACTGTAAAAACTGGGTGGTGTTCACAGTCTCGTACAGATGCCGGTGTTGTGGTGATGTGATGCGGAGTTGACAGCTACGAGTGTGGTTAATGCTGTACTCTGAAGGCATTATTCTTATCTGACGCTCTTTCTCGGTAACAAAGCAGGCAGGTAAAAAAAATCTCATTGCTGTTTTTCTCTCTATTTAAAAGTCAATAACAGATTAAAGTGGTTGAGAAAACGATTTAATTATTGGTGACTTCGTTTCATAACACATACACAAACGACATATTGTATCTTATATAAAAAATTAGCGTTTAAAGAGAGAGGATAACTATATGACAAAGGCCTGACACTAATACGTAATCGCTGCATAAAACATACACGCGCCTCTCCAGTTAATGGATCTTACAGCTGCATCTGATACAGTAGCTACCAGGGTGTGGAGGTCAGAGGCACCGCCAGAATCAGAAGAGACTGGTGACATTAATGAAGGCTTGTGTGGAGGCGATGCTTAAGTGGCCTGCATGGGGGTGGGTTGGTAGCCTTTTTGGATCATGGGACTAAGCAATGCCCTCCTCATTACCATGCCAGCCGAAATCAGCACACAACAGATCATTTCCTCCCCCCACCCCCCACCTCACACACACACACACACACTTTACTTACCTTTATAAACTGCAAGCATAAACATACCAAAACGGAGACCCATTTATGAAAGAAATGACGAAGATGACAGGTATCTGGACGAACAAAAATAAATGAAGTGTTCAACTGGATTACTACAGACAACGGACGTAATGTATAATACATCCGTCACCCCACTACAGTTTTGTAGTGAGTGGAAATGACTATTTAGGTCACTATCTACACAATTACCCCAGTTGGTCACGGGCGTATCCCTCAAAACTGAGCCCCCTTGTCTGTCCCTGCACCTATCATGCTCTGTTTGTTATTCAGTATAAATAAAAATAAACCCCTACATGATTTTTCCTATAGATGAAAACACCATTCACAATACCATAAACACCACGCATCTAATTTATTTAGAAGACTGTCCAGTGAACCGTGCATGAAACACATTAAGTGTGTTTTATTAATTGAAGTTTCAGAGTGATATCGAAGTCAATAACAAGCTGTATGGCCGAAGTACAACGGTTGTAGGAGGAAATCGCCGGAGACGACAACCTCACAACAAACAACACAGATAGTATTCGCTGCACGGCCGGAAGAGAAACCCAACAAGCGCGCGCGCACACACATACACACACACAAAATGGACAATACCAAAACATGCTCCAGATAGTAAGAGATATGGATGAACGTTCACAAGTACCGCTACGCCACAATTTTATACATGGTGTGTTTGATTCAAATCTAGAGCATCATGTGTAAAGCTGTGGGGTAGCGGCTCCCGTGCGCACCCATACCTCGCTCTACTGCTAGGGAAATGCCTGGGTACTGTCCATTAAGAAAATGCCTGGGTGTTATCTTTCAAAAAATGCCTGGGTACTGTCCATTAAGAAAATGCCTGGGTGTTGTCTTTCAGAAAAATGTCTTGCTATTTATTATTTTACAAAAATGTCTGGGTATTATGTCACGAATATCTGCCGTTGTGTGTCTTAGGAGGCATCACCAACCCGCCCACGTGAGTCAAATGGCTACACAGTAATTTTGTTCACATGGGCAGTCACTGAGCCCTCACGCTGTCACAGTGGGTGAACAATAAACGAACATACAGTACAGGTTACAGCTCCATATATGGAACAAAACTAAAAATTTGGCGCCATCATCATTAAAACCGACCTTGAGTGCCAACTTGTATTGGTTTCATTGTTAAACATATGGTATGACGGCAACGAAGGACACCTGAGCTATTAATTATGAGAAAACAAAAACATTTGAAACGAGGACACAGGAAAGTTATACAAGTCTTTTCAAGAAACAATTTCCAGAGTACCAAACAAATCAGCATCTATAGCACTAATATCAAAACAGACAACTTTGAATTAATTTTATATTCCCGGCTCTTTTTTCCAAAGTGGAAACATTGCAATTTAGATTAATGAATCCCCAGCTTTCATTTGTGTAAACAACAGAAAAAAAACATTGTACATTGTTATCACAACAATGTTCTTAATTATCACAACAGCTGACGTTTTAAATTCCGCTATACTATACTAATAAACACGACTATTGTACAATGCACACCCTCACCCCTTATAACTTGACCTATGATATAATTTGTTAAAATTGGCCAGGATGGAGGTAGGCCAGTCCGGCACAGGAGTGTATCGACATGTGAGTGCCATCAGCGTTGTGTCGACCTTAACAGAGTATTCGGGATCAAGGCCCACATCGCCCCCGTAACGGTGATCCCTCATTTTCTTTACCCAGATGGAGGAGAAATGGGCACGTGAGCAGAACCGGCATCTGGGGCGGTCACGTCGGCAGCAGCAGGCGGCCTCGGTGTGTCCCCAGTGAGAGTAGATAAAACAGAAGGCGGGTTCAGGGAGATAAGGTTCAGCTGGTCGTGACGGAAGAAGTGGGTGAGCATCAACAGTGTCTGGTCACTCATTACCCCCCACATCAGACAATAGCAGCGGCTTATGAAGTGTTCCTCGGTAGTGACGGCGGATACTGGGTATATCAGGGATATCTTATGGTCCCCAGCGTCGTTATGCCAGCCATCACTGGGAATTGTTTAATCATAATGGGGAGACAACTTCTAACCCGACGGTGCTCAGGGTGTCGTCACAGGTCTCTTGAAGCAACACTTGACATAGTTACCTCGGAGGTGTTGAGAGATCACTCCATGTTGCTTGTCGTAATTTGCTGTCCAAGAAAATCGTTTACAGGAGTCGGTCTCTGAGTGGGGAGTCATAGTTTGTGACCGATGTAGATTAGAGGTGACAGAAGAAAGGGGTGGGGGGGAGTGAGAGGTCAAGCCTAGGGCCAGAATGGGGCAGTCTGGGGTCACGTGACGTCCGGGTTACCAGATAGTAATATATTTAACCAATTTGTAACTGTTCAGCCAAGAAATATTAGACATTGTACATTTTTTTTTACATAGCAGAGCCTTTAGAAAGTCGCGGCTCTTATGTAAAAGGTCTCTTAGGAAACACACAACTCTTATGTTTAAACAGTTTATGGGATAATATTGGTGTAATAAAATAAAGCCATTCTGAAAAGCACATTGGGAATTCTATGTTGAAACGCTCCATGGCATAATCTGGTGCTAGAATACAAAGCAGGTACACAGTATATAAGATAGTAGATGAGTTATCGAGAGGCAGTTGTGGGAAGGTGATGTACAAGGAGCATTGACAGCACACGTTCATATACACTTTCCATATCCACCTGTGATATAAGTGATACAGTGAACCATGCATGAGTTGTTTATCCTGTTCACTGTTATCTAATGAATGACCTTCAACTACACTACAACTTTAGGTCACTTGTACACGAGAAATAACCACCATCTACTACTCGAGGTAATGCACGACGTAACAACTGATGGTGTATTAAGACAGGGAGGTGAAGGGCGGACGGAGAGAAACTGTGCTGGGGGTGTAGTAATCACAGGTGAGAGGCGACTAGAGGCACCAGCTGGAGAGGGAAGAGCCAGCTGGAGCAAGAGGAACCAACGGGAAGGAGAGGCACCAACGGGGAGGAGAGAGGCACCAACGGGAAGGAGAGAGGCACCAACGGGAAGGAGAGGCACCAACTGGAGGGAGAGGCACCAACGGGAAGGGGAGAGGCACCAACGGGAAGGAGAGGCACCAACTGGAGGGAGAGGCAAGAGTTGCAGGGAGAAGAGCCAGCTGGAGCAAGAGGAACCAACGGGAAGGAGAGGCACCAACTGGAGGGAGAGGCACCAACGGGAAGGAGAGAGGCACCAACGGGAAGGAGAGCACCAACTGGAGGGAGAGGCAAGAGTTGCAGGGAGAAGAGCCAGCTGGAGCAAGAGGAACCAACGGGAAGGAGCGGCACCAACGGGAAGGAGCGGCACCAACGGGAAGGAGAGGCACCAACTGGAGGGAGAGGCAAGAGTTGCAGGGAGAAGAGCCAGCTGGAGCAAGAGGAACCAACGGGAAGGAGAGAGGCACCAACGGGAAGGAGAGGCACCAACGGGAGGGAGAGGCACCAACGGGAAGGAGAGATGCACCAACGGGAAGGAGCGCACCAAGTGGAGGGAGAGAGGCACCAACGGGAAGGAGAGAGGCACCAACGGGAGGGAGAGGCAAGAGTTGCAGGGAGAAGAGCCAGCTGGAGCAAGATGAACCAACGGGAAGGAGAGGCACCAACGGGAAGGAGAGAGGCAAGAGTTGGGGAAATAGGAACCAGATGGTGGTAGAGGCATCAGCAGGATGGAGATCAACCAGCTGGAATGAGGAACCAGCAACAGGGAGCAATACCAGCAGAAGGAAGAGGCACCAGCTGGTCGGAGAGGCAAGAGCAATAAGGCGAGGATGAGGGACAGTGCAGGTGGTAGAGGAGCCACAGGTGGGTGTCGGGGCGGGCGGTGGAGGCCTCGCCCACACCCATGTTTGGTCGGTTGTGTCAGACTCATACACGGTGGAAGCAGCACCATCACCGCCGCCCTCCCCCCCCCCCCCCCCCTCTCCTCCCGCCATCACACAAAACTACCACAACCACCATCAACCACAACCAATAACCAAAACTATGGGACAAAAGAATCAAAACAATCACCACAACTACCCAAATCATCAAACATACCGACCACAACCAAACATACGGTTACCCTCTACCACCAACCGAGCTGAAAGAGTTACGCCAGGACGTTAGTTAGGTTGAGATGTGACCATGAACTTAAACCCGTTAGCCATGACACTCAGACGCTAACGCCGCCGTGCCGACAATGGGATCAATACAGAGAAGACATTTAAAGGCGTTAGGGATACAGTACCAAGATACAGTGCAGTCAACAACACTAACACGGGGTACAGTATCAAGACAAGTCATAGCCAGCAGCAACAAGAAGTAGTGCAGGGAGGGAGGGAGGGAGGGTACAGTCACAGGTGTGGTGTAATTAAAGCAAAATGAATGAGGGTTGGGGAGGAGTGGAGGTCCCACGCTCGGCTGCCCACTCCCACCCGTCGCCCAGCACATCCCACGCCCTCACCACGGAACACGGGGTTGTGAGGGGCGTTGCAGATATTTTTGCAAACCATAATGAAGATGAACTACGCAGGTTTTGCCAATGGTAAATACACATGCTCGAGGAAGGAAGGGCAGTATGTAATTTTAATCACAGGTTCCGTGATTATGGATGCACACTTACCTTAACCAGATACCCTCACTCTTGACACAAGTTATGCATAATTCACCACTATGGAGTCCGGATTCTTTGAGGTTCGTACGTTAACATTTACTCTTAACTGGCGACCAAAAATGTGTCAAAATCACTGAGTCTGCCGTAACTATAAACATTAACTACATGAAGAGGGAGGTAGGAGTCGCTCAGTCAGATCCAGGTTGGTTGGTAATGTCTAGCGTAGGATGCAACACTCAGCCTAAGTTAAGATACGGTGATAGAAAACTGCCAGAGGGAAGACCCAGTACCTATACGCGTGTTGGAAACCATACAAAAGGCTTCAGGAAGAGTTGCTTGCCCCCCCCCCCCCCCCCCCCCTACAGGCCCTGACGAGTACAATAAAAATAATACTTCCTCCCTTACATCTTATACACGGTAGTAATTCTCACGCACACTCACTCACTCACACACACACACACACACACACACACACACACACACACACGACTCTGTTCTACTTATACCATTAAACATGCGGTGTTGATGTGTGTCAGTGTTGCAATTCTAGTGTGAGTGAGTAACCATGGCAGAATCTTATCATCAAGAGAATGTGACGTCCAACCCCCCAGAACTAATAGTCTTGACACTATAAGGAAATGAATGTCATGACGGTACAGTTACCCAATGTGCTGTGACTAATTACTGTGTGTGTGTGTGACTGGAGAATGTGTGTGTGAAAGACAAAGAGAAATATTATGATAAAGTAACTTGGGAACTGAATATCTGTATTTTACCTGACGATAAAGGTAATGTATACTACAGGTGAGCACTGTGAGTTTACCTGGAGGTGTAAACTCTAGCAGTACACCCATCGATGTTGGCGTCAGACACTGCCCTGCTGGGTGAAAGATTCCACTCAGAAATAAATAGCAACACACCAACCAGAGATAAATAGCTCCACTCTACTCAGAGATAAATAGCTCCACTCCACTCAGAGATAAATAGCTCCACTCTACTCAGAGATAAATAGCTCCACACCACCCAGAGATAAATAGCAACACACCAACCAGAGAAAAATAGCAACACACCAACCAGAGATAAATAGCTCCACTCCACTCAGAGATAAATAGCTCCACTCCACTCAGAGATAAATCCACTCAGAGATAAATAACAACACACCAGTTAGGGAAAAACAGCCAAGTTTCATCTAGATAAACACAAGGATAGCAGCCAAGACGGTAACTATGGACGATAACAACATTAAAATAGCAGCAGTGGCACACCTCAGCGTCAACAATGCCAAGACTCAACGAACAGGTCCTCTTTGTGTACCACCTCCCCCCCCCCCACGAGACAGACGAAGACGTAGGAATAAAAACTTTTCAAGAATTCCTGCGCCTTTCCGTGAGAGAGAGAGAGAGAGAGAGAGAGAGAGAGAGAGAGAGGACGAAAAGTATGCAGTAGAGTTTGCTTTGACGTAGGAATTACTCACACACGCACAGACGCATGCTCGCACACACACGCACGCGCAGATTATGACACCGTCTCACAGTTTTCTCGCCAACAGCCATCATTACGCATTACATATATTTAATCGTAACTAGCATTGTGCCACTGTATTACCTTATGAACGTGAAAGATGTATAACTTAATGTGTAACTAAATGAGTATATGACATTGGATGAAAAACCGGGCGATATATTTAGAGAGGTAACAAGTGGAAGAATTAAATGCTCCACGATTAATACAGGGCAGACAAAGAGTCACAGAGAAGCTTGCGTGATAATTTAAAACATGGCTATATGAAGCATCAACCGAGACACAAGAACTATTCATTACGCGACATCAAAACAAACTTTTTTTTTTTCGACATAAGATAAATATAACGCAGGAATAATCTAGCTCTGGTATGTAGAGAAAAAGGGTAACAATCCCAGACTCTAGAATGAGTGAACGATGGGTAACAAACAGTCAGTATTTAATGAGGTGATGAACAAACCCCATCGGGAGTGATTGGGGAGGTGAGGGGGGGGGGGGGGGCACAAACAATTACTTGGCTCACCAGATCATTGAATGTTGGACCCATGGCGAGGACAGAGGCGAGCCCTAGATACAACAGAAGGATACAACAGAAGGTGTATAATGACTGTCGTTAAATTAATGAGTCTCTGGTGCTGCATCGGTCTTCTTTTTTTTTTTGTCGGGAATGTGTGACGTGCAACAAGTTTTGGTCGACCCCAGTCAGTCAGCCCCCGTACCCTCATTAACGTCCTGGCCCGTGACTACTACCTACACTCTCTCTCTCTCTCTTGAGCACCAGCTTCTTCACGTCGGTGCTAATGTCACTACTAAAGAGTGCTGAGACTGATGGCCACGTGATGTGTATGTTAATTTTCTCCCACAAACGTGTAGATTAAATATGTATTAAGAAAGTCTAACTTGTTATTGTTGGCAGACGTTGGCTTTACAGTGTATCATCAACCAACACAACCTGGCCCTCAGCAGTCAAGGCTGAGGGGAGGCACGGAGGGGTAAGACAGTTCGTGAGCACCAGTAATAATAATAATAATTTCGGGGCAGCAAAAAGCATTACATGGCCCTGGGTGTGCACCAGTCCACCCACCAACACCATAATTACCACACACCAATTAATGAGCCACACATCTTAATGACCCACCCACCCTCCCTCTCCTCCTCTACTGTACACACCTTCAGGTACAGTATGAATCACAACCCTCCCCGGCCTTCCTCCTTCGGGTTATGTAGGTCGTCTTCCAGGGGATGGCGTGCGTGCATGACTAATACACACGCCACACCTCAGCCACGCACTACCCGTCGCTGTAATGTGCCCACCCGCCTGTGCCGTCTACAATGTGTGGCCCTCCACATCAATAACAGGTACAGTGCTAGTCTTATTACTACTAGACACTATTACTAATAATATTTAGTTTAAGGCATCACTTTTACGCTATTGTCACCATACTGATTTATTTCTACTGCAATTATACACCTAAATAGTGTGGGACATCAGTATCAATACATTGTTAGTAAACTGTTATTATTCCCAGCGGCATCACCATAAGAAACGTAAAATTGACTCATATGAGGGTGATTATGTAGAGTGAGGATACACACACACACACACTGATGTGACGTCAAGGTGCAGGAAGGGATGTTACGTGGAAGGTACCACTATGGATGGTGGCGGATATCCTGGAGGTGGGCCCCCTGTGGCCACCACCGACCCCTACTCTGGCCGGCCGATACACCACTGGCAACACCAAACCCTCTCTGGCAGGCCAATATACTATGTGCCTGCCTACATACCCAATCTGGCCGGTCGATACACCATTCTGGCCACCACCATACCTTAATGACGCCTTGTGGCCACCATCTACCCAACCTAAACTTGTGGCCACCACCTACCCTCCCTAAACTTGTGGCCACCACCTACCCTACCTAAACTTGTGGCCACCACCTACCCTACCTACTACTACCCGTGGCCACAGCAGCACCACACAGCAGCTTCCTTACTCTATCCCTACTCTAGCTAACCAACTGCATCTCCTATACTAGAACCTGCTCACCTACCACCTGCGTCCTAACCCACCCTCCCTCCCACCCAGCCGGCCGACCAGCACACATTACTCAACATGTTGCGCTGGCTAATGATTTCCGGCCGGCAACCGTCAGCAAGACAGTTCCTACACCTGGGACGCTGCCGGCTACGCTATACCCGGTGTGTAGACAGACACTCCTGTCAGCCACACCGTGTATCCTACTCACAACACTACCAGCCACGCCATTTACCATATCCACACCGTGTATTCTATCAACATCACAAAACAACAAGCCACACCATGTTTCCTACTCACACGACACACTACAGCCCACACCACCAGCGTCGATAAATACACCTACAGACAAACTTGGGTCCTTGATCGACCTGCTGGAGGACAACACTACGTCTACCATGAGTCAATTCCGAGGGCCGAAACAAACAAGGTCCAGCCCAGGTGACACGTCCAGTATTTTAATGTGTGGCTGAAAATGTGGTGAGAAGAAGAGACAGGGGGGAAGACGGAGGCAACAGTTAGCTGCTAACAAGATAACAACGGCAGGATTTGCATATTTTACAAAGCAGGGGAGAGGAGAAAGAGAGTGAGAGGAGGTCTCTCTCTCTCTCTCTCTCTCTCTCTCTCTCTCTCTCTCTCTCTCTCTCTGATACAGCTATTCTGACACTCATCTACACATCTGCTCTAACAGTCAATTCTGCATAGGAAAGAAGTTTAATTTGTCCATAAATTCCGCAAAGACGAGTAAAAACGTGAAATATATACATGGTCCTGTTGTAAATCACCAGACTAACATTTACCTTCAAGACCAGACGCCAAATATTTATCCAGAGAAGTGTGAACGATGGCGAGGGAAGCCACAACCTACCTACCGACTGCATTTATGAGACAGACAGACACACACACACACACACACACACACACACACACACACACACACACACACACACGTATGTTAATATGTAGATGCGAAATATGACGACTGTGTGAAAAAATATAAATAAAACTTCAAACAAGCAAAGAGAGAGAGATAGAAGAGCGAGGTTGGTGTCCATGGCGTGGGAGACAGGACAGGACTGAGCCACCCAGACCCAAAAGCATTGATCTACTTGACTATGAATCGAATACTTCTTCGTCTCATCGGGCGTCGTAGTTCTCCCTCTGGGCTGACCCTCACCAAGTAACTTCCAAGTAAAAATTGTTATCAAGTCCACAGGTAAGCGAGTAACACGTATACTTGAACCACACCCACCCACACTATACCCACACCACAACCAGCCACACCATGTCTCCCGCCCACACTCACACATCCATAATGTACTAAGAGCTCTACCAGTGAGGGGTTGAACTGGGTAGTGTTCCTCCCGTCTCTCGCTGCTGTGGGACGGGTTCCGGCCCAGCTGGTGGAACACTAATATGTTAATGACGTCTTAGTCACTGTCTGTAAAAATTTCCTGAAACATATACTTTGCTTCGTGGCCTCTTCCTACCATTCAGAAGCTACAGGGTTACAGTACAGCACCTCGGGGAAGATGCCAGTCCATATGGAGTTTTTATATTTCAGTTTTTGTCAGCCAGTCAGTCACTTAAACATGGGTGGGAGGGCGGGGGGGGGGGGGGTGAGGCTGGGAGTAGAGTTGGGAACGATAACTTGAACACATGGGTGGGCGTGGGGTGGACGTGGGGTGGACGTGGGAATAGCGGTGGTGGGCGTGTCTACGGTCTCCCACGATAACGATCAGCTGTGTATATGGGTTAGCGTCTGGGGGGTGAGGGGGGTGTAGGAGGGGTGAGGGGGGTGTAGGAGGGGTGAGGGGGGTGTAGGAGGGGTGAGGGGGGTGTAGGAGGGTTGAATGGGGGTGTAGGAGGGTTGAATGGGGTGTAGGAGGGGTGAGGGGGGTGTAGGAGGGGTGAGGGGGGTGTAGGAGGGGTGAGGGGGGTGTAGGAGGGGTGAGGGGGGTGTAGGAGGGGTGAGGGGAGTGTAGGAGGGGTGAGGGGAGTGTAGGAGGGGTGAGGGGGGTGTAGGAGGGCCTCAATCACCAGGTGGAAGAACGGCATATATTAAAGCGATGTGTGTGTGTGTTCGGTTTAGTAATACATCCATTATTACCTTATAACCTTCTGCTGTTCTTCGTCACATTTTTCCAGAAGCACAAGGGAAGAAACTAGGAAAATAACTAAAATAAAATCACCCTTGAGAGCACAAGACTGTAAGTGCCAAACTCCCTTGACTCGTGGTCCGTCCTTCCAACTGGGGGGTCATTAGCACTTAGTTCTGAGTTTTGTCAACCCACTTCTCTACACATTGTAATTACCCTAAAAACATCAAGTGTCGTCAATTACATATATTTACATACTAACTTCTGTGGTCTTTATGATTCTATATATTTAATACATAATACAAAACTACAGTAAATATTAAATTCCTACCCAAAAGTAAAATCCTAAATAACTCGTTCTTTTTCTTCCACAAAAAACTCACCTAGCCGGGTCGGGTAACTTGATAGTTACCTTGGTGTGGGTAAGGGCGTGCCTCAGGCCTCAACTGATAACTTAAATGAATGGGGTGTAGGTATGGGTGTACGCGTGACTGCTATACACCTAGAAGGATACGAGTGTAGGTGTGAGGGGAAGTCGTCCCTACCACCTCACCTTGTAACAATGTACTGTATAGGAGTGAGTTTAGGGTAGCCTTGCCTGGCCTTGCCGTACCCAACACCTGGTCTGGTAACAATGTATGAAGAAGTGTTGATGATCGCTCTGACTAATACTCGACCAAGCGACACTATACAGGGTTGGAAATACGTCGTTTTATTGCACCGTGTAGCAAGACCATCCAGACCAAAACTTAATTTTAACCATTTCTTCACAAACGTAGACTCAAAATTCTCTGCAGCATCTATGACTAAATATATTGTCTAAAAGAGCTGAAAAAACCTTGATGACAGACTTTTCAGTCTTGATGCAGCACCTTGGGAAGCTGCTGAACGTTCTGGGAATGTAAGAAGGAAAGGCAGGTGGCATGTTAAAGACTCCGAGATCAATAAAGGCTTGCCCTGTTTCTCCAATTCCTGATTGAATACCTAAAGCTGATGTCTGCTTCTGTCGACAGCATTCCCAGAACACAACAGTAGTGTGGGATAACTGTCTCTGAGGAGTGATGCAAAGAAAGGCTGAGTAAGTGCACTGAACAAGACAAGCTGTCGCAGGTCTTGACCCATGACATCCATGACACAAATGATGGATCACGCCGCGACAGGAGGTAAATTTAGACGTTGGAAATCAGAGAGGCAGAGGACCTGCCGCTGTTGAAGCAGAGCAGAGGGACCACAGCACTGGCAATATTACTTTAGAAGCATTTTGGGAAAATATATAACAGTTCCACTTATCAACGAGTGTTAACTGATTCTATTGAGTTACGATGCAGCATCTGGCTAAATAAAGGATGTTGAGGATGAAATCGTTAGAGAACCAGGAGAACGTAAACTACAGTTACTACAAGGCGGCTCTTGACATCATCCCAATCCGGTTTTCAAGTGGTAGAAGCTGCGGAACCTTGTACGTGACTATTAGCTGTCAGGAAACAGCCGACAACCATGTGCTGAAGGATTTCTATTCAAGGGTCAAGAAGGCTCGCCAATATCCTCCTGATCCTGATATTGATCCTAGTGTTGCTAATCTACACCGAGGAGAGTGAAAGAAGCTGTTCATTGATGGGATGAGTCAAGACTGATCGGCGGACCAAACTAACACAAGCACACTGGCGACGTTGGTGGCCACCATTTTGCCGAGGAAACAAACGAGACGCTGGGTCCCGAGATGTCACCACGCTGTGTAAACAATGGTAGATCAGCAACACCACACCACCCTGTGGCAGCACAACCAAACCAACTTCAACAGCTTGATTCCCTGAGACTGACGGAGAGACCGAAAAAAGTTAAACTACTTTATGTTAAACTCTCTGCGTGTGTGTGCGTGCGTGTCGTAATATAAATTAAACTAATATAAAAATTAAGCAGTATTTAAAAATAGTTAAATCGATTTAAAATTTACAACGTGTACGTGTATTTTTTGACAATGTGAGGAATTAATTTCAGATAATTCTATTTGTACAGTACATGTTTATTTCCTGTTTATATCAATGTACACTCACCCAAAAGTTGGTTAACTCTCCCAGCCAGCTATTGCTGCACTGCCTGCTTCAGAACATGAAACTGATACGAATGAATCTAAAGGTTCGAAGTAACAGACTCCAGTTCAAACATCTGAAGCAAGCAGTGCAGCAATAGCTGGCTGGGAGAGCTAACCAACTTTTGGGTGAGACTGTATCGCCGATATTTGTAATACAGGTGGAAACACAGGGTGAATAATTTCTGTATTTTCTGTAAGAGTGCCTAAGGTGCCCCCCAAAGAAACACAGGTAAGGTGTGTCAAGGCTGGTGTGTGGAGCATGGGGGGTGAGGTGGTGATTGTGTGGTGGGCCTGGCCGGGAGGAGAGGGTGAGTCACAAGGCAGGCGGAGGTCGAGTTACGTGCAGTTACCCCGCCTCATTTACTTCACTAACCTCACTATACCCTGCCATCATCGTAACCTTCCCCATCTACAGTCTTCATCAAGGTGTTAGTTGTTAATTATTTGAAAATATTGAATTGGACAATAATCAAATTTCTATTATATAGTCCCTTTAATATACACACAAAGAATCTTTAAAAACCCAGTGGTAATTAAGTTCCATAGCTGTTATTACATATTTACTGTACGTGAGTCCCAAATCCATACACATTAGAAATAAAATGACTTGCACAATACGTGTCCCTTACCAGAGTGCGCCACTTAACCTATTTATAACTGACCTACAGAACAATTAATGTGATTATTTTCATATAAACCTCGGCACTTGAACAAGTTTTCATAAATAAATATAAATCATCAACAATTTCTGTGTAATAAAAGAGAACGGCAGACGGACAGCAAGGCAGACAAACGGTCCCTATCAGAGTACGGAAGGGTCCCCGGTGTTACTGTGTCTATGATGCCAGGACAGGGCGGTGTGTCAAGGGCGAGGAAGGTGGCGCCACACGTGTGTCGGGTCACCCAGGAAGACACATACACCACACACCCTCACTCACACTGGCGCCGTGTCTGCCACGGCTTATGGATTTTATCCCCAGCCAGCTACTGAGGGGCCATGTAATGGAGATGAGCATCGTCCCTACGACGTCACTTCGACTCTTGCGTCTTTACTCTAAATATCAACCATGATGAGTTCAATGCGGTTGTAGGTCAACTGGACCCCAATCTTGATAGTCCTAACCAAACCATACATAAGCTTAAGGGTTGGGGTCCATTAGGACTGAGTTCCATTAGTAGTGGACTCGAACATTCAAGGCTTCGTTAGTTTGGCATCTATTATGACTGGGGGCCCAACTGACCAGTCATCGACCAGTACTCAATGCGTTTCATTTACTGCACTGTACTTGGTGTTTCCGCGCCGCACTGCCAATCTTCCGGCGCTAACAACTAGAGCTCTTCGGGTCAGGCTGCGGAAGAGGCTGGGCTGTGTTGGGTTGAGAGAGCAGGTTTTGATAGCACACCACTATATCGATTTTCAGAGCATCGTAAATAAGGCAAAGGAGAGAGAGTACCCGAAAGCAGGGTGGGTGGAGGAAAGGACCCGAGAGAGAGAGAGAGAGAGAGAGAGAGAGAGAGAGAGAGAGAGAGAGAGAGAGAGAGAGAGAGAGAAACGTTGGAGGCTGGGGACTGGGTGGGTAAGAGAGGGCAGACGTCAGCTTGACTGGGTGGTAGTGAGTCATACAGCGGGGCTTCTGCTGCTGCCGCTGCTGAATGGTCCGTGTCCTACTGCTCTCTCCCTGCCCTCCCTTAGACCCCCCCCCCCCCTCGGTATTCTTCCTCCTACCCTTCTCTCTTCATCCACCTATTGCAACCCCTTCTTTCCTCCTCTCACTAAACTCCCTTCCCTCCTCCCCTCCCCTTACACTCTCTCCCATCCCTCCTCCCCTTACACTCTCTCCCTTCCCTCCTCCCCTTACACTCTCTCCCTTCCCTCCTCCCCCCATACACCCCCGTTTCCCTCATTACTACACCCCACTTCCAATCCCGTACTGCACCCCACCACCCTCCTCCTCTCCCTGTTCACCCAACTTATACTCACCGCACACGCCATCTTGTCAACACAGCCATCACCACGCGCAACTCACCTGTAATGAAAGAAGAAAAAAGCTGATATTAGTTATTACACTTCAGAAACACGAGCCAGAAAAGTCAATTCCCATCTGTGTCTCACTCATGGGGGAGACAGTGAGACGTCGGTCCAGTCTACCTAAAATCTGGCAGGCTTGGCATTGGGCGGGGCGGGGTTGGAGGCCAAATTGAAATGGAAATTGAATCAGTTTAGTTAGTCAGGAAATGTTATTAACTGTATATTGGTAAAACTATTAACTTGGCTTTTTTTTTTTTAGAGGCTGTAACTCGCTTGAAAAAGAGTATATGATCAACACATTTAGGTTAGGATCATTTAAAAGCCCGGCGTATAATCTAGTTTATAGTACATGATGCATTATTATAGGGCCTTAGGTGTGTATTAAAGCCGTTGAGTTAAGGATTATTTCATTAACTTTATATATACAGGCGGAATAAAAATAACCCACACCTGGAGAGTTACAGTAGTCATGATGTTGAGCCTGTAATATGGAAAAATTAAGAGAGGTCCCAGAGACTTTTTGTAGAGATTCTTTCTCGATATTAAAACTGCAGGCGTGAAATGAGGACAGGTCGCCGAGAGCTTAAACCAGAGAGGAGCGGCGGTATGAGTACTGTGTGTGTGTGTGTGTGATCACGTGGATATAACTGAGCCTTACATGACATTAATAACCTGCTGCTTACCAATGAGGATGGCCTGGGTTGGTGGATAGTGGGAGGGGGGGGGGAGCCATGGATCACCCCTCCGTCGACCCCCTGGAGGTAGTGGTGGGGGGAGGGGGAGACTAAGGGAGGGGGGATGCCGTCGACCCCCTGGAGGTAGTGGTGGGGGGAGGGGGAGACTAAGGGAGGGGGGATGCCGTCGACCCCCTGGAGAAAGACCATCTGAGAGTGTTGTTGTTGTTTGGTGTCTCCCCCATCCTGAAGGTGCAACCTGACCCACACCCACCCACTGTGTGCCGCCCCTTGTAATAAGTGCCCCACCACTCACACCTCCATCTGTCATACCCCTCCACCTGCCTCCCTCCCGCCCTCCTTAGTTTTGAGAGGCCAGGGCAAGTTCAGAAGGGTTACAAGCTGCTATTTTTGGTTATATAGTAGTAGTTCAGTTGGTATAGTAGTGGTATTTGGGCCCAGATACACTATACGCATCGTTAACTTGGCGTAAATAAGGCCCCAGAAACAGTACCGTGTGTCAAATGTAATCCCCAGAAACAGTACCGTGTGTCAAATGTAATCCCCAAATCAGGTCCCTCAAGTCTTCTTCTGGGCCATTCCAACTTTCCCATTAAATCCTAACCCAGCCCATTCGTGTATCACCTTCACCTGCAGTTAACGTATTACTGTGCTTGAAGGTATATTGTGGTCTTCAAGGATGTTCGGCGATGTGTTTTAATATGTACTAAGATTATTAATGATATTCTGTAGTCTTGGCGGCGAACACAAACAAATAAATAAATATATATATACTATCAGACAGTCTACAGTTTCCGTTGGTTCCGTAACTCGTCGTCATCACTATCATCACAGCTTGGGTTTTAAGAGACTTTGTTATTAAAAAATGCGATTCAATTTCTGATACTCTTCATAAAAACAACAAAATCTCCGTGCCTGAATATAATTTTCAATGGCTAGACTTTTAACCTCATTATCGTGGCAACCTGGGCGAGAAATCGATCATAAGAGTTATACTAAACGCTACAAAAATCACCTTTCCCAATATCTGCCCAAATCGTTGTTTACACGATACCGCACTCAATGCTACACGATACCGTACTCAATGTTTGTACAAATAATACCACACAATCTTACGCTACTAGTCATGGCATACAATCGAAAGCGAGATTTAAGATGTTGATTTGAAATATACGACAAAGGCACTGCTAATGTCTCCAGAAGAATGAGGCGAGACACACCACGTGCCCTATGGCTGAAAGTCACGAGACGCAGCGAGAATGTGTGTAATCCGCGAGAGGAAACATCAGACTCTCCTGACGTGAAAATGATGGGATGATTGGAGGAGCAACGCCGCCCACCTACCGTAAAGGGCGGGTCAGCATCAGGTGGTGGAGGCGGCGGCTGTGGCCCTACCCAAGACCTTCCCCAGCAGGCTACCACCACGTCAATAAGAGCTAGCACGCGCCACACAAGGCCCTCGCTACCACCACGCCACACAGCCTGTCTCCCCTTCAACCTGCCTCATCCACGTCTCTCGCCTCAGCCGTCTCCTCTACGCCTCTCTCAACCAATGCTTCTGATCCTCCTCACATCCAATGTCTCCTCCAACCCCTCACTTCTCCATCCCTCCACCCTCTCATCCATATCCTCTCCACCCCATCATCCATATCTCCACCCCTCCTTCAATTACCATCACTCCTAACGACAACATCAAGCCACACTACACCTACCTACCGTCACCACACAAGCGAACCGATACGTGTAATCGTCTCCCAGCACCGGCCTAGCTCCTCGCCTTCACCTTTAACCATGCACCGGCCGGCACCTTCCCTACCGTCTCATGTCATATTTACCTCCCGCACCTCCCTGTCACCGTGAAATTCGTTGACATAGCAGAGAAAAACGCTAAATTATGAGAGAGAGAGAGAGAGAGAGAGAGAGAGAGAGAGAGATGATTGGGGCAATATAATCATCAGCAATAACGAGAAACTCAACGAAACCTTAAAACCTAACCTAACTTAACCCAACGAGGCCTTAAAATCATATATTTCCTACACAATTATCTTCATCACTGAGGCAATGTTAGTCTTGGGAGGAAACTATTTAAACAAGTTACTCTAGAAAGGAAACAATATAGTACACCTTTAAATGTTGACTTAAAACACAAACTTGTATGAAAGTCTGACACAATGGCGTGTTACCAGTCGCCCCTCCCCCCTGCATTACACACACTCATTGTTGTTGTTAAAACTCAATTTATACAAAATTTGTCTCTAATGGCAAGATGAATTAGCTGCGACGATTTACTGTATTACCATTATTAAAATTAATGGTCTAAAATTTAGACAACATTATTCAACAAAAATTATCTTTACCGACAAAGTTTACTCTGATATTATTGTAGAACCGGGAGTAAGCCAGTTTAGTTGACGTCACCGTCCACCACACAGGCTTGTCTGAACGGTTCATGATTTTTTGGGGGTATTAATATAAAGAAATTCCTTAGTTATTACTTCCTACCAAAGCTCGCCTCTCTTCCCGGTGCATTAAACCTTTCTACCGCCAGTCCGTCTTTCCTCCAACAATTAATACTATTCTCTAAATGTATCGTAGCTCACTACTCCGACGGTCCACAGAGACATAGCCTTGTAGACTTTACCACACCAAACTGCAGTTAACACACACCTTACCAGAATCTACCTCAAGGTCTCACAGCATCACCACACACACACACTTCCCACAAAATGCAGTAAGAAGACACAGAGTACAGTAAAGGGTAAAACACAGGCAGATGGCTGGTGCGGAATGTGTAAGGCCGAGTGAGGTGAGGGAAGGGGGAGTGGCGCCGGGTGGTCGCTATCTACTAAGGCTAACTACTCCCTCACCCTTTGACTACCATAAGGATTAATGCCCCCTTAAAATGTTAACACTAGCAGTCTTATAGAGGGGGGGAGGGGGTTACAGAGTGGGGGGGGGGGGGTAACAGAGGAGGGGCGGCAATCCCGACGCGTTCATCACAACAGCACTTGCTTCATCATGACCCATGGGAACAGTAACTCACGGTGGCGCCACAGCTACACCCACCCAACAGAGATAAGAGCCAGGCGCGGGCCACAAAAACCAGGCACCTGTCACCCGGTAGTGTACATACGTGTGTGAAGAAGGTGAGAGTTATATGGCAGTAATGAGTAGAGCAGGCGGCGCCACACCATGTACTGCCACAACCCTTGATGGTGAGCTGCGCCACACCACTAGTCATCACCACCGTACATCAGAGTGCTATCATGGTACCATCTTCCTCACACCCGCAAACACAGCTATTATCCCACTATTCTTCATTGCTATCACACACTCCAGGCGCCTTTCCTTATGAGCGCTGCTAGACCAAGTACCTTTTACGTTATTTTGCAGCCGGATAACACACACACACACACAGTTAATGAGGTGAAGCGTGCAGGTGCACCAACACTCGCAAGAAACAACAATAAACCAATTTATCCTCAACACACGTTGAGTGAGACCGTAAATACTGACTTGTTCATTGTGTGAACTTCATTATTATTCACTTGCCACACTAAGATAATTCTTCACTGGCACTTCATGCTTACACACACGCAAGCAAGAGCGCATGCACACACGCAAGCAAGAGCGCATGCACACGCAAGCAAGAGCGCATGCACACGCAAGCACGCAAGCAAGCACGCACGCATGCGCCACTGTGTGCGGTCTTCTTGGCTCCCATGAAACTGCAATGAAATCCCATACGAGTTACTGACACTCCAGCTCTCACCTGTCTCCTAATTGCTCGGGAGTTAGTATTCCGAGTCATTATAGTGTACCTGTACTTAATGAAAGCTCAGAGTTATGATGAAGAATATAAAATAATCCCACGGCTGTTCGAGCACTGAAGCTTCGTCGGTAATTTAATTCACGTCTTCACATATATTCAATAGACACTACATGTGCGAAAACTTTCCTCTCGTCTCCTGCTGGACACATCTCAGAGCAGCAGAGGTCATGTACCGTCTTTCCCTGTAGGTGGGTGAAACTTGCAGCTCCTGAAGAAAACTATTTAGCCCAGAACCGAGAACACAACAACAGTAATGGACACGGGGTCGGCTGCGTCACTATCATGCTGCTGTCGTGTTTAGCTCACCCCTTTACTTATTAACAGGAAAAGAAAGAAAATAAAAAAAGAAAAATGTGTTATCTCGACTTGCATCTTCCTAGATTTTCTTCAACTATTGCCCCACGCAACAAGTAGAGAGTATAGTGTCACAACCCAGCATTACAGCTATCTATTCTAGTATTCCCACACCACTACCACCATCACACCATCTTACTCACTACAGACATACCCTTCCTTGCTGTACCACACGTCACCACCAGGCGTTACATAGTCTCTTACACACCTGAGCCGGGGACACAGGTGGGGGGGTTTAACACTATAGGGGGGTGCTGTGTAGAGCGCCTCTGTGGTCTGCTGCCGCCGTGACTCCTCGAACACGAAGCCTCTGTTACCTCACAACTCTAATGGGCTTACTTTTAATACGTGTTAATCCTAATGGGCACCAATCCTCGTGGCCCCTAATAGGCTCCAACTCTAATGGGCTTACTTTTAATACGTGTTAATCCTAATGGGCACCAATCCTCGTGGCCCCTAATAGGCTCCAACTCTAATGGGCTTACTTTTAATACGTGTTAATCCTAATGGTCCCAATGCTAATGGGCTTCACTTGTATTGGCCTCAATCCTAATGGGCTTGTACCTGCCCCACTCACCACTTTACCAGCCCCACTCAACACCGCCTGTAACCCCCTACCCAGCCAGTTACCAGATGCATTAAGCCAGACAGGAGCCGCCACCACTTGCATTAAGCCAGTAAGAGCCGAGACCAGCCACCAGATGCATTAAGCCACCCCCACCCCACCCACCCATCCATTCGCCACCACCGCTTACTGTCCTCGTACTAACAACATCCGGATGCGCTAACCCATACAAAAACACGAGGGTTTAACACAGCGTCGAGTAGGCAGCCAGTTGTGATAACACGCAAACACCCTCACACACCACCCCACCCACCCACCCACCCTCCCTCCTTCACCCAGCTACTCATTCATTCATTCATTCCTCTCTCGTGTACATCCATTTTACATTCCGTCCGAGCTAATGAAAACCACTATGAATACGCCCAGCTCAACAGACACATTGTAGAGACTAGAAAGCTCTCTCTTTTAACACATTGTAGTATACTTAAAACACTTAGGGCCAACTTATGAGTTCTGTTTACCTCTTAGTAATCACCTTCCTGTACTGCAATCACCGTTTTATTTGTTTTCTCTCCACACACACACACACACACACACACACACACTTGCACGTACCTCCAAAACCACAACAACCACAGACTATCCATCCATCCGTCTAGTAAACAATAAAACCTACACCACAAAGTAGACCAACCTACACCACAAAGTAGACCAACCTACACCTCAAAGTAGACCAACCTACACCTCAAAGTAGACCAACCGACACCACAAAGTAGACCAACCTACACCTCAAAGTAGACCAACCTACACCTCAAAGTAGACCAACCTACACCTCAAAGTAGACCAACCTACACCACAAAGTAGACCAACCTACACCTCAAAGTAGACCAACCTACACCTCAAAGTAGACCAGACACCCCAACCTGCATCTCAGATCCCGTACACCTCCATAACACTGTAAACATCGACACCTGAACATCAACATCTAAGTAAACATCGATAAGCTTAACACCTAACCCAAAGTAACATCAGTGCCAGCATATGACACGAATCACAGCAACCATTGGCCATTTACCTGCCTACCTGCCTACCACTCACCTGTCCAATCAGAAGCCAAAGTAAACATTAGCCATCCACGCCACAACAACCACCGGTCACTCACACTAACCACCACAACCACCACCGGTCACTCACACTAACCACCACAACAACCACCGATCACTCAGACACACCATAACAACCAACAGTCACTCACACTAACCACCACAACAACCACCGGTCACTCACACTAACCACCACCGGTCACTCACACTAACCACCACCAATCGCACATCCGGCCAAACCAACCCACCACAGACAACTTACTCGCCTCACACTGCCAGGACCTGTAAATGTCTGGCATCCTGTTAGCCTATCCGGGACGAGAAAAAAAAATGAAGTTTTTTATAGAACCGGAAATTCTATCGAGGAGAAAAAACCCACAGGATAACACAACTAACACTAATCTAACACCTAACCTAACCTAACCCAACCTAACCTAACCCAACCCAACCTAATTTAACGATATAGAAGATAGCTCGAACGGTGAACTACGAGACAGTTAAAGCATCTTAAAATAAACAACGCTCACAGCTGATTAGTTCCTGTACCGTATTGTAAGACCAATGTTAGGTTAAGTTACGATAGTGTTAGGTTATGATGGATTGCGATACACTAAAGATTATTATTCTCCTTCGGGAAAAATAATCTCGCACACGGGATAGCGGGAAGGTAAACACATCTAGATAATGTACCAGAAAGATGGAAGAAAGAGGAGAAAGAAAGAGAAAGAAAGGAGAGAAAGAGAAAGAAAGGAGAGAGGAAGAGAAGAAAGAAAATAAAAGGGAAGTCAGGAGAAGACTGGCATGATTTTTTAATATTCTTTTCAGGCTGTCGGATCATTAAAAATTTGGTGACACCATTAAGGAATACAGTACTGTACTTTAACGTTAGCCCTGCCCATCACCACGTGCCCATACCACACCATGGGCCAACCACCATGAGCTTCACACTGCCTTCCCCCCATAACAACTTGCTCCCGTTTTCCTTACGCTTCCCTGACCCTAAATCAACCTGGACTTCAACACATCAAGAACTCCGTGTATATGTGAGCAAGGCAAGAGCCAGAGGGTCCGGATTCTCTGCGATTCGTAAGAAAAATATTCTAACCTCGCTGGGGATCAGGCTGCTTCTCTATGAGGTGTATAATTGTAATTTCATCGCCATTTGCAGTTCCACCTTTGTGTGACTGGTCATATACGGTACGTTTCCACACCGCCACTGAGGGAAAAGTTTTGACTACAGAAGAGCAAGAAGTGATTAAACTGCCTGGCGTATTTCAACTTGGAAACCTGTCCGAGATAACGTCTTCGGAGTAAGAGTTGTGAACTTTTGCAATAATCTACTAGCTAATGTTGTGTCCACACCAGATCTGATTTCCTGAAAGTTGAGGCTTGACCAACACTAAAAACCAGTTCAGGTACATTAACAGACTTTGCCCGCGCCCGTTACATGTCACCAGTGTATAGCTGCGAACTGACTGTCTGCTCGACCGGTTAGTAAGCCGACAAGAGACTAAGAAGACAAGTATGACCCTCTGTGCCAGACCTCATTATCACCACTTTAGACAACCACCGCGCGGCAACACTGCTGTAGAGGTCAACTCCTGCGGGACAAGCACCAACATTCCTGGGCTGGACGACGACGCACAACACCGCAAAAACTCACCCTACCAATTTGACACTTGCTAGCAACAGGAGGGAGGCACAGGGAAGGAAAAAAGAAGAAGACGGTAAATGAAAACGCAGAGCAGATTAAGGACGACGAATGGGGAAGTCACCCGACATGACAATACAAATTACAGACTAACTTCCTAAGACTCTACACTAATATCAATCACAATCGTCATCACTAACCAACTCCGGCCGCAGGTCACACACACACACACACACACACACACACACACACACACGCACATGCAACAACCGCGCCTAGAAAAATTATTTGGGTCGCCTGAAGAATCTCCATCCTAGGTTATTTCACCTAAGATTAATCACCCTAACACAGTAACACTATTTGGGTAAGGCAAGGTTAAGTTAGGTTAGGTTAAGTGCTAGAGTGGTTAATCTTCAGGTGATATAAGCTAGGATGGAGATTTTTCGGGCGATTCAAATATTTCAAAGTAAAAATGGCCATAAAAAGGGTTTAACATTTTTCCCAGCTGGCAAAAAAGAAAAAAAGTCGTAAGTGTGGAAGTATGAGGAGGACACTGCCATTTACCTCACCAAATTAATAACTTCATAATCCCAAGCTCCAGTCATCATATATAACTACTTTTACATTTTTACATTTCAGGGCAAGCAACTATTTTTTTTTTACGGGGCTTAGCCCACCCGGGCACAGGTCACTGACCCACATCAGGGCCTGGGGGAAGAAAATGTAATAATAATAATGTCTATCAATATTATTACAACAATTAATAAAATTAATAGCAAATCAATAAAAATAAAAATAAAATAATAAAAATAATACAAATAATAATAATAATAACCATAAATACAAAAACGAAAAAATAAACCAAGAGTGAGAAACGATATACATTATGTATGTTGTGTTGTCAAAGTAAGAGAAACAATTGAGACCCTGCATTATGCTTCCAATATCTTCCCAGGCGGTAGAACCTCCCTGTTTGGCAGCTGCTTACTACCTACGACCTAACTAATGTAACAATAATAAATAAAAATAAATCGTTAAAAAATCCCAGTAATTAAGTCAATTTTCTTTCTTCACACACAACCTCCTCGGAAATGGGACTCCAGGCAGCCATCAAAGGTCGGTATCATTTACAAGTCTGGTGTGCAACTTTGAGGTGGAGTGAGGTGGGGTGTGGAGGGAGTGAGGTGGGGTGTGGAGGGAGTGAGGTGGGGTGTGGAGGGAGTGAGGTGGGGTGTGGAGGGGGTGAGGTGGGGTGTGGAGGGGGTGAGGTGGGGTGTGTGGAGGGTGGGGTGGAGTGGATGTGGTGGGGTGTGGTGGGGTGTGGAGGGGGTGAGGTGGGGTGTGTGAGGTGGGGTGTGTGGTGGGGTGTGGAGGGGGTGTGGTGGGGTGTGTGGAGGGGGTGAGGTGGGGTGTGGAGGGGGTGTGGTGAGGTGTGTGGTGGGGTGTGGGGCGGTGTGGTGGGGCGTGGTGGGGGTAGGGTGGGGTAGGGTAGGGTAGGGTGTGGTGGGGAAGGGTGGGGTGTGGTGGGGAAGGGTGGGGTGTGGTGGGGTAGGGTAGGGTGTGATGGGGTAGGGTAGGGTGGGGTGGGGTAGGGTAGGGTGGGGTGGGGTGTTCATAATTCTAAGTTGTAAATACAAATGCAAAACTTCCCTAATCATATACACATCCTCTCGTGTCACATCAGGGGCCCAGTGTGTAGAATTATATTTTTGTCCATACGGATATTACACAAAAACTCTGCAAATGAAGGACACATTTCTACAAGCTTTTTATTTATCCATTTTATGAATACTGTAGCACCAACAACAACACTAGTGACGAGAGTGGGTATAGACTGCACCTTCAAAGTTGTCTATGTTAAAATCCCTCCTCCCCCTCACAGGACCAATCGGTGTTTGTGTGTTTACGTGTGTGTGTGTGTGTGCCTGTTTGTGTTTATGTGTGTATGTGTGTGTGTGTGTGCCTGTGTGTGTGTGTGTCTGTGTGCTGTATGTGTGTGTGTGTGTGTCTGTTTAAGAGTTATAATGCAACTTCGACACCGTGTTGGTCGTCATCTTGTGTCACGGACATATGCCACCCACGGGAGCTTTATTTTATTTACTTTATTTATTAACTTCGAGGGGTAAACTTTCAACACAGGAGCGCTAACGGACCCACCCCAGACACAGCTCCCACACCCCAATACGAGTGTTTTTATTCTGCCATTCTGTCATGTGCCACCAAACAACAACAATGGCACCTGCTAATGAGAATCCGGCCATCATCAACCCTGAGTCTTTGTTCACTATAAAAGAAAAAAACATCAAAATATGGGGTTGGGTTGGTGGGAGGGAGTGTGGGTGGTTGGATAATTAGAGTTCGAGTGGGTAGATAAATGGTGGGTTTAAGTGGGTAAGTGAGGTGGGTGGCTAGTGGGTGGATAAGCGTGAGGTGATAAATAAGTGGATAAATTAGGGGGGAGAATAAGTGGGTCTTTTTGGGGGTTTTTTAATTTAACAAATTTATTGATCATATTCTAATTGAAGAATAAGAAACGGCATGAATAAGTAAGTGAGTAAAAGGTGAATAAATGACGGGTTTCAGCCACATATATATACAAGGTAGAGACGGGGGGAGGGTACACAGCTAGCTTCCCTCCTTAACGCGGCAATTTTCACACTTTTCAACATTATGACATTACCACACACACACACATACTACAACAATAATAACCTTTACTGCAGAACGAACGAACGAACGAACGAGAGAGAGAGAGAGAGATAGATATGATACGTAGAGTACAGGAAGGCTGTGTTTTGTATCGGTGTGCCCAAGTGCCGCCCCCCCCCCCCCCAGGTAAAACACTTGCCTTTGTGGGAGTAATATTTACCACTGAGCTCCACTACTGAAACACGTTACAAATGAATTCTTATTCAGGGTATTAACTGACTGACTGACTGACTTGACTTGACTTGACTTACTGACTCTACTGATTAAGTTTATAATACTTGTAACCTTGAACACTCGGCTCGACATGTTTGGAGGGGGAATAGCTCACCACCCACGACCCCCCCTCCCTCCTTCCCCTCCTTCTTCCCCCCAACTTTAATGTCACTAGGCTGGGGAGGGGGGGGGGACTATACTGGTGGGTGAGAATATGACTTGCGTGGGTAGTGGGTGAGTCACATGAGTGGGAGATGGATGACTGGATGATGACAGAGTGGATGACATGGTGAGTGGATGAGGATTGGTGAGTGAGTGGATGATGGAAGGTGAGAACATGAGTGGGTGGGTGGAGAGTGGGTGGGTGGGTGGAGGGCGGTAAGCATGCAAGTAGTGGTGGAGAGTCGTCATACAGCGTGACTAAACACCAAAGGAAGGCTGGGTGTGGAGGTGGGTGTGGAGGAGAGGCCTGTGGGTGGACTCTCCTTGGAGGCTTAAGTCATCCTCAACAACAGGGAGTGGAAGGGCAAGTGGGTGGGTGCGGCGGTCACCGTGTGGGTGCGGCGTTAGTTAGGTGGGCGTGGGTGACGATGGCCAGCGGGTAGGGTTCACATGGTGTGGGACGGGCCCGTGGGTGGCAGTCAACAGGGCGGAGGTGGTACTCAGCTGGTATGGGCAAGTGGGTGTGGGTGGTGGGCAGCTAGTATGGGCAGGAGGGTGTGGGTGGTGTCCAGCTAGTTTGGGTAGGTGGGTGTGGGTGATGGGTAGCTAGTATGGGCAGGAGGGTGTGGGTGGTGCCCAACTAGTATAAGAACATAAGAATGGAGGAAACTGCAGCGGGCCTATTGGCCCATACTGGGCAGTCCCGTTTACACCCAACCCCTATTGCTCATATGAGCATCCAACCTATGTTTGAAGCAATTCAGCGTATTCGAGTTAATGATGATATTTGGTAACTTGTTCCATTCATCCACTACTCTGTTTCCAAACCAGTGTTTACCTATTTCACGCCTAAATCTAAATTTGTCTAATTTAAAACCATTGTTACGAGTTCGCTCCTGGTTGGATAATTTGAGTACCTTTGTAATGTCCCCTTTGTTCAGCCCTGCCTTCCACTTATACACCTCTATCAGGTCGCCCCTCGCTCTACGTCTCTCAAGGGAGTGCAAATTAAGATGCTTTAACCTGTCTCTATACTCAAGGTTCCTAATGCCCGGGGTGTGGGTGGTGGGCAGCTAGTATAGGCAGATGGGTGTGGTAGCCAGCTGGTATGGGCAGGTGGGTGTGGTAGCCAGCTGGTATGGACAGGTGGGTGGTAGTCAGCTGGGTGTGGTGGGCAGCTGGGTGTGGTAGCCAGCTGGTATGGGCAGGTGGGCACAACAAATCGACAGGTATGAAGACTGACGTAGTAATCAATAGCTATGGACAGGTAAATGGGCACAGAGAGGCATGGAAGGGATTGCTAGGGGAGTGTTGGGGAGTGGTGGGGGAAGTGTTGGGGGAAGTGTTGAGAGAGGATGGGGGAAGTGTTGGGGAAGTGTTGAGAGAGGATGGGGGGGAGTGGTGGGGGAAGTGTTGGGGGAAGTGTTGAGAGAGGATGGGGGGAGTGGTGGGGGAAGTGTTGAGAGAGGATGGGGGGAGTGGTGGGGGGAGTGGTGGGGGAAGTGTTGAGAGAGGATGGGGGAGTGGTGGGGGAAGTGTTGGGGGGTTGTAAACAAACAAGCCAGCTGACCAGCACCCCAGGAGCCACGCCACACCAGTAACAACCCCCAGGGAGAGAGAGTCCACTGTGGCAGGCACGGCCAGGGCTGATCCCGGCGATAAATCATCACGGAGAGTCGCACGTCAAGAGATCCAATTTACAGATACGAAAAATGACTCAGGTAAGTTCAACCAATAAGCGTACGGTACCCAGCTTGCTTTAGGGTTGAGAATGAGAGGTGTGGTGTCTTTAGCAGGTGTGGTGTCTTTAGCAGGTGTGGTGTCTTTAGCAGGTGTAGTGTCTTTAGCAGGTGTAGTGTGCTTAGCAGGTGTGGTGTCTTTAGCAGGAGAACTAAAGTGAAACCAACAAAGCAGCCACTGTCAATCCCTATTCCACTGACTTAACCTATCTCATTGCCCTATCCTTCCCAAGTATTCATTTAGGGATTCCTTCTTCAATTCAAATCCTGATTCACGTGGTACAGTTCCGGGGAAGACTGTCACTCTTGGTGGCCATCAGCAACAGGGGTGCAGGAAACATACTGCAGGTGTGACGACGGGCAACAACATCAGGTGGATAGGCATGTCATTAATGCGTTAAGAAAACCCATGACCTGTCCTCCCTTCCAAGAGGCCCGAGAGATGGAGGATATATGCGTAATACTGTGTAAACAACCCTGCCTTGACAGTAGGAGTCAGGAGGGAGAGATCTGGAGGGGAGGCATCACATACTCTACTCGCTGGGAAAGTCCAGCCTGAGTGGAGCGGCGCACCGCACGCGCGCGCACACACACACACACACACACACACACACACACACACACACAATCATTTAATTTATATATATATTCAGAATTCACAAAAGTTTACAACCATAAACTAACTATTGAACCTATACATAGCTGCACGCCATGAATGACGCTTTGTTCAGCGAGCCATCCGCCAAGAACAATTGAACAAAGCTGAAGACAATTCGCAGTCCTAATAAGGCTGTCCAATCCTCCGCCGAGATTTTCTCCATTGTCAAAGATCTTGAGCCGAGCGGCGTATTTCAGGCAAGTGTCCTTATATGATTTTCCCCGCCCGTGACGATACTAAAACCTCGATGTAACAACACAACCCCAATAACTGCATGAAGATATCAAAGTAGATGTCGGCTGATATTTCATCTCCACAAACTTTACTGCACAAAATAGCCATTCAAGAACCAACAAGTGTAGAGCCAGGGAGCGAGTCGGACAACAGGGGGACGAGGAGCGCTGTACAGGTGTCCAATCAGTGTGTGGCAAGCGTGATGACAGCTGGCACGTTCCTGGCAGCTAACCTACTTCGCGTCGCCAACACATACACGATCACAAGCAACTGTGAGGCAGGCGAGGTGTGGAGAAGTTGGCCACAACAACGATCACACAGAACGCTCAGAAGCAGGACCCATCATGACTGTACTTTATCTGGGATCAGCTTCTCTACCCCCCGCAGTCCCACTTCTGGCAGAGGTTCCAAGTTGGCTAACAGATCAATCAAGTTGTTAATGTTTGACAGCCACAGACCAACACGTCCAAAAGAGTCAGGGTTGATTATATATATACTATACTGTCCACATGTGCAACAGCCACATGGAAGTGGAGTCAACCTCCTCCACCACCTGGCTTCCCACAGCACACACACTTTCTCCTGCCCCGCCAGCATCTCACGCCGGATAATCCCACGCCCCCACCACCTCTTCCCTCACTTATGAGCTGACATGAGCGGAGGGGAGAGGCTAGATATCCCCTCACTCCCAGGTGAATGTACGTACTTCAGTAGAGTGAGGCCAGGCAGGAGCCCCTCGTCCTGGCGTAGAACAAGAGGCGGTTCTCGTAGTAGTCATGTATTCCCGCTAAACTCAAACATATCATTTCTTATTCTAAAACTACTGAATGGATGTACACGAACATACTTAAAAATGATAAGTCACACAACTCGCATTAAAGTAAATCACGTTCATTAATTATTAATAACTACCCGGTATGTACAAGGTAGAATGACAGTAACAGTTCCCACTACATCAATCACAACACAACAAAGAACAATAACGGTACTGGCAACAACATACACGAGCAGAACAGGATTACCTTGGGACACACAGTACCATATACACGCCCCTGTCGTATGTGACCCCTCACTTTAATATGACTTTGACCTCTGACACGCAGCCTTCACTTATGTGGTCTAGTAGTGGTGCAGGCGAACACTAAAATAGAGGCATCGATACAAGTTATATTCAGGACAATATTTGGACCCCTTGACCTCCTGACGTGACCGTAACACAGGCTTAAATTTGGTGCTCTAAACCATACCAAGTGATGATAGAGTAAATATTCCAGAAAATAACAAACGAAACACCTTCATCTACAACCACACAAGTTATGCTCATAACATTTGACGTTCAGCTGTGACCTTGACCTCTGATACACACACAGTTTAAATTACACCTGTACCCATGTCAAAGATACAAACTATACTCCACTCAGTCAATGTCTCACCGTCAGCCATATGCTTATAAGACACGCGCCATGTCTTTAACAGGTATAGGCATAATAAAACACATTAACAACACAAATTATTTCAATCGTAGCAATAATAACACTTAGTACATTCAAGTATATATAATCTCTAGTTCTTTCTTCTTTAAGCTTTTGAATTTCCAGCTTGAACAGGAAAAAAACTTGGGCCTACATTGAGTCACTCAACCTTTTTACACCTACTTACTGAACCTAATCCTCAATGTCATGCAACTATTATAGATCCATACATAACACACAGTTCCTTAGGCCATCAAATAAGGGCCAATTAAAATCTGTTATACAAGCTGATAATATCATACTCATAGGCACCCCGACTCAAAAGATAATAATAAAAAACAGTACTCGAGACACAATGTACTGATACCTGCCTTGTACACACAAGGGTTGAACAACAAGGAAGTAA
This sequence comes from Homarus gammarus, assembly GCA_958450375.1. Classification (NCBI taxonomy): domain Eukaryota; kingdom Metazoa; phylum Arthropoda; class Malacostraca; order Decapoda; family Nephropidae; genus Homarus; species Homarus gammarus. Next base: position 774,456 of record CAUDMG010002131.1, on the reverse strand, counting down.
GTTCACAGTCCGCGCTAAACCACATTCCGATTTAAATTCAGACGCTGACATTCATGATTCTTCCATACCCTTCAAAGTTTTTTCTTTCCTTTTGTGAAGACGAGTCGGCGCCAATATATTTAGTGTGTCCGCGGCCAGTGCCCGATAAGGATGCACAAGTACAGTAACTCTCTACCCCACCCCAACACCCACTATCGCTCCCTCCCTCCCTCACAAAAGGGAAAAAAATCGAGTTTATCTGCCGTGGATTCCAGAGTTTCTTCCTACCCTCAAAACTCGGGTAAAGAAACGAATACAAAACTAAAGCAAAAGTCTTTAATATCTTGAAATATTTCATTGTTTCAGAATTCCCAGTAAGCCTCTGACCCCTGTTCATATACCAGTGCACAAAATAATGCTTTACAACAATGTATTTATCATAGAGACGTCCAAACTCCTGACGTGGTGTATCTGAGGGTGTTAAGAAATGGATGTGGTGTGTTGTGTAAAGGGCGGTGGTGTAGCAGTCCTCCTTTAGTGTGTCGTGATACTGACAGTACCAATGCTTTAGCCCACAGTGTAACCCCATCCCCCTCACCCACTACCCTGACCACACTGCCAGCTGCACCACCCATTCCCTCCCTCCCTCCCACCTCACCTCCACAACTTCAAAGGTTCACGGGGGTCACCAGCTGCTTGCCTTCCCTCGCTGACTTATGCCCTCTAGTGATAAAATCTCGTTCCACAAGCCGAGCAATCTTGACTCAGCCAAGTTAAGAGAAAATATATAGAAATAGTTTATCTGGCATAGAGCTGCGTGACAGTTCAGCATATAGTAATGAAATAGATGAAAACTGGTCAGTAAAGATTATAAAATGCAAAGAAATATATGTACAAGTAGAGCACGGTACAGTACACTTAGCGACATGATTTAATAAACAGACGGTAAACAATATCAAGGTACAATAGTTTCCACTCTTCCTCATCATCTATTGTAACAGACTTTCCTTAACTTTACCCAACCGTAATTCTGAAGTCCTGGCACAACAGACAGCAATAGTGTAAAAAATATGTACCTTTAATTTCAATCGAGCAGTCAGTCAGTCCAAACAACTCCTCACACACTCACTCGCGGAACATGGAGACTTCAACGCTTGGAGCCAGTAGGGAGAACGACACACGTGGGCCACCCTTATACACCGACCTCCCCTCCCGTACGATGAATCACCCCAGCAACAAGCTATACACACACTTTAATTCACAATACAAGCACCACAATCAATGCCTCCATACAGCTATTTCCTCACCTCCAAAGCTGTGAGCCTTTAACATAATAACATTTGGCCCACACACAAGGCATGAAGCCGGCGTGTGATGGGTGGTATAAGGTGGGCGTGTGATGGGTGGTATGAGGTGGGCGTGTGATGGGTGGTATGAGGTGTGGGAGTGTGTGGAATGCGGTATAATGGTGCAGTGTGTGTGTAAAATAAATAATAATAAACGGTTTATTAATAGAGTTGCAACCGGTGGCTGAAAATATACAAACTTACATGTGAATTAGACATAATGATAAACGTTAAATACATTTACAGGGCTGTTCAGTACATAAATCAGGAGTTGTTTATTATTTTAACAATAGATGGGATGGTGCTGTTCTTATATCTGTCGGTGCGGGCTCTTATGGGCTGAATTTTGTTGTAGTGGCGGACTGAGCGAGGTGGGCGGGGGACTGCCGGTGGCAGTAGGTGACGATGACGAGGATGGTGCATTAGTGTGATGTGGTATAATGATGCAGTATGTGTGGAATGTGGTATAATGGTGTGTGTGTGTGGTATAATGGTGCAGTGCGTGTGGTTCCGTCATCACCATGTGTAACCACCCACACCGCCAATACTGTCCACACACACCACGCTTTTATGTCCACGCCGACGAGTTATTCAGCATTAATAAGTACCATCTGGACAAGTCAAGGCGAGTGGAACCTTGAGTGTAGGCGTGGGCGTGATAGTGAGGAGAGAGTGTAGGCGTGGGCGTGATAGTGAGTGTGAGGTGACAGTGTAGGCGTGGGCGTGATAGTGAGTGTGAGGTGACAGTGTAGGCGTGGGCGTGATAGTGAGTGTGAGGAGGTGAGAGTGTGGTGTGTGAAAAAGGCGTATTGGTCACCACTGGGTCAAGGCATCAAATATATCTACCACAAACTTCAACCACCTAGTAAATACAACAACTTATTAAGGCTACAGAGACCACTAACACTGTGGTCAATATATAACAACAACGAGGCTGCCTCAGTGGAGTACAGAAACCTTCGCCTTGTAAGGAAGTCATTAGTGGTATCAAAGTTCGTTCCGACAACCGAGAATCTGAACGTTTTTTTTTGGGGGGGGGTGACAAGATGGTGGAACTGGGCTCTACTCTACAGTCCCTCGTTATCTTCCCACAGCATATAAACTAGAAACGACCACATAAATCACGAACGAGAGAGAGAGAGTGTGTGTGTGTAGCTTTAAGGTGGTCTCTCTCTCTCTCTCTCTCTCTCTACAGTCGATTGGTCTTGTGGTCTCGAGCCCGTATCTTCCCTTGGCCTATAACTCCGTTTCCATCTCCGCTGTCTCACCAATACACTGCTGCTGCTGCTGCTGTTGTATGTGCGTCTGGTGCTGCTGTTGTATGGGCGTCTGGTGCTGCTGTTGTATGGGCGTCTGGTGCTGCTGTTGTATGGGCGTCTGGTGCTGCTGTTGTATGGGCGTCTGGTGCTGCGGTTGTATGTGCTTCTGGTGCTGCTGTTGTGTGTGTCTGGTACTGCTGTTCTGTGCTTCTGGTGCTGCTGTTCTATGCGCTTCTGGTGCTGCTGTTCTATGCGCTTCCGGTGCTGCTGTTCTATGCGCTTCCGGTGTTGCTGTTCTATGCGCTTCCGGTGCTGCTGTTCTATGCGCGCCTGGTGCTGCTGTTCTATGTGCGCCTGGTGCTGCTGTTCTATGTGCGCCTGGTGCTGCTGTTCTATGTGCGCCTGGTGCTGCTGTTCTATGTGCGCCTGGTGCTGCTGTTCTATGTGCGCCTGGTGCTGCTGTTCTATGTGCGCCTGGTGCTGCTGTTATATGTGCCATTACTGCTGCTGTTAGGTGCTGCTGCTGTTAGGTGCTTCTGCTGTTACCTCCATCAATGAGTTTGCAGACCACAAACTGTTACCAAGGAACCTTGACAGGGAGTTTTGTAATCCATCAGCACAGTGGTATTGGCCAACAGCCAGCCAGGCAACACATCTCCTGCAGTCTGGCGCATCGGTTACACACTGAAGTAACTGATCAAACTCCCTCTTGTATGCATCCGCTTTGCCTTCTCTCCCGCATTCCTCTCCTTCACGAGCCATTACTCAAATACTCCACCATTTATATTATCCCACCTGAAGCGCGTATATCATTTCAAAACTCAATCTTGGGTTACTCTTGTCTCCCAATACCCAACCATCCTCCCAATGTTTTGACAACACCGAGTACGGTACTAGGTCGCGCCTCTCCCTCACCCCAGTGCTAGGTTGCCTCACTGTCCTCCGGAGGGTCAACACACCACTCTCCCTCGGATCTACACCACACCACCAGTCACACCAGTTTCTCCAGCAGGCTAAGCCACATCCTCATTCCCCAGATTAATACCACACTAACGTCACGTTTATCATCTTAGGTACCACAGCAGCAACAGGAAGATGAGAAGCAGCGGGAATTATTCTCCACACAAATTACTGGGGTAATTGAAGAGCGGTGAGGGGAAGGTGTGGGGGGGGGGGGGGGTGGGTGTGTGTGTGTGGGGGGGGGTGGGTGTGTGTGTGTGTGTGTAAACAGCATCTTCGTAAGGGTGGGAGGCTAGAGAGACGGGTCATGTTCTGGTAATCATATAAACGAAGAAACTTATTATTTCAGCAACTGTCCTTCGTATAGAGAACTGACTGATTCAGAGTCTAGAAAATACCAGAGTGGCAGCAATGTGAGCCTAGACAGCCCATGACCCCACAGCCAGGTGGCAACGTGTGGAAGGCATCGATTGTGTGGAGGGTCGGGCAGCGAGGCACTCACCCGGGGGACCTGCTACCAGACACCCCGACACCTGAGCTGCACACCTGTCCACACCCCACACTGCCACGCCCTACCTTCTAACCCACACCCTGTACTCCTACTAAAGCCCCACCTGTTACACTACCCAACATTATTACTTCCTGGAAGTGATGTGCACCTGTAGATAGTTCTAGGAGTCTTCCCACACAGTCGGTGTTCAACCCGGCAGCCGAGAATGTCTCTCTACCTTTCCATCTGTTTCAGCACGCAGGCAGGCCACCGTTTACACTGCTGTCGTCAACCAAAAAAAACATACATACGATATATACTGTATGTATGGATCTTGTTTACTAAGAACATAAAAGATTCATGGCCGCTAGTTTTATTAATATAATTTACTGCACTAAACTGCTCATGAATTCCAACTCACACCTTGTACTCCGTCAAGGATTACTTTCACACTTGGAGTAAGGATCAGCAGGTCCTTTATGACATGTCACAATCAACACTTCCCTCAACATTTTCATATAACTCACCTAAAAAATATTAATAATAAACAAAAGGTTAAACCCTCTAATAACAGTAATAAAAAAGTCTGATTTTGTGCGTTGTAATCAGCGTGTCTCCCATATGGGGCGGTGTACTAGACGGCGTCGCTGGCCAACACCTCCCAGGTAAACTCCAAGCAACCTACCGCCTGGGAAGATATTGGAAGCATAATGTGTTGTCTAATTGGTAGACCCTGCTGCCATATGTGACCAAGTCCCATGTTGATGATCTGACTTTCTGCCCCATTTACACACAATTGCAGGGTGTTAATTGTTTCTCTTACTTTGACAACACAACATACATATATTGTTTCTCCATACTGATCTTTTGTGTGTGTACATTTATTTATGGTCCTTTATTATTAGTACTATTATATTATTTTATTTAATATTTATTTTTATTTTTATTAAATTATCATTATTATTATATTTTCGCCCCCAGGCCCTGATGTAGGTCATTAACCTGTGCCCTGGTGGGCTAATAAAGTAAAAAAAAAAAAAAAATAAAAAAAAATAAATAAAAAAACATTCCACGTAAAGTACAAATTAATCCCCAGCATAATTCAGGTCAATTCCACGTTAATATTAGGCACGTGAACAAAGGGGGAAAAATCCAATTCCTTGTATACTGAGGCGTGGTGGTGATGGCGGCGACGATACTGTTGGTGGTGCGTGGTAGTGGTGGTCCCAGATTCTCATTTGTACGATAAACATTTCCTCGTAACTGAAGACATAAAAATGCATACTCACCTTACCTTACCTAACAGCAGGATCTTCCTTTATACTGTAAGGTGACTTTGAGAGCCACACTACAACACACACACATGGTATACAGTACTGTGTGCGCGTGTGTGTGTGTGCGCGTGTGTGTGTGTGTGTGTGCGCGTGCGTGTGTGTGTGAGGGTCACCCTACTACTACAACACACACAAACCGGTATAAGTGTCGGTGTGTGTGGTTAAACTGTGGTGCAACGGTCAACGTGCTCGCCTCGCAAGCGAGCGGACCCGGGTTCGATCCCCGGGCAGGGTGAAACTATGGGCAAGTTTCTTTGTGCCATTTGCCTCTGTCTACCCAGCAGCAATTGGGGACCTGGTTGTTAATCGATTTGCGGATCGTATTCCGGGGTAATGGTTAGCCAGTGCAGTTGGCGAGTTGTCCGGTCTTCTCACACTATTCCTCGACACTGGGTCAGGCAGCTCGTTAACTTATGGTGTGGTTGTTGTGTTGGTGACAGCTTCTACACTTAAACAAATTCACGCCTAGGTGGCGCTTAGGCCGGCCATCCTCGTTACGCGAGGGGGCAACCATCATCATTATTATTATTATTATTATTATTATTATTATTATTATTATTATTCATCATATTCTGTGTGTGTGTGTGTGTGGGGGGGGGGGGGGGGGGGTCACCCTCCCTAGTACAAGACACAGCTGATGCACCTCGTATACACCAGCCCAGTGTGTGTGTTTACCCACAACACTAACATGGGAAAGCAATGTCATCATGGGAGAGCCTGTTGGACCCATGCCAAACAGCCCCCCCCACCCCCACCGCCCATGCACAACGCCTCTTACCTCATGAATACAATCACTCACAAAATCATTTAATTTGATATATCCGTCTGTCATTTAATAAGAATAATAATAGTGGTGGTGGTGTAATAATAATGTGGTGGCAATAATAATAATAATAATAATAATAATAAATACACTAAACACGGAAATATTACAAATAAAAAACACTAAACTAACTCGTGTTAAATCGTTCATCCAGTAGCCGGGTGACTGCACATACAGGCGTACATATAGACGAGTCTGTAAATAAAAACTGTACAAAATAAAAAAAAACATAAAACAAATTAAACCGTACATAAATTGGTCTGGTCTGTCCATCCTTCACACTTAACCTAACCTAACCTTCACAGAGCCGGTATAATATTTAGGCTGACATATACGGCGATCAGGAGGAACTAGTCAGGTAAGGTATTTGATCACCCCTGTCAGCCCGTAACACCTCCAGTGGCCAGAGTATTATTTATCAACAGCAGGTACATACAGTCAGTCACTATGTTTACAAACTACACCCAGCTTAATTTAATTTACCTGATGATTAAAACACCCTCACGTTACCTCAAGAGTCAAGGCAGGTTAGTGTTAAGGTGTTTAAACAGGTCAAATAAGCTGCTTGTGGTCCCTATTCTTCGGGTGATTCATTTTTTTTTTACAAGTTTAAAACGTGTTGAAATATAAAAGTCTTTAGTGAGTAGTGAAGATGTACAGGAGTTTACACCGTTCGCCATGCCCGCGAGCCAGTATGACCTTTGACCTCGGTGAGCTTCAATACGTACGCATAGTGATGGTATCTGTCTGTCTGTTAATCCATTAAGCTCCGTCCACTTCTAGCTTCCTTAACCAATCATTACACAACTCGTCGCTGATTGGCTGCTGACTTAATACCGTAAATCAGAGCAGGAAAATTATAGTCTTTTTTTTTCCTTTTCACTCTAATAAAATTCATTATATCATAAAAACTAACTAAAAGGAAACGAGTGGAAGTCAATTCTCAGACGTGACGGGGTCAAACCCTTAGCATCCATCCACCAATCAGCTTCCAGGGACTGCATCGGTCGCTAAGGAAGCCAAAAGTGGGCGGAGCGTACTCGAGGGGTTAACAGAAAATACGAACTCGAATCCAACCAAAATGCCCACTGGAATCCAACCAAATTACGAACTGGAATCCAAACCAAATACGAACTGGAATCCAACCACAATACAAACTGGAATCCAACCAAATTACGAACTGGAATCCAACTGCAATACGAACTGGAATCCAAACCAAATACGAACTTGAATCCAACCAAAATGCCCACTGGAATCCAACCAAATTACGAACTGGAATCCAACTGCAATACGAACTGGAATCCAAACCAAATACGAACTGGAATCCAACCACAATACAAACTGGAATCCAACCAAATTACGAACTGGAATCCAACTGCAATACGAACTGGAATCCAAACCAAATACGAACTGGAATCCAACCACAATACGAACCCAAGACAAAACACTACCACTGGGTTGTATCGGTTAGGTTAGGTTAGGTTTCATTCTACTCCAGAGGATCTACGATACCTCATAAAACCAGGTGCCTTCACCCACTGTGTCTCCAACTCTATCCCGTATCGGTACTTGTAATCCTTGTCAACCAGTGATCATGTCTCAAGAGCACAAGAAGTTAACTCGATAACATACTAGCGGGTAGTTAAAACACCGTAATGCATACTCATAAAAACACTACCCCCCCCCCCCCCGGTGTCTTGACTACTGTGGATTGACGCTATATTGTATTCTCGTTAACCAGGAAAATGGAAATGAGAAAGAAATGACGGGGAAAAAGGACCACAAAGAAGGAGAGAGAGAGAGAGAGAGAGAGAGAGAGAGAGAGAGAGAGAGAGAGAGAGAGAGAGAGAGAGACTGATTCAAGGAACTGACTGCGTGGCGGAGGAAACATGGAAGAACGGAAGGGAGCAAGAAGCTGGGGAGGTGGTGGAGCTGGGGAGGTAGTGGTGGTGCACGACTAGCATCCATGTATTTTGAACTCCTGCCAGATTATTTTCCCCTGGAAGATGGAAACAAGACGAGGAGGAGGAGGAGGAAAAGAGGGAGAGGAAGAGGAGGAGAAAAGAGTAGCAGGAGAAATAGTATGAAGAGAAAGAAAAGATGATGATTCAGGAAACCTAACCTAACTAAACCAAACCAAACCTAACCTAACCTAACCCACTTCATAGCTCGCCAATACTATATGCACCCTTAAACCAGTCTTCAAGGCGGGAAAAACTACAACAATCTTTACACTAACTCGAGGATTAAAAGCACAACCCACCAACCACCTAACAAGAGCGTTTAAATATCAAATCAATACTAACTCTGCCACTGTACTGTCTCTGTGTGTCTGTTCATACGACCCGACCCGAAGCCAAGCCAAGCTCTCTCTCTCTCTCTCTCTCTCTCTCTCACACACACACACACACACACACAGTGATAAGTGAGATTACAGGGCAGACGTGCTCCCCTCCACCATAACAGTCAGTCATAACTCGGGACTATTGTTGTTCCCCCTGGCATGGCATCTACCCCACACAACCCCACAGCTGGCCCCTGTCTTCTACCATACACCCCACCCACCACCCAGCTGGCCCCTGTCTTCTACCATACACCCCACCCACCACCCAGCTGGCTCCTATCTTCTACCGTACACCCAACACAACCCCACAGCTGGCCCCTGTCTTCTACCATACACCCCACCCACCACCCAGCTGGCCCGTCTTCTACCATACACCCACCACCCAGCTGGCCCCTGTCTTCTACCATACACCCACCACCCAGCTGGCCCCTGTCTTCTACCATACACCCCACCCACCACCCAGCTGGTCCCTGTCTTCTATCATACACCCACCACCCAGCTGGTCCCTGTCATCTACCATACACCCACCACCCAGCTGGTCCCTGTCTTCTACCATACACCCCACCCACCACCCAGCTGGCCCCTGTCTTCTACCATACACCCCAACCACCACCCAGCTGGCCCCCGTCTTCTACCATACACCCCAACCACCACCCAGCTGGCCCCTGTCTTCTACCATGCACCCCACCCACCACCCAGCTGGCCCCCGTCTTCTACCATACACCCCACCCACCACCCAGCTGGCTCCTGTCTTCTACCATACACCCCACCCACCACCCAGCTGGCTCCTGTCTTCTACCATACACCCCACCCACCACCCAGCTGGCCCCCGTCTTCTACCATACACCCCACCCACCACCCAGCTGGCTCCTGTCTTCTACCATACACCCACCATCCAGCTGGCCCCTGTCTTCTACCATACACCCACCATCCAGCTGGCCCCTGTCTTCTACCATACACCCACCACCCAGCTGGCTCCTGTCTTCTACCATACACCCCACCCACCACCCAGCTGGCCCCTGTCTTCTACCATACACCCCACCCACCACCCAGCTGGCCCCTGTCTTCTACCATACACCCCACCCACCACCCAGCTGGCCCCTGTCTTCTACCATACACCCCACCCACCACTCAGCTGGCCCCTGTCTTCTACTATACACCCACCACCCAGCTGGCCCCTGTCTTCTACCATACATCCCACCCACCACCCAGCTGGCCCCTGTCTTCTACTATACACCCACCACCCAGCTGGCCCCTGTCTTCTACCAAACACCCACCACCCACCTTAACTATCCAGCTGACCTCTTGATCTTCAGCCTTCCGTCCCATGACCCCCCTAACCACACACCACCTACCCGACCTCACCCTATCTAGCCACCCGATCTCATCCTGCTCACTCTATCCACAACTGACCATGCCTCGTCCCAACCAACACCCAATTTCCTTCTCCTCTCCGGAAAGCAACCCTCGCTAGTCACCACCATCTCCTATTCCTCCTCTAGCCTCAACTATCCTCATAAGTCTTCCCTCACTCTCAATTACCCATACTCAACTGTTCAATATACTGTACCCCCCCCCCCCCTCCTTCCTTCACACGTCAATCATCAATATTATCCGTCTATCCTCAGCTTCCAGGCACATCACTACAAATACTAACCACAAAAAATAATCCTTCAACCCTCAATATCCTTCGCTGTCATCCTTCTCACCCCAACTCCTCATCCCTAGCAGTATCCTGTCGTCGTCTCTTTAAGATCACCAATGCCGAAATTCATATCCTTTAAGACCCATCCTACTGCCACCACTAGCATCCTTAGATCACCCTGCCCTGGTCTCCTATAGCTGCACAGTCTATCCCCCCTCATCATGATCCTCAACTTCACTATCCTCCTCCCCTCTTTTCCCCTCATGTCAATAACCCTCATATCCTACCCTTATCTACCAGACAACAACCATTCCCCTCTACGTCTAGATACAGTGTCTCAAGGATCCCCCCTCCTCATCCTCGTCTCCTGCACCCATCCACGAAGACCAAGTTTTGATCCTAACCTAACCTAACCTACCATACACGACACTTAGCATGTGCCTTATAGTCGTCTAATTACCTCTCTCTCTCTCTCTCTCTCTCTCTCTCTCTCTCAGTACAGGAGCTTAAGGGTCTTTTTCACAATACTCACACTCAGCTGTCACCAGGATCACCAAGACTCACCTGGAAAGAATTAAAGTTTATCAATACATGAAATGGAAGAATGTCAGAGGTACACAGCTAAGTTTAATTTGGTACATTTGACAACGGACCTTCCTTGAGACTATCACACACAAACACTGGTAACTGTTGAAGCCAGTACAAGAATTCCAGGTGTTAGTTTAGCGCAGTGTGATTGTAATTCTTTATCTAATTTACGTCTAAAATAATTGCAACTCGTTACTCTGATATACATCTAAAATTACCCCCATTATGTATTATTTCACGTCTGAAGTAACTTCCTGCTCTAATTTACGTCTGTAATATAAACAAAGAGTTTCTAGTAAAAGAGAATTCACACGTGAGTACGTCAACGGCGCTTTAATAACACGGAAGTAAGGTGCAGTGCCCAACTCTACCTGAAGTCACGCACGTTTATCGTTACCATTCGCTTCGCTTTCGCTATTCCAGCAGAACTGTGTCGAAGACTTCAATATTCTTCCCCAGCAGGAAATATATTACCTAAGCTATTTCAAATGCTAGTTTGTACCATTACTAACAGGAGAACAATCAAGTGAAAAAACTAATAACATTATTCATTAACACGGGGAAAAACTAAATATTGTATAATACCGTTTCTCCATCACCAACTTCACAAAAAATGACAATATGAGACATCCAGACATTGTGAAGATAGTAAAGACAGGATAAAAACACCAAGAAACACAAGACTACACCCAAAAAATTACATATTACCTTTACATATATACACCCAAGGGAAAGCACACACTGATACAAAGCAAACCTTCATATTTTTCCAGAACTTTTGTTAAGAACTATTTCTCTCAGACTGTAGTGATGACGACTGTTAAGAAATAGCTTCAACATCACTACACAGCCGCGACACTTTACGACACAGTCATCATGGGTTTACTCTCCATCACCGCTCAAAATCATGTCAATATTTTTCTCCCTCCACTTGTTCAACGACTGACAAGAATGTGTATATCTGGGTATATACAAACACACCTCTCCCATCAATGTCTCAATTTTTCCCAGGATCAAAAACGCCGGTACAGTAAGTATATTGTATACCCGGTATCTTATAATCCAAGAATTACTTTAAGTAGATTATATGACAACAGAAATATACGACCAACAAACTGCAAAAGTAGATAACAATAACAAATTTACCTAAATAAAACGAACACGTAGTCGACTATAAGCTACCTGTCATGTACCTGAGTGACCTGGAGCCTATTACCCCTGTAGTGATAATTAGATAACCTGGGATTATCATCATATACCACACACCTGAATGGGGCCTCCAGAACGATTGTCTGTGTCGCAAATTAACAACAGTAATCACGTTAGGTTAGACTAGGTTTAGGTTAGGTTAGGTTACCCCCAAATTACTACTTCTTTAACTTGTCTTTCAGTCTCCACACACCAAATGTACAGGGATTCATTATACGTTTCCTCGTTATGTGGGCGGCGCTAAAACAACATTATTTGGGTGAGTTTCAACACTTTATTGCCCCCCAAGTATGTTTACATCTGGGCGGTGCATGTCGTCGCTGGTGTTAATGTGAGATACGAGGGAAATTTCTTAGCCGAGACACACTCTTTGGAATAACTCGGTGTAAACAACTCACACTAACTAGGACAAAAGCTTCACATCCTCTTAGAAATAAAAATAAAAGTGAACTTTACATATTCTTTTGTATGTACTGTATGTATGAATTTTAGTTACACAATCAGAATACGTAAATATAAAATTTGCACTTATTTCAATATAAATTAGAAACTCGATACTAACATAAATAAGAATATTCTCTGCATAAAAAATCTCACATAAAGGATTTAACTTTATAACTTAAGATAATAATGAACACTATTACTTACCGTACACTAAGTATATACCAGTACCGTATACAGAATATAGTCGTATATTAGTAAGAATCACAAGTTAATTTACATAAATATACTGTAAATAAATGCTTAAATGCGTTTACATTAAGGGAGAGAGAAACAGCCGGCAGCCGACACAGAGTATTGTAGAGTAAAAGCTCCTGCCTTCCCTATACCTCCCTCCCTCCCTCGTGGTAAAAAATAACACACAGGCTTCTGAGAAATGTGAGTCACTCTTTAAAGACAAAACCGTTCTTTCGGGAAAGTGAAGTCCGTCCAACAAAAACATTCTTGCTTGTTTCCCTACCGGGGGCTAGCGTGCTTCACGGACTGGAAAGACAGCCAGAGTGACAGAGACAGACAGACAGAAATACGGATAAACACAAGCAATATGACATGCATTTTACTCACGACAAGCAAGGAAATAGTTAGCAGTTTTGAGACGTTGCAACATCCGCTAATTACTGTATGTTAATGGTTGCAGAGTCTCTTGAAAAATATAAAATGTGTGATACTGATGATGACAATATTTCTGGGAACTGGGTTTGTATACCATGGCATACCGTGTGTGTATATGGGGGGGGGGGGGGGGGGACTGAAAGCGTTTATCAAGAGACTGGCTCCCCAATTTCACCACTACTAACTTTATCTTTTTCAATAAACTCATTATCATCGTCATTATAATATACAGTACAGGTATATTTATACCGGTATATACATACACCTCTAGAGTCAGTTTAGTTGGGTGACTGTAGAGTTAAGATGTTAAGTTCTTAATATCCGGTGTTATGTTATGTGGCGAGAGACACGCGGCGAAGAACAATGCAGGGGGTGTTACATAAGGTGGTGCAGGCGGGTGAGGTGCCAACCCCCCTCCTGTGCCCACCACCGCTATACCACACTCCCACAACGATTCACACATCTAACACCTACATTCTTCATACCTTACAACGACATGAACTAATAAATAAAATCTACTTTAACAATTTACTGTACATCTCCCATTGTCCATCCTGTGGACGTTAGCCTAAGGTCTTGGAAGCGGCGATTGAAAAATATACACAAATTAAACGGAGTACAAATTATCTACCCCAAAATATATGCTTTGATGTAACAAGGAAACTCTCTAAGATTCAGAAAAACAGCAACAATGAACCAGAGGAAGATTAAGTTTCCTAACCCAGAGTTCTTCAATTATTGGGGCAATTAATACATAATGTTGAAGGTGGTGGCCCTGACACCTTATATTCAGTGTGTTGTAAGACATGTAGCCAAGACACACACCTGGTTTTCCCTTAACTTGTTTGTCTGCTCACGGGTTGTTGCTTCACATAGCTACGTGTCTCTCTCTTTATTACAGGTACGTGATCATCACCTAAGACTCCACTTGTAATAATAATAACACCGGTACAACTACAACTACTTCTAATAATAATAATAATTATAATGGTTTAGTGAAAAGTATAGCAGCCAAAACCTCAAGATAAACAATGAACAAAAGTTACTGATCATAAATAGTGTCATTGGGAAGTGGATTGTTTACCAAAACTTGTCAGTACAAAAACATACGTTATATACATGAGTGCTGGAGGGTTAGAAGTCAGGTTATCATTTTACCGATTACTGTCTGAAGAATTTTGTTTAAATAGGACATGGGTCAACTCCCTGCACCTTAGAGAGTCAGTCTAGTTCATCCGTGCTGTAGTGCATGATCTAGTAACTTCAGCTTGACCCCCTTCCATATAGTGCCATCTAACCTCAACACCTACAAACTACTGTACTTGAGGCTGGGAGGAACCGTTGACTACCTAGAGGCCCAGCAAGTGCCCACACACGCCCACCACCGCCCTCCTCCCAGAATTAGGGTAATCAAATGGCGCTTTAATCAAGAACTTAAAAGTGGTGAGACAGACAGTCATTTACTGTACACACTGACAACCGGAAAAATAATCCACCCCAGATACTTGATGAACTGGATGAGTATGAGGGTCACCTACATACTTACTCCACATGGTTAGTTGAAGCCACAAGAACATTCCAAATAAATTTAAACATTAATGCTCCTCTTCCATATATACAGTACATATTTACTTTTAAACATTTACAATACTACCTTCTCCAGGATACGTGTGTGTGTGAAGGTGAAATATGGAGGAGGGGAAGCCAGTCTTATTTTAGGTGGCTGGGCTGAAGCCAACACCAACATCCTCTCCCTCCCCACTAACATCATGTTGCCCTACATTACACCTGTCACCAACACTCAACTCTTTCCCTTATAACACACACAGATGTCTCTTTGTTGACGTGTGGTGATAAGAGAATCCTCGGTACAAGCTCCGGGGTTATCTTAGGCTAGTCTGCTTGTTTGTGGTAGGAGCGTGTGGCCTACTTCACACACACACACACACACACACACACACCAAACTCAAAGCACCGCAACCCACCACAAACAACCCAGCAACACCTTAACCCAGTCAATCCCTCCAACCTACAAGACAGAAAACCAATCATCGTGTGGTGATGTTTACAGTATATAAGGCAGGCGACACCGGGAGTATTGTGTAATCCTCCTCTTCCCATACACACACGAGCCATACCCGGACGTATCCACAACACACACACACCTGAGCTCACAGCACTAAACACCCACACTACACAAAACCTTAACCTACACCACTAACCATGCCACCGTCTACACCACTACCCAACCAACACCACTACCCAACCATACCACCGACAGCACCACACACAAGCAACAGCACTCCTGGCAACAAACACCATCCCGGAGAGCAGCGTCGTCATCAACAGGTGTGTGTGTGTGCCAGCGCATAATTACGTTGGTGTTCGGTTACTGTTACTGTGTGTGACTCCTCAAAGCTTGGGGAGGAGTGACAGGACCTCAAATATCGGCAGCTTCATCAAGAACTCCTTTTGCCGAGTAGAAATGGCATCTTGACCCTGGCATAAGGGTAAAGAAGGGACCTAAATACACACGTTTTAGTCTTCCCCTGATGCAGCTAAGGGTCTCCAGTCACTCTGAGGGCATACGACCAGAGACCAGAATATTCGTCTAGACATAATAATAATACATGGACCTTAACCTTCAATCCCGAGGGAAGGTTAGCTAGGTGGTGAGAGGGGGGGGGGGGGGGGGGGGAGGGAAGGGCTAAGAACCAGGCCAGCGTGATATTGATGAAGTGGAGGCACACACGCTCAACGCCACATACGGCCAACCACATCACTACACCCTATAGGTTTACATGCAACCTACAACCTCCAACACTCTCACACTCCCCTGCCACACTCCCTCCAACACCCCCACACTCCCTCCAACACCCTCACACTCCCTCCAACACACTCACACTTCCTCCAACACCCCCACACCCCTGCCACACTCCCTCCAACACCCTCACACTCCCCTGCCACACTCCCTCCACCACCCACACTCCCTCCAACACTCTCACACCCTCTCCACCACCCACACTCCCCTCAACCATATCTCAATGGGCTACTTGACTTAAATCCTACCACAGTAAACCTAAGACTAAGTAGCCGTTTCTAGGTTACTTACTTATCTCCCTGTTGGTAGATGGGTCCACTAGACGGCTCATTTGACCAGAAACTGAATTATATCTCGGGGGAGGGGGAGGAGGGAGGGGGGGAAGGGAGGGGGGGAAGGGAGGGGGGGAGGGAGGGGGGGAAGGGAGGGGGAGGGGGAAGGGGGGGAGGAGGGAGGGGGAGGAGGGTGGGAGAGAGGGGTAGGAGGAAGCGGGAGAGAGGGGTAGGAGGAAGCGGGAGAGAGGGGGAGGAGGAAGGGGGAGAGAGGGGGAGGAGGAAGCGGGAGAGGGGGAGGAGGAAGCGGGAGAGGGGGAGGAGGAAGAGGAGGGGAGAGGGGAGGGGGAGAGGGGGGAGGAGGGAGAGGGTGATGAGGGGGAGAGGGGGAAGAGGGAGAGGGTGAGGAGGGGGAAAGGAGAGGTGAGGAGGGGGAAAGGAGGGGAGAGGGGGGAGGGGAGAAGGGGGCTGGGAGAGGATAAGGAAGCATATGTTAAAGTTTTTATTAACCGGCAACTAAACATTCTATACAGTTACTCTGCAGGAAGATGTTAATTGCTTTACCCCGAACAATTAAAGCATTGTATTCTCACCAGGCTGTTCACTACACCTAACTCAATCCTCATTTATCTACACTGCAATTTCGGAACTAAACAAAAGAGAGTGAACCGTGACTTTTTTTAACGGAGATAGTTTACACAAAATAAACCCTGTCCATTGCCTCATAAATAGTTATCCGAGATCCATTTTTTTTCACTGAAGTTTTTAATGAGGTTTAAACTATTACTGATATTATAATTTACTACTATCACTATCACCACCATCCTCCTCACAGTCATCTCACGTTAAGAGGCCGGCGGCTACACTGTCAAGTCATTTATCTTTTATGTAAAATTAACAAAAGAATCCTTCTAAGGTTACATTGTTTGTGTTTATCATTGACATGTTTACACACTATTATTATCAGTCAGCCATTTACCCGAGTCACGAAACAAAAGACTTGTATATTATGTTATTGACCCCCCCTCCCCCTGTCCTTGCTGACCTACTTTAAAATTGAGGCTGCAGGACTATTATTATTATTATTATTATTTTATTAACATTATTATAATTATTACAATTATTGTTATTATCATTATTGCCAGTATTATTTTATTATCATCATTATTATTATATTATCATTTTATTATTATTATTATTATCACTGTGAGGTGCGGTGGGCGAGAGGGTAAATCGCGCCGAGGCACCACCAGTCGACCCTGAAGTGAATGGGTACCTGAATTTAAAAGGCCTCCTGTGTATCGAGGCGCAGTGTTCATGTGTTGTATTCGCACAGCGCCTCTAACACGCCATTAGACCACGGGGCATTGTTATTATCACTGTAGTAGTACCGTAATAATAGCACAACTATATAGATAGATAGAACACTTCTCAACAGCTGGGCATTGCTAGTACCCCCCGTGCCCCCCCCCCCCCGAAAATTAAACAGTGAAAGCAACACAAAACAAACAGCACCGTCCGTTAGTATCGCCGCCAGCAACACAAGAACCTGCCGCTGACATAACACCACCAGCCAAGGGTACACACTCTCTCTCTCTCTCTCTCTCTCTCTCTCTCTCTCTCTCTCTCAACAACCAAATACTACCCAAGTTCGCAGCACGTGGTCAACAAAGTGATGTTACGACGCAAAACAGTAAGTCGGGGGGGAAGAGGAGGAGGAAAAAAAGTGAGGGAGGGAGGGGGGGGGGAAGAAGAAGGAAGAAGAGGGGGAAGAAGAAGAAGGTAGAGGAGAAGAAAGTGGGAGAGGGAAGGGATGGGGAAGCTAAATAATGTTAAGTATGTGTACCACAAGTGTACCGAGGACGAGCCCTGAGAGGAGGAAGAATGGTGGGGATTATCTCAGATGTTTTGTGACACTGACCCCCCCCCCCCTCTACCCTCCACCAACTCCTCGGAACAGCGCTGACTGCTCACAAATGATTGGCCAGTCTTTAATAGGCCCTCATTAGGATTGGGGTTACGGACTTTACGGGGCCCCAGTCTTAAAGGGGCCCCCCAACCTACAGTAATTGGAGTCCAGTCTTAACGAGCCCTAACCCAACCATTAGTAGCGCGGCCCCTGTCTGACCAGCATACATATTTCAACCAGGGTTCAGTTTTTCATGCGACGGTCATCCCCCCCCCACACACCTGTTCTTTAACCAGTCTCTTTCTAGCACAGCCCAACTCTTCCTATACCGTTCACCTGGACCAACAAAGGGCCCGCCATGTTTTTGTTTTAATGTCTACATCCACCAGCTCTTCATATAAGTACAACGTGAACTACTATTTTTGTATTAATTATTTCTATCTGTAAACACACACACACACCTCGTCTTCACGCTAATGACAAGACGACAACATTCCACTTAAAATACCGAACGTATCAAATTCTTGGAGAGACAGACAAACAGTAGGTTGAGTACGTGGAGGGAGAGAGGGAGATATGGGAGGGAGGGAGGGACGGCAAATGAACGCATGGTGTTGGTAATTTGTTGCTATTTACACTTGACCTCCAACACTTGGTTATGACAGCGGGGAAGACACGTGTCGAGGGGTGAGAGTGAGGGCGGGTACTAGCCACTCAGGCCACACACCCGGCCCGGGGACGCACCACCACCCACACTTGTGCTCGACTACTACCACACAGTCACCTCTTAACTACCTCACTTCCACTCCTGCCCACGACTCCCTTTCTATATTTCACTTATCAATCATCTATTAACCACAACCTAACCTACCATAACATTATCCGCCTTGGGGTACAACTTGGTAAATTACGGCGGATTATTCTCCCAAGGACACGGTATGCGACCCAAGCTGACCATGTGACGCCCTCAGCCGCCCTCTCCTCCACAGACACACCTTACCACCCCTAATGTAAATAAACATGGTGACGTGTACCAACCACCACCACAATGTACCACAAGTATAAAACAAACTTGGTAGGCACAGCAACCACTCCTCCTTGATGCGGACCCTTGTATTAACACGAGGAATTCACCGACTCATTGTTACCTGGGACACACACACACACACACACACACACACACACACACACACACACACACTAATCATGTTATTACATTTTCATATTATGACAAGACATTCCTCCCCAAACTGGATTAAACACCAAGAAGACTCCAGTCCGCCTCAGTCAATAGCTGCTACATTACATCTACCACATAATAGTAAGGAGGTCTCTCAAAAACTTAGCTATGTTGTGTAAAGAAGATCCTAGCCTATGAGAATTGTAAGAATAGCGAGACAAACATCTTTCAAGCTCTTCCTCCGTCCTCGTTCATTAGAATACTTATTCACTCTTCCTTGTCCCCATCTTCCTCATTTATCCCTCTCGCCATCCCTCATTCCTCCCACTATCCATTTTACCCTATCCTCCCTCCCTTCATCTCCCTCACTCACACGAGAGAGAGAGAGAGAGAGAGAGAGAGAGAGAGAGAGAGAGAGAGAGAGAGAGAGAGAGAGGGGGGGTAACACTGCCCCTGTGGCAGGTTGTGGCCCCGATACCTACCAGACGAGGGTGTCAATGTTGCTGCCCTCGAACCACTGTTCACTTAATAATAATTACAACTCAAAATAATGAATCACAACACCATCAAATAATCCTTTCCGGGTTATATCACATCATAACATGCTTACCCTCTACTACTACTTCTAGGTACAGTCCCCCCCAAAAAAGTCCTGTCGTTTCTCATCCTGACCTACAAACCCCAAGATTCAGACCCATGAACCCGAAGCAGTAGACACTGATACATTATTCTGTCCACAAATGCTTCGGATTCAAGAGTCTGATTATAATATTGGAATTAGTTACTTTTACCGCCACACCACCCCGTTAAGTACTGTAGTGTCCCTCAGGACTCATTTAGATTAAAACTCGGGTTAAAACACGACGACCCTCTTCAAGGGAAGATGTTGTTTAATAGTACGGGCGTGACTCTCGGGGTTCATGGTTCAGGAGGAGAGGCGACAGACATTTCTGGGTGACTGTACTTATTATAAGTAATATAAGAAGTGATTTACTTTATTGGAATTTATTGTATACAACATTGGTTCTCAGATTCAATTTTACAAAGCAGTTATAACTGTAAGTCAATTATCACCAAAGATCTTGTGTAATGCCTTACGATACACACAGCTACTGTATGTTTGGGAATTCATAATTTATTCAGACTTATTATTTAAATTTTCCATTCCGGTGTATGTTTTACACGGAATATATATATATATATATATATATATATATATATATATATATATATATATATATATATATATATATATATATAATATATATAATTTCATGTAGGTCCACAATGAAAACGTGGATAAGATAAATGCTCCGTTGTTTCCCTTTTCCCGTGTGAGTTTATCAATATATATATATATATATATATATATATATACTCTGTCTTCTTGAGGAAGTCGTTTACGATTATAAAATTATATAATTAATTTTTTATAGTTAATATGATTATCTACATGATCCCCCATGATTCGAATTTTCGGAGAAAACTTATCTAAGAACTAATATAACTCCCCGTACAGCTACAGCCTAAAGCCAAATGTAAAAACACAACCTTTAAAACACAAACAAGTTATATTTAAAACTTCAATCGGCAGAAAACACGATCACATCAAGCAAGAGAGAAGCAATAAAACACACGTAAATAAAATGTAAACTTTCAAACGCAGTCTTTAGTAAAACCAAACGTACAAGGCAAGAAATAAAACACGCAGAGGAGAACATCAAGGGCCAGCCAGGAGCCCAACCAGTTCTACAAACACACAACCACAATGTATTAACACAAAAGCGCCAGGGGAGCAGAACGGCGTCACATAGTACACACAGACACAACACTGGAGGGCCTGTGATGAACCTCCATTCTCTACACTAATTGGCAGAAACAACAACACATCTAACGAGATCTGGTTCTAAGGCTCGACAAAATGACTGTGTGGAAAGAATAAAAAGGGGACGAGACAACTTAAACTATCATGAATAAATGAGTTCTTTCAGTATTTATTAGAGGACAAAAATAAACACGAACCTCTGAGAATTCAAACGCTGGATCCGGATTCTCAAGGTTCGTACGTAAGATAATCCTTCTCATTGAGGACCGGAGAACGTCTCTTTAACTGGTTCATTTAGGCTACGGTACAAACAAGGTTACAAAATAGCTTTAAAATAACATGGAGAGACTTAATCATAACTAAATAAATTCCTCACATCACCAGATAAGACGAAAAATAAACCAACTTACGATAATTTACGAGTCCTAGCTTTGATTGATTAATTATCAGTCTAGTAAAATGGCGTAAAAAATGGAATAACAAATAAAAATTCTCATGTCACCAACAGAAGAACTTTGGGAAGCCTGATCCTAGGACCCGGATAACCCACGACTACTGCAGACTACCATAACAGATGGGAACTGATCGCCACGAAGTGCATTCTCACACGAGCCACGAATGTTCGAGAATGAAGATCCAGGTCCCGTTAGCGCGTCAAGTGGAGTTTTAATTAAGCGTAGAAGGAGTGAGGGAACCCAGCGTAGAAGGAGTGAGGGAGGTAATCCTGGGCGGTCGTGTTGGATAACATTCCACACCATATTAGAACTGGATTATATGCTTGTGGCTTGGCGGGGCTTTACTTCAAACTGGTCCTGGCCACGAGGACCACCCTTCTCTTTGTATCTTTGTCTGTCTATCTGCTTATTTACCCCCCCCCCTCCTCATTTCCTCTAGGATAACTAAATGTGTGTGTGTGTGTGTGTGTGTTTGTATTTACCGTGTGGATACTATTTCTTGTGATTATTGTTTTGCTTGCCTGTGACTGAATGAATAAATGTGCATTCGTGGTGAAGACAAACGCCCGGATGAAAGAGTGAAGAGAGAGTGATTGAGTGAGGTGATAAGGCCCGGGGTAATTTTGTTATCGTTACAACATATCCGGAGTCGAAGCTGTAACACCACTAACGCCAAGCTGCTCATCACGAAAACACTACTCACACTTACACCTCTGCCATCAAAACCTTCACACACCTACACCCCACCCTCCCACGCCTACACCCCACCCTCCCACACCTACATCCCACCCTCCCTCACCTACCTACACCTCCCTTACCCACTCCCACAACTACACCCCACCCTCCCTCGCCTACACCCCACCCTCCCTCGCCTACACCCCACCCTCCCACACCTACATCCCACCCTCCCACACCTACATCCCACCCTCCCTTACCCACAACTACACCCCACCCTCCCTCAACTACACCCTTCCTCCCTCACCTACACCCGCACCTGTTGTCCCGCATACATGACACAGACACCACCTCCACCTCTCATTCAAGATACACCCACTACCTACACTCCCCATTCACGGCACAACACAAACCTTCCCCCAATTCACGACACAACCCAACCCTGGCCCAGACAGCACCTGCCTCCTCCTCCTCGTACATGGTCAAGACACGATCCATCTTGTACAAATCATACAGGGGCCGGGGGGGGGGGGGGTTCCAAACACGCAGGGACACAGCCACAGTCTGGGTAATCCTATGATGTCATGCAGGAATGTCGATGTTGTGTTTGATCCAGTAAGAGAAGCCCTCGACCTGTGCCTTGTTCACCTGTGTCCTGTTCTAGTTGACAACATCTGCTACTTGTTACAATTCCATATCGTGTCGCAATATTCTAAAAACGAACAAAATAATCCCTCGCGGAAGTCTTAAAATATAACTATATATAGACTCATTCTAAAAAAAAATCTATAAACATAGGCCTCCATCTGAACTGCTACTGAACGTAGCCTATAGCCTTCCCTATATCTACCAGTGGGGCGAACCCAACCTGCCCACACTACTATAAAAACACAATGTACACGTGTAGCCTTACTACTGTTACTGATAATGGATCAACATATATTTTATTCCGAGGTTCAGCCCGTGTGGCAAAAGACACACATTCTACTTAAATCTGGTATCCCCGCCACTATGACTGGGAACCCAAGAAGACAAACAGATGAAACATGGCCCCGACTCCCTACGAATCCTACCTCCAGAAGGCCATCAGCTAGCTTACCATTATATGAAGGGAAAATAGTTACTGTCAATCATGCCTGAAATTACACTGTGTTACATTCACACGTCAAATGTTCATCGAATGTTACAATTTGTTCAATCCTTCCTAGTTTATAACTCTTCTGTGGTGGTTCAATGTTTGTAATAAGACACTCGGAAGATGTCATGTTTAACGTCAACAGGTTAAGATACTGTACACAGCTGGCATTTATTAGGACGGTGTAAGAAAGCAAGAGTCAGGTGTCATGTGATGAGATTGTACCGTGCTGAAAATCTACTGGGCAAGCGCAGTTCCATCAAAAGCTAGCGAGGCCTAACCTAATTTAAGCTTTTATTCCGAAGGGTAATATAAGCACGCCTTAAGCTTTCAATGAATTGTTTCGATCGAACTGCTCATGACCGGAACATTTCCAACATACTGCACAGTCTCTCGACACATGACACCGGGAGGAGAGTTAGTGACCACGACGGAGGAGTGTCACCTGTGTCACACTCTGTCGCCCAACCACACAAACAACAACACACGCACGCGCACACACACACTCAAAACACACACAGCAAGACACACTGAAACCTCACTACCTAAAGAAAATAAAAAAGCTCTGTTCTTTTTCCATAATGCATCCCATCACACAAACTCCATCTCTGTAGTCTGGTTGACCATGTTGGGCGTCACACAGTACGAAAGACAAATAAAGAGATGAAATAATGCATATACAACTCTCTCTCTCCCACCCCTATAAGTTAACCCAACCACTGCTGCATCATCGTCGTCACCATCATCATCATTGTCAAGAAAGTGGTACAGCTGAGACAGGCCCACCCACTGTCCTCCTTGGAGAGCTTAAGTGGCCCCACAAGTGACCGTCATATCTCAGGAAGGGCGGCACCAGTCCTCTCTACGGCTCCTATCCAAAGAGACACCACCTTATTAACTACACCACATACCGACTCGACAGTGATTGGCTGGTGTGAAGACATCGCGGTCAGCTTAAAACACCAACTGATGATCAAATGTCAGGCATAAAAAAAAAAAGAGTCGAGGTTATGTTTGTGGCGCATGTTGTCATCCCACGGCGGTCCCTGTGGCATGAACCCAGAGCACCAGCAGGAGGGCACAGTACCGTACATCAGGTAGTTGTCCCCAACAGGGTCTGGGTGAGGGTACAGCATCCTGTGGCTGTCCTACATCTAAATGTTTTCTGATAAGACGCTAACAGGACACAAGGTTCACGAAAGACCACGGGAGGGTAGCCACACAGACTGCCAACAAAATATTTCACTGTCAAGCTCCTGTAACAAGCAACATACCAAACAGTATCTGCCTCATCAACAATCATGGCCAGCCGCCACACCAAAAATAACTACACCAGTTGTAGCTCTAACAACAATGATTTAGACAAAGGTTACCACACCGACAGCTATAACACAACAGTAACAACAACAACATTTACAGAGGTGGCATTCATAACGGCATACACTTTAGCAAGAAGGGCAGTAACTTGGACAGCTGTAAGAGGATGGCTGGCGTGTGGGGGTAGGGAGCGGATGTTGGGGCAGATAAGCCAAGTGGGTCTCCTACCTGGCTAATATAACACACCTACCCGACACCTCTTGTCACCAGCACCTACACTTCACTCTTAATGCACAACACACCATAACTTTTCACTCGACACAAATACCTTTGACAGAATATTAATAAACTAAAGAGGTACACGCATCTGTGTATCGGCGTGCACTGATACACTAATCTTCATGTAGTGTGCGTACGTGTTAAGAGGAGTGCCTTGTTGGTGCTTCATAATGCAAGCCGCCAAAATTATGACAAAATGTACCGACATGCGTATATCTTTTAAAAGGTTATATGACGTACAAGGTTGTGCAATTGGCAAGTCGCTGAGAACATTTATATTTCACAACACAACCCTAAAAAAATAAGATATTCTATACGATTCGTTTTTATGGTTCATTTCGTAGCATATGTAGTATCGTACTGTACTGTATACACATTCTTACATCGCATCACTGAGGGATTTGTGGGCTGGTGTTTGGTAACAACCATTGTTTCAGCCCAACCACCTACAACATGTACCGTAACTCCACAATAAACCAAGCCACAATGATTGAGAAACACAGCCACTGACAGAGTAAACTTTAGGTTTTGAGAATTCTGTATTGACCAGAAAACAGGGAGGAAGTAAACCGCTTTGAACCGACTTACCGAGACATTTAAAGATAGACAAATCACATGAAATAAATGTCTGCAGGCCACTAGCAAGACCAAGGAGGCGAGAGATAGTTTCTGAGGACACGCAACATGTGAGTGTGATGGAATGCAGAGATGGATGGAGATTGCTGGGGATACAAGAGCTTAGAGAGGCCTAGTGAGAGAGGCGGTGGATCACCCCATGCTCCGTCACACTCCGGAGTGAGTAGTCGTGTTTATATGGAATTCCTACGTCTCAGCCCAGGGAATGACTCCTCCACCTAATGTATGTACAGGTATGAGATATGAAATTAAAGTGATATGGGATAGCATTGGGAGAGGGAGGGAAATGCGTTGTTGGATCTTTTCGTAACGCATTTTCTTTCGGATATGCACGAGGTATATATACTACAAATTTACAGGTGTAACAATGCCAAGGTAAACTACCCTCCATTAAAAAAACAAAAACGTATCTTAATACTTACTTTTCTAATCTATCTTTGACAATACGAGTTAAAAATCATCTACGAAAACGTTTATTTGAGAAAACACGATATCTTAAACTGTAGTGTCAGGCCGAATACATTACTGCACTATGGAAGGTTAGGTTAGGTTAGGTTTGGTTTGGTTTGGTTAGGTTACGTTAGGTTAGGCTCTAAATTCAAGCTCAATACATGAAAACAAGTACAGGGGTAGTTAAAATACCTTGCCTCTACCGTTTCTCTGGTCGGGACACCGTGACGTCGTTGGTGTGTGCAGTACAATACTAATAACCTCTGCTGAATGATGTTTATTCCATTTGTCTTTTTCTCTCTCCCATTTACTTAGTTCCTAATCCCTCTTCTTCTTTCCTCAGTTCCCGTGTGGCTCTTCTCAAGGTCAACAAGTATCCGTGTGTGCATATATTATCTGGGGAGTGTTTCCCTACTGGCACTAATCAACTGAGCTCACCCCGACTCTCATTTTATTAACACCTATATTTTTTTTATCCTATAGTAATTAATTGTTACTAACGTCACTGCACAATACTAACTCAGATCTTCCAGAATTCGAAGTTAACCGCGAGCCATTTTCTATTAAAAGATTAGAAACCCAGTTTATTTCACCTTATGATTGAACACCTTACAAGGGGACATACAGTAGGTTAAGTTAGCGTTAGGGTGATTAATCCTCCGGTAAAATAAGCGGTGATGCTATTCGTCATGAGATCTCTATTGTTTCTTTTTTCTTTTCTTTTTTTTTGCTGGCAGTACTAGAGGTCCATAGGGCGTGGGTTTGTGCAGTGCAGCGACGGAGTCATGGCCAGCCCCTCCTCCTTACTAACAAAATGGCCTCATCCACCTGATATGTGAGAGCCTATTTCTCCAAGGCCCAGAGCTCCGTCTTGGTCTCTACAGTAGTCCCCCCCCCCCCCTCTCTCACGTTAGCAGCTCCATAACACCCCCCCCCCCCGGTAAGACTACAACACTTCCGCTAGTCACTCTGGTCATCTACACACTATATTTTATGAAAATCCACAATGAAAACGTGGATAAGATAAATCTTGATAAAATCACACGGGAAAATGGAAACAACGGAGTACCTTAGCTTTCGTCTTTATTCAAGACATCTTCAGAGGCAACTGGATTACATGGACAGAGAGAGGCTTAAATATACAGGGTGACCTAAAAACATGAGGTCAGGTCAAAATGATGACATCCACTAGTCCCCACACCAACACACACGTAGAGGAGCTTAAGAGAAGGGTGGTGACGTGACTAGTCAAGTCAGGTCAGAAAAAAGGGGGACCCACAGAATAACTATCATACATCTAGATCAAAGGTTTTTAAAGCATTTTTAACCTTGGGCCACTGACAAATAAATTTATGTAACATATTATCAGTTTTGAACTGACCATCACTAAGGTTTATTGATTTTAATTCCTTAATCAAACTAGCTTCAACAAGAAGTCTCTCTGTGACACAAGATGATTTGAAAACTTCTAAGCTTTTTTCCTCCCTAACTACCTCATCTAAACACCTCTACCCGGCATAAACTATGGCTTACATTCCAAACACGGAGGACAATTTCTAAGAAGGTATTCAAGCCGATATGCTAAGACCCACATTTGCAACATATTTTCCCAGTGTATACACGAACACACACACACGCACGCACGCACTCACGCACGCACGCACGCACACATATGGGGTATGTCTAAATAAAACCAAAAACGTTTAGAGAGAGAAAGAGGTTACCCTTGTAAAGCTCAATTACCAGGAACGTGCTTAAGTGGCCATCTGTCCCTTACGGCGGTTCGCTCACTCGCTCGTTCGCTCGCTCACTCGCTCACACACACACTCCAATTCATCAAAATGAGAATATATACTTTCACCTGTAGAACCAACGCCATATGAAGCACCAGCAGAGAAGCACCAGTAAACCCTAAAGGAAAAGCACCACTAACACCACCAGCAGGAGCCATAATAGCAGCTGTAAACGGAGAACAGCAGCAGTAAGGGTGTGGCTGTAAACGGAGAACAGCAGCAGTAAGGGTGTGGCTGTAAACGGAAAACAGCAGCAGTAAGGGTGTGGCTGTAAACGGAGAAAAGCAGCAGTAAGGGTGTGGCTGTAAACGGAGAAAAGCAGCAGTAAGGGTGTGGCTGTAAACGGAGAAAAGCAGCAGTATGGGTGTGGCTGTAAACGGAGAACAGCAGCAGTAAGGGTGTGGCTGTAAAAGGAGAAACAGCAGTAAGGGTGTGGCCAGGATGGAAAACTATAGAGTACCTGGGTAACGGATGGAAGAAAGGGGACACCGGACGTAATAAACCTAGATTCCACCTCCATATACGATAACCTTTGACCCTGACTAACTCCACACCTCCCCGACTAACCCTCCACACCTCCCCGACTAACCCTCCACACCTCCCCGACTAACCCTCCACACCTCCCCGACTAACCCTCCACACCTCCCCGACTAACCCTCCACACCTCCCCGACTAACCCTCCACACCTCCCTCAATAACACTCCACACCTTCCTCACTAACCCTCCACACCTCCCTGACTAATCCTCCACATCCCCCTGACTAACCCTCCACATCCTCCTGACTAACCCTCCACACCTCCCTCACTAACCCTCCACACCTCCCTCACTAACCCTCCACACCTCCCTGACTAACCCTCCACATCCCCCTGACTAACCCTCCACACCTCCCTCACTAACCCTCCACATCCCCCTGACTAACCCTCCACACCTCCCTCACTAACCCTCCACACCTCCCTCACTAACCCTCCACACCTCCCTGACTAACCCTCCACATCCCCCTGACTAACCCTCCACACCCCCCCTCACTCACCCTCCACACCTCCCTCACTCACCCTCCACACCTCCCTGACTAACCCTCCACACCTCCCTGACTAACCCTCCACACCTCCCTCACTCACCCTCTACACCTCCCTCACTAACCCTCCACACCTCCCTCACTAACCCTCCACACCTCCCTCACTAACCCTCCACACCTCCCTCACTAACCCTCTACACCTCCCTCACTAACCCTCTACACCTCCCTCACTAACCCTCCACACCTCCCTCACTCACCCTCTACACCTCCCTCACTCACCCTCTACACCTCCCTCACTAACCCTCCACACCTCCCTCACTAACCCTCCACACCTCCCTCACTAACCCTCCACACCTCCCTCACTCACCCTCCACACCTCCCTCACTCACCCTCCACACCTCCCTCACTCACCCTCCACACCTCCCTCACTCACCCTCCACACCTCCCTCACTCACCCTCCACACCTCCCTCACTAACCCTCCACACCTCCCTCACTAACCCTCCACACCTCCCTCACTAACCCTCCCCTTAATCCCTAACAGCTCTCCCTCTTCCTGTCGTCATCCTTCTCCTCCGACACACAGCCCCCCCCCCCCCCCAACCACCAGTTATAAGTGCCTGATGGAGGAAACTTTACTGCCACTGTCCCACTATACTGCTCCTCATCATCGTGGCGCACCACAGTTTCTGCTCAAGTCCAATTCCCCTGACACCGACACAATGCAGCGAGTGTACGTGGTATTAGTCAGCTGGGAGATAATGCCACAATATTACTGCTACCATTGGCACCTCTGCTCTTCCGCTACCATCACCACTGCCGCCAGCTGCCTCTACACCTCCCGATACACGCACGAACACGCGCACAGAAAAAAAGGCAATAATGTCAATGTCAACCAATCTCCGTAACACCCAATGATCCACGATGACACTAAATGTTAAGAACTAAAATCCAGCACATATATTAAGTATCAATGTTGCTTAATATGTTGTCTATATCTGGGATGTAGGGTGAGGCGACCCACGGGGAAGTAAGGTGCTGGTACCATCCCGGCCATATAGTACATAATTCAGTATGGGTTAATGGATAATTCAGGAAGCAGGAAGGCTGGCAGACGTAGAGTGAGGACTGGTCCAGAACGCAAACCACCACATCACGTCGGCGTCACCAGGCGTGACCTCCACCACAACAACACAACGCGAGGTCAATGGTGGGTGACTACACAGCTAGGGGGGTCACACGCCCACCCTTCCTATCCTGCCTACACACATTCACAAGCCGACAGCAACACAAGAGTGTGTACATAACCATCCCACCCTCTTAAGACAGGATACTACCAAGGGATGCAGCAAAAATATAATAAGTCCATAATGATAACCTGGCACCAGTCTCCATAAAACGTAGGCCAGGGAAAAACACCAAGTGACAGCCAAGCATATACGCTGCGTAGTTCCGGTAATAAGTGATGCACACAGCCTTCTTTGTCGTTGTGCACCACAGTCTGTGTTGTTTCAGCATTAACACACTCCCGTCCAGTGTCTGAATCATCTTATACAAGGGTATGACCCTTCGGTATGTTACACGTACACCAAATTTCGATTAATATATCCCAGTACTGAAGGTGGTGTACATGTTAACTGAAAATATTACTCCACCAAGGTGTGGACTCTGGAGCCAGGGAGCAGGTGTTGCTGGACCCCTGGAAGATGGAGGTGTGTTGGGGGTGCACGGGAGTTGAAGTAGTTGGTTACCCTAGGCACGCATACTCACCCCTGGGATCCCGTCCATCAATAACACAAAACTAATAATAATTCCAATAAACCTCACTATCAGCCCCCCCCCCCCAGCCACACATGTCATGCTTTATTTACACCTTCCTGACAAATGCTAGACCTGTTCTCCCTGCCCCTCGCTCCAGTCTCCCCAGGCGACATGAAGGAGGAAGGGAGTCACAATGCTCCACGCCCCGTCAACTGCCTTAACCTTGGTCCCACGCCACCCCTCGTGACACGCCTCCACACGCAATACTCTGAGACCCGACATACTCTTTCAGATTAAACCCCATAGCCAAAATTAAAACTACTTGTCAGCCATCAATTATATTTTGCACGATTAATGTCCCACAATCACCATGTTTCGAGTAAGGAAGTATGTGTGTACCTGACTGCTAGTGTGAGTTATATTATTTCGTGGTCGCATTCGGTCTCTTTGCCAAAGTATTCACCTTTCGCCAATTTTAGTCGCCAGATTGAGCGCTTAATGGGTAGAACGGGCACTGAATCCCCCCCCCCTTCCCCACACACGTGCACTACTACAATTACTGATAAAGGTAATAATCAGCCACCTTGATAAGCAGCTAGAACGCTTCCCGATGAAATCCTAGTCAACCGGTGTGAAGACCAAGACAAAGAAGGTGGATGAGTAGACAGTGGACATCGACCCTCACATAAACAGCGTCTCCTGGACAAATCTTGACATACAGGTACTACTACTCGCTGGTGTGTGTGTGTGTGGGGGGGGTCAGTAGAGAGATATGAAGAACCTGTTACATAGAGCAATCTGGCAGGTATCATACGTCAGCTTGGGCGCTATGCTCCAAACTCTCAAAGACCAGTACATTTTTCTCCACTTAAATGGCAAAAGAACACAGCTCATTATAACCACGGAGTCATTTCGTAGCCATTTAGCCATCTTTGTGTTTTCACTTCAAACGAGAGTTAATTAAAAGCGTTCGCATTCCCACTTCAAAGCGACAAAATTAACTTGCCAACCACCTGGGATTCCGGCGTGGCTAAACCTACACAGTGTTGGCTCACACCTGGTGAAGACGCCAGCAAGCATTTTAACGTGCAGGCATAAACAGGTGCATCTTCCCTAGTTGGGCTCAAGGTCCCACAAACAACTATCGTCGCCTTCAGGAGAAAATAACTTTAAATGCGCCAACAGCAGCAGCAGCAGCAGTCTCGTGCCCGTCGTCAACACACAAATAGATAACAATATTTTGCTTCTTCTCCTGAGCGTCACATGAACTTAATAGTAAGAATCCAAGTCATAATTATTTTGTTATCAACTTTGGTGAAATCATAAGAATCATCGGATCTCAGGAAGGTAAGAAACCCCACTCAATTCACCTGATGATTAAGATATCCTAAAGCAAAACGAGAGGGTTGGGTTAGGTTAGGTTAGGTTAGGTTGGGTTAGGTTAGGTTAGGTCAGGTCAGGACAACGGTGTTGAATCATTCGGTGAAATAACCCGGGGTTCCTGATCTTACTGACACCCAAATCAGCGTATAAAACATCCCTGAGGAATCTGACCCCCCCCCCCCCCCAACAATAATGACCGACCCGTTAGAATTGAAACCTATTAGGATTGAGGCCCCTTTAGACCGACCCTGAGCCTCCCCCCCCCCCCCCCCCCTTTAGAGTCTAGCCTTAACGGGGCTCAGTATAACAAGAGGCCCACTTGACCATCCTCCACTCTCCTCTTGGGCACACTTTTTTCCCCTATTTGACCACTTGCACTACGTCTCCTCTTTGGCCACTAACACTTTATTTCTCCTGCTTGGTCACTTAAACATTATAATGACAAGATATATAATAACTATAAATGAAGGAGAGCTGTAGTAGTAGTAATAGTAGAGAGAGTGTGTGTGTGTGTTGTGTGTGTGTGTGTGTGTGTATGTGTTGTGTGTGCCAACAATTAGAGCACACATCCTGCTATGCATATCCTTATCAACTTCCTGAAGATAGATACGGCAGTACGGGATCACAAATCTCACAGATGTGCAGACAAGACCAGTGTTACTATAAGATATGGATAACAATCAGACAGAAATAAAACTAAAATTCCATTACAATTAAAAATTATACTGCTGAAGACACACACATGCTTACAGTATAATACTCGCAAGACTAATTTGTTAAGTACAGTACATGTAATATTTGCGGTAAACTTGTGGCGATAACTTAATATTTTTTTTATTATGTGTAACTTTACGTGATATCCCATTTCCTCCCTTGATTTCATGTGCTAAATATCTCCACGTAGCAGACAGCGCTTCCCTGTTAAGGCAACACTGAGACCAGCCTGCACAACAGCTGTCCGTCCCCACGCTGATCTCTCTCTCTCTCTCTCTCTCTCTCTCTCTCTCTCTCTCTCACAGTTATCTTAGAAGCTACATCAAGATATACCCGTCTTGCTGGTGAGAAACATAAGTTCACTTTGTTAATAATTTTCTCTCCTGTAGGCGGGCCTCCAAGAGCCTTGGCTAAACTTGAGTCTAATAATGATGATATTTTACATGACTTTGCTGTCTTTGATTGTGTGGAAATAAAAATCTTTAAGGACAGGTCCGAACATACCAAGTGTTAAGTGACAGACCCTGTGCTATTATTAATTACAAATTGTTAACATAAAACACCAGAGACGTGAGAAATAAGAATAAAGACACCAGCCAGCGGAATCATCACCAGCAGCAACTACCGCACACAACAATCCAACCCAGAGCCAAAACCCACAATCCCCTGACAGTCACCATATGAAAACACTGTTAATAATTGGATACTGTTTCCAACAACAAACTATAGAGGCGAGGAAGTATAGACAACTGCCACCACCAGGTCCTCCCAGCTGTAGGACAAACACGACACATCTTGGCCACGAGACAGAGTGCCAATGGTGTTTAAAAGTCGTTTGACTCTTAAATATAGAGCCCATTATAATGACTGTAAAATCTACATTAAACGCAGGTGTCTTCGCGTTCCCATGGTCTCCAGCCCAGTTCCCCACTATACTGAACTCGGCAAAGCCACGACAATTACACTCTTGGCCACACTATGTACTACAGATAGTCATCACATCCACAACACACACACCTGGATAACAACACCCGTGGTTCTCAAGGCTATTGGAGCCAGATTTAAGCATCGATAATCTAAATCTATTTATGTCTTCCCGTTCCGTGTGTCTGACGGGAGAGGGTAAGGTGGTGGAGGGGGATGGATCAACAGCGTGACTCTAGTGATATATGCATTTTCTCATCACTTGCACAACTCTCTCTCTCTCTCTCTCTCGTGTCTAATAGTTCTTCTTTCTCGCCTGAAACAATTGGACTTCTGCTATTCCCAAAAAGGAGTTACATCCCACTTGGACGATTCCAATAATATACATACCGGTAATCAAAGACAATAAACTAACTTTGACTAGAATAACACCACAAACACAATCATCCCATTAACTTCACTTGTGGTGGTGTAACAGTGTAGCATAAATTATGTCACAACACAACATAAATTTTCACGCCCGATCCATCACTACACTGTACCTGTTCGACAGTCATCCTACCAAACCACTGTCACTAATTACACATTGTTTACATCAACACACAAAAGACTTAAGAAACGAGGGGTCATGAGAGCCGGCTAATTATAAATAGCCAGGGCACACACACACACACACACACACACACACCACACACACACACACACACCATTGTAAAAATTATCAATAACTTGTAATAAATCAGTGTATTCACTCCCAGTAAATACTACTCCTTGCACTGTCACTATGTTGAAATGAACTGTAGTTTGAGCTTTTCCCCATCTAGTTATTATATGCCTTATTTGTGTCACTTATGTTACTTGTATATTATTTGTAATTCGTAACCCATTCCCCAAATATGTAACTGTATATTTTCAGCCTTCTGGCTGCCAAGCTCTTTCAATAAACCGTTAATTATTATTATTTATTATTATTATTATTATTATTATTATTACACACACACACGGGGAGTAAGTAAGGTTAGTGGGACGTTACAAGCCGTAGTGACAGCTGATATGGGTGAGAGGCGGGGCAAATACCCTTACTCTAGTCAAGCAACATGACACCACCCAAGGCTGACGTGTTACATCTCGAGTGACAGCTGATACGGCCTATGGATCACGGAGTAGTAGTGAAGACATTTATCCCAGCAGCTAAACACTCTTACTTTACGTCTCATGTCACTTCATCTACAGTACCTCACAAGCCTATGGTGGAAAGTATTACAGAACACAAAGTCGGTATACAGAGAGAGAGAGAGAGAGAGAGAGAGAGAGAGAGAGAGAGAGAGAGAGAGAGAGAGAGAGAGAGAGAGAGAGAGAGAGAGAGAGAGAGAGAGGTAAGGAAGTGTGTGTGAAAGAAAGAATGAAAAGTAGGGAAAACGTGATGGAATGAGGATGTGGTTTAATGAGTGACTCTGGGAAAGGAGTAACGTGCAACAGCTGTTTATTAGGGGGGTCTTACACACACACACACACACACACACACACACACACACACACACTTATAATCCGGAAAAGTCAGAAGTACATACGGAGTCGGTAGGGGTCAGGACAACTGCATATATAAAATTAACAAATAAATAAGTAAATTAATAAATAAATAAATAAATAAAGTCGTCCCCAAATACACAAAATAACGCCATGGTATTAATCATTAGGTCCAATGTGTTATGGGAACTGGGGAAGATTATCAGATAACTAAGGAACTTTTTCTCATATCAAATGTGGAAGGTTTCTGAATATATATATATACACATTTTCCCTCCTGTTGGTGGTAATAACAAATTCCAAGAGTTAGAAACAGTTACAAAAAGCGCACACGGAAATTCCCAATGGCCGGCTAAGAAAGGCTCACTCACTCACTCACTCACTCATTGACTCACTCACTCACACCTTGACTCACTCACTTACTCACTGGGTCTTTATTGACAAGCAGCAGTTGGTATAAGCGTAACAGAATCGTTGACAGGAAGCATTTGGTAATTCTGTACAAGGCAGTAAAGGGGTGTGGCCGGCATGGGCAGAGAAGAGTGAGGCTGACCAGGTCCAGTAACACTAAACATGTGTTGGTGGTCGGCCTATAGGGGTGATGGGGCGTGGGGTGATGAGGCGTGGGGTGATGGGGCGTGGTCATCTGATAGGAAAGAAGGGCGGGGGGGGGGGGGATGTGCCGGGAGAAGTTAGCGTTATCTATATTAGAGGAAAGAGAGAGAGGAAGTGGGCGTGACAGTATCAGGTAAAGGTTCTAGATTGCAATGAGAGGGGCGTGGTCAACGTGGGGAGAGGCGTGGCCAATATATTTGTTATATGGGGCAGGGCACTATTATGTCTCATATTTTGGAAAGGTCACATAAGCGCCACTGAACAATGCTAATGGTAGTTACCGATGGGGGGGAATAGGTGGAATGAGAGAAGAGCAGAGAAGGGAAGGAAGGGAGTGGAAAAGGGGAAAGTGAAATAGAGGGAAAGGACAGGAAGAGGAAAGGAGAAAGGGAAAAGCATTGTTTAATTTGAAAGTGGTGGGAAGGGGGTGATCAATTTCTGGAGTTGGGTAACATGAGCAGGAGGGCGCGGTTAACAAGAGGAGGAGGGCGTGGTTAACAAGAGGGGGCGTGGTCAACTACAATAGAAAGGCAGGGGCATGGTCAAAATGACGAAGGGGGGGGGGGAGGGGGGCGTGACCACTAACAAGAGAGGGAGGGGGCATGGTTAGCATTTAGATGGGGGGGCGTGGTTAGCATTTAGATGGGGGGGCGTGGTTAGCATTTAGATGGGGGGGGGGGTGGTCGGCATTCCACAACACTGCTCACAACCTTCAGCCACTAACAACACCCTCCCACCATCACCGAGTGTTGCACCACCCCACTTTTTACACAACTCCCGCACATAAATCCCTGTAATTCGGCTGCAACTCAGAGACTGTAATTATGACTAGCGATACGAGACTGGTTTTTGTCACCCTGTGGGGATGAGTGGGTTGAGGTGGGTTGATGAGGGATAAGGGTGGGTTGATGAGGGATAAGGGTGGGTTGATGAGGGATAAGGGTGGGTTGATGAGGGGTAAGGGTGGGTTGAGAGAGAGAGAGTGTCAAGCTGGGTAGCGGCGTGAGTCATCCAGCCTGCGGTAATTTACCACGCCTGCAAGTGACACGAGGTTGCCGGAACATGACGCAGTACACAAGGTCACCACCACTACATCCCTGGGCCCACCTGCTCAATAATTAGTCGATTGATCTCCTTAATGTAACAGGTGGTGAGGAACGCCTAAGGTGACAGCAGTCTTATTGTAATTTCGAACCCGTACCGGACACGATCTTTGTGGTGAAGATTAAATGAGACAATCCACCCCAGGTAACAATAATACACATATATTTTCCGGTAAACAACATGTTAGTCTTTGGAAAAAGGAAATGATCCCAAAACAGTGTACGTCTACGCTATCTATTGTGTAAAGTTTTCTTGTGTGGATCTGGAAGCATTTAATGAGTTGAGTTCAAGTGCTTTAGATGCCAAGGGCTTAACGTGGAATGTGTTGTGTTGGGTCTTAACATCCACCATCTGCTGCGTGATAACTCCTTATCAGCGCCAAAGAGTTGGCGCTAAAGGCTATCAACCCTCAGTCTTTTGTACCATTCTTCGGTACTTCAAACGTATTCACTTCCTCTAGCAATTCTTACATAAAATTTACCTTTCCTCTTTACACAGGACAACGAGTCGAAAATGTCACATACAAAAAAATTGCCATTTCACCAAGACACTTCGTTATTATTGGGTTAAAAAGACCAACAACTGATATTTTCTTGTGGGCGCAGGTGTCGCGGCGCCAGTTATATGGAGCACTTTCTTTAATATCTAATATAACGTTGAAAGAACTATAAAAATATAACATCCTTCGGTAAGTAATGCTGACATCTCAAAAAATCTCAGTTTGTGTGACATTTACATCAAGATAAGAGGCCTGATGTCATCATACCCTGGCTGGGAGTCCGCCCCCACGTCCTCCTTTATCAACACTTATCAGATGTTAAATAACTCAAAAATATATAAGTATCCCATTAAGGTTGGCTACATTACCGGGAGGACAAGTTTATGTAGAGTACTGAGTGCGGGAGGAACACCTGGTGAGACAACTGTGCGTAAGGTAATGAACGTGAGCAAGAAGCGCGGAGTGAAGTGAGGGGGGGAGGGGGGGAGGGGTGGTAAGGGGGGTGAGGGGGGGGGAGAGGCGGTGAGGGGGGGGGGGAGAGGCGGTGAGGGAAGGGTGGAGGTGTTGGGGTACAATCAGATGGTTGGCGGCGCGCGACGTGGGTACAATCTGGTGCACCAGGAGCCAGCACGGTCTAGTTAGTCCGCATGACGTTCACTCCACCTACAGTACAGCCGTGACGTCACCACCACTCACCTCACACAATAACGATAACCTGACTCACTGTGATCACGATGATAACGCTGATAGTGAAGATAATGAATGCCACGGTGATAATGGTTATATTAATAATGCTGACAACCTACTCAAAAAACGCCTTACATAACTGATACACTACCTACTATAATATGTTCCACAAGTAATCTGTAGCTGTCTCAACATTCATCTCGCACTCGTACAAACAAACACACGCCTAATAAGCCACGTGTGAGCTAATGATTTACAAATACACACGACGAGTAGTTTAACGACACACAACCTCCATTGACTATCTGTAAAACACCCACCCACTCTTGAGTACATATACGAACCATTACAGCCTCTCCTTGGATTCATGACGCTCTTGGCTGGACAATGAAGCCATTTTGTACTTGGGGACTCACTCTCATGTCTGGGTATCTTGGTGGTATGTCTGGGTATCTTGGTGGCATGTCTGGGTATCCTGGTGGCATGTCTGGGTATCCTGGTGGCATGTCTGGGTATCTTGGTGGCATGTCTGGGTATCTTGGTGGCATGTCTGGGTATCTTGGTGGCATGTCTGGGTATCGTGGTGGTAAGCTCAGAATATCCTACCCCACCTCTACAAGCTCGCGGGGTGCTTACCGTCAGCTTTAATTGAGACGCTGAAGCACAATGTAAACAATCGGGGGTTGGCACACACGCTGGACCCTCACACCTTAATGACTACACTGACAGCGATGACAAGACGAGTTGGCCACTGATATTTAATGGGATATCAATGTTAACAAAACCACCACACGTCCATAGCAATAAAATATAAGCTATTATTATATACAACTTTAGAAACCCATCAATTCATTCTGTATGTTTCTTCAAATACCACAAAGAAAACTAGATGTGCCTTGGGGGATTATTTAGATACACATTAAAGTAGGTGAAGGAGGAAAAGAGGAGCCAACGCCAGGTAAAACTCCCAAGTAAACTGTGGATGAAATTTGACGTTTATTCAAGGCAAAGTTGGTCCAATTTACACTCGGCCAACATGGTGGTGGTAGTGCTGCTTATACATCACCTACACACGTGCACAAACACTCATCACCACCAAACAATGTTCATCCTACACTCGCTCTACCGTCAATGTACAACAGGTATCAATGTCTTACCAGTAGTAAATTAAGTAAAGTTACATCAAACCGACAGCCTGACTTTGCAGTTTTACGGCCAAGGTACCAGTTAGTATTTTTCATAGAATGAGAACTTCATCCCACAATAATATCGTTCTTCCTTCCACGAGTATTCTCAAAAAGGCTAAACGTGTTGGGCAGCGGCAGCTGTTGGATGCACTCCTCCACACTTCCGCCAACACACCTGCCCGTGTCGCTTCTCACCTGCCCCAACACTCACTGATAAGGTACCACCAATTCTCTGCTCTATTTCTGCGGAACTCAACACTGTACAAACACGAGATTAACACACCAAAGAAGGATGGTACAATGGGACAGACTCTTGATGAACAAACTATTATACAATTAATGATCCCTTCAATGGTTATCAAAAGGGATTAACTCACGCGTTGTCCTCAGCAGCTGTGAATACTGTAACTGCTAACATGGTCTAAGGGTCCCGCTCACACTGAGGCCGGAATCGGACATAATCTGACGTTATTTGTCCAGACACAGACGATATGTGACGTTACGGTGGGTATTATGATGGTCTCAGCTCAGCTAATGCCTGTTCCACGACTTCCAGTCTTTCTAGGTTGAGAGAAACTGTCTTCCTCTAGGACTAAATTTGAAACATTCGAATTAGATGAGAGATACATGTTGTTAATTGACTTACTCGGTCAAACAATTTGCGTCAGGATATGTCCGTTTTGACCTCGGTGTGAGCGGGCCCTTAAATAACCAATAAACACCTCTGAGTCATATCACCACAAAGAACCTCACCGGTTATGATTTAACATTTATATCTAAGCTACCAAGTATACGAGTAAATGTGGTGATTCTATTAGTCTTCCTTGGGTGTTGACGTGACACACTGAGGAAAACACAGCCCAGCAGCTACACCGACTATAAGCGCTGCTCAACTTTAACGCCATATTTTACACACAAACATTTCCTACTCGCATTTTAATTCCTGTATAGTATGATATTATACAATGAATTTACAGGAGTTAAATACACAACATTGTTAAAAGTAAGGATTTAAATGTTGAAGAATTTGATATTTCCGACTTGTGACAGTTTGAGCTAAAAATATTATGCAGCTTAGGTTTAACTTATCCTTTACCGCTGTGTGTAATGTAACAGTTCAGGCGGACCTCTAATCTGAAGCTAGACATCACACATCAACACAGGGTAACAGACTGGAGGCTCTTTTCTGTGTGTTGTCAGTGCAAGTATGTTACAGGGAATCTTTAACTCCGGAATTAACGTATTCACGAAAATGTTCATGAATTTCTTTTAACTGCTGCAACAGTCAGCTAATCTAACCTAAAAACCATTACCATGTTAGGTTTGGTTAGGATATCTGACGTCATAGCGAATACATGATTTTTTTCAACATTTTAGGATTTAGTTACATGAACCTGAACATTTAATGTATTATGTGAAATACAAAGATACGCAGATGCCCTGTGATATGTAGCCTATAGGTATGAAGAACCTGTCTTGCGTATTAA
Source organism: Homarus gammarus (assembly GCA_958450375.1). Classification (NCBI taxonomy): domain Eukaryota; kingdom Metazoa; phylum Arthropoda; class Malacostraca; order Decapoda; family Nephropidae; genus Homarus; species Homarus gammarus. The sequence continues at coordinate 733,718 of CAUDMG010002131.1, read as the reverse complement.
TGAGAAGCTGGAGTCCCTCTAAGGTTATTTTTACTGAAGTACTTAACCTATGAATCGTTTATCGTGGTGGTAATACAGGAAGGTCCTTATTGCCTCGTGGGGGGGGGGGGGGGGCCACACCTCACAGAAGCCCCACTACAACGCCAGTATTGAGAAGGGACAAAAGGGGCAACACAGTTCCTGCCAAGAGACCCCGACTTCCTCACAGCCTCGCCACTAAGGTGCTACTGTCATACACCTACACCACCACACCTGTTTTTCTATGACTGTCAATAAAATTATATCACATTTTCAGGACTAATTATTAAATCAATCCTATGATCATATGGTGGATAACCTAATAAGTCGATATCTACTCAATCACATATTCCAGGGTATTTTGTGGCTACTTGGACCGTATAGGTGTGTGGTAGGTGCCAGAGACTCACAGGAAGTACGTACACAGTAGCTTATCAGTATGAGTTACACTAACCTTTGGGTGTTGTCGGACTTGAGCCAGTAAAGTGTGGTAGAAACTAGTATCATTATATAACCACCTGAAACGGGTACAGTCTCACCCAAAAGTTGGTTAACTCTCCCAGCCAGCTATTGCTGCACTGCCTGCTTCAGATGTTTGAAACTGTCTCAGTACCAACCAGAACATGAAACTGATACGAATGAATCTAAAGGTTCGAAGTAACAGACTCAAGTTCATACACCTGAAGCAAGCAGTGAGTTAACGAGCCTTTGGGTGAGACTGTACCTCAACCAATACCCACAACATCAAACTGTTTACATCTAGAGAGGGAGGTGAGGCAAGAAATTTCTCCTCTTAGACAACTGCTACCACCACTCTAGGAGATACAGAGAGATGGTTAAGGGCAGGGAGGTCCAGCATCACCACAAACTGTTGTGGATCCCCTCTCACAACAAAAGAGGCACTCCAGGTGGTGGTGGCATTACTCGGGATGATGGTAAGAGACAAACACCTCAACACCTGTCGCTGTACTCTACTGTATGCGGCCAAGCTGGGGCTACCTCTGCCTCAAGGGTGGATGCTGTAATGCCCAAACTGCTCCAGGTTTCCACCAGAAAGTGGGGAGAGGAGACAGGAGTGGTGACGAGAGTGCCCATAAATAGTTATCATTTAAAATCATTACAGAGTGAGGAGAGAGGAGCGAGGCTGATAAGTGGCCCGGCGCGGGAGGTGAGACTTGACTGGCTGTCACCGCCCAACTCACAGCTCCACCAATAATTTTCCACTATTCGCATACACAGTGACATTGGCTCCAGCATACAAGACTTTATTAGTATCTCTAGCAGCTAAACCCGCCCCGCCTCATCCACTGACCAAACATCACTTACCACTATGCCATGCTGTGTTGACCTGACCCGCCACTAATACATATAAATTCTTTCTCTCTACCACCTGCAACTCAACCGTGGAGTTCATTAACCATAGGGGCCCCAGCCTTTGAACACACCATAAGCTTTCCTGTACTGTAAACATACCAACTAAGAATCACCCCAAGTCTCCATTTAGTGTTACTGGAATCGATGCTATTTTTTTTGTGTTAATAGACCATAAGCTTAAACTACAGATACAAACCTCACATAACATTTCCTGGGAGGCTTTCTTCCTGTATGATGGGACGCTATTCCTACAATGAGAAAATCCCCTTAAAAGGAAACTCCGATACTAATGCTTTCTCAACACTCAATAACAATAAAAATGCTCAAGAACCATCCCCAAGGAGACTCTATCAAAGGCAATACAGTTCTACATTAAACAAAATCAACACGACGGTACCCTGACACAGAGTCGGGTACGCCAAAACACCCCTGATATATACGGTACGATACGCCATCACACACACACAAAGACAAATATCCCGCTGAGTCACATAATTTAATGCACGACGAGAATCAAGATTTTCACTCCGGATAACAAGAAGATTCTTTATTACATTCACTTAAAAACGATTCTAAATACTGTACATTACCGATGAAGCAAAAAGGTCGACATTCTGAGGACTTAGTTTGTAAAAGATAGGATTATTATCAAACTAGGTCTCTGAAAATGGCATCTAATTCCTTCTTACAGCTGTTATAAATCTCTGTCTACTATCTGGCATGTACTGTAATACAAGCCAAGAGATTCTATAAGGTAACTAGCTATATATACTGTACCGTACCATCCGATGTCAAATTTAAAGAGCAGCCGTCTGTCGTATTAATCGTGGAATCCCCCAAAGCGATGAGGCTTAACACTACTGAGTTCAATACCTATTATAACTACTGTATTTGGTAAGTTATAAATGAATAATACCTTGGAAAATGATAAGAAAAAAAAAACTAATTAAATTAACCCTGGCAGGTATGGGTCATCGGTGCCAAAAATGAACTCCTCATCGTCGTCGGGCGTAAGATACGAGACAAGGAGCTTTACGATAATTCAATAAAATATACTATGTACTTTGAGACGCTCGTAAATACTATAAAATCCAGGGGCACTTTCCCAGGGAGCCGTGAAGCCTGGCACTACGACTGAATGTTAAACCCTCTTATAATTTCTCTTCAGGGTCCATCCTACACATTCCATTTAAACTTACTCGACCATACTTTAACAACAGTAAGTGGCCCCTTTACCTTGGGTACTCTGATAAATGCTTACTTGTGCCACATTGATTCCCTGCCACCGTCATCATCAGCACCGGGATTATGAATAATTATTGTCCATAATGCTACCAATTACCACACAGAGTATAGGTGTGTACCGGGCAGCCTTGTAGTGTAGGGTAGTGTTGAGAACATTAGTGTGTGAGGAGGTATAGGTGTGTTGGCAGCTTTCCTGCTCTCACCCCGGCGGGCAGCCACGTGCCAGACTTGGGAGGGGTGGAGAGGGAGGTAGGTAGGTGAGTGGGGGAGCTACTACCATCACGCCACCCTTGCTTGCCCACTCCTGCCTCGCCGACCCACTCTACAACAAAGGAGCACACCTTAATCACGTTGCTCGCCTAATAAAAACTGCCTTTAGTTGCAACTCTAAACAGCGGCTGCCGACACCATCGTTGAGCTCAGAGGCGGCTTACTTCTAGTTCCATACTCATACGGAGCAAACAACGACCCAAAGGAAAGTCATAAAACCGAGGTAGACAAATGAGAAAACGGCAGGTAGGGATGATGGAGATTCGCAGGGGCGTGGTGCAACTCCGCGGGGAGAGTCGAGGAACATCCACGACTCAACAAGATAAGGCGGCAGCAGCAGCAAGAACCTGACGCTGCCGGAGACGTGCAAGAATGGTAAGGGTGCGGGGGGGGGGGGTGTCTTCCACCCTCACTCCCCGCCCACCGGTAAGTTCTACGCTAACCGTGCAGCCAAAAATAGTTCCTCCTCGCCCCCTCCCCCTGAGCCACCGAGGGGAACCTCCGTCACGGAGGAATGCCAACCAAAGGTAATATTTATAGGCACCAAACGGGAAACCAAGATGAAGAGACAGCCAACTGCAGCCACTAACGCGTTACCTAATCCCTTAAATTACGACACTAAGAACATAGCGCCCAACAGAACAGTATATAGCTAGAACTATGGCCAGCCATTGTTCTAATAGCGTGGTTTATATATCCCACAAGATTAAGAAGATTTGGTAAATAAAGCATTTAATCCTTCGTGGTATATTCTACTGTCTAGCTTTAATAAAACTTGGTTGATAGTGATTGCCGTAAGCGACTCTTGGCACACTAACTTCTGCTATATGCCCCCCCCCCCCCCCATCAGACAGATTCATCACACACCTACGACATCAGGACAACTTAACCCCCAAGGCAGCTGACGAGTCTCGGTAAAATATAATACGGTAACGTGTCCATCACCCAACTGTTTACCGAGCTAACAATGTGTCTGTCAAGTTGATGGCTCGACCTTAATCCATCAACAATGAATTGAGCGTTGCCAAATACTTCATCCTTACCTTCCCCATGTCACGTCATCTCGCCCGACTGTACATACAACTACGGTATTTAACAAAGCCTCGGTAAAGTGATCTTCTCAATGCCCCTACACCCTCATGTCTCCTTAGGTTGATGGTGTAGTCCTTCTCAGCTACACTTTAAGATTTTTCCTTCAGTCCAGCACGTCAGTTTCAGGGAACATCTTGCTTTTTTTTTACCTTGCATTATTTGGTTTCAGTCTTCGAAGCTTTTTTTTGAGTCGCAGGCATAATATGGCCTAAGCTGCTGTGTCGCCAAGGAAGTAATTACCTCAATCAATCAATCTTGGGTAACTCAAGTGCTTCTAGACACACAATATTACACACGCATTACATAAAGTCTTATGTTTGTAATATAAGACAAAATATACTAAATAAATACGTGAATCAGTCTAAGAAATGTTTCAGCTATACATATAAGTGAAAAGAATACATGCAGTGCAAAGCCTTGTATCTACTCATATATACATAACGTCATCCTGAAGCAATATCCACCCATCTAGTCCCTAAGCAGCACACATGAAGCAACTTTCTACTGTAACATATGCACGACACACTAGTAGTATTAAAAAAAAGTGGAAAAGGGTAATAGAATATATGCTAGAGAAGAACATTCAAATCAATAATAATAACCATGACCACAGCCCACAACGTCCTATAATAGACGGGAAAACACTGACAACTGAACCCCTCCCCTCTCCATCAGGTCTGTTTGGGATAGGATCACACACGAAGTTTCATAAAAATCTATTCCTATTTCTTGGAGTCATCGCGTCCATAAAAGTCAGTCGAGCACTCCTATTAGTGAACAAGATATAATCATAAAAAAATGTACTTATTATCGTATATAAAACATATGGGCTAATGGTCGAATCACTAGCTCAGTAGGTTCATCCTATTTCGTGTTCACAACTAGACATACTGTACAGACAGGCTCGCTTACTTCTTCCCCGCTCTACTACGAGGCAGGGCAAAATAAAGACTATAACGGAGTATCAGGAAGCAATTACGTGCTGCAATTTGAGCGCTTGTCTTCCCGATGTAAAGAGCGCATTAGCTACCCTCTTTATCCAGTAATATAATCGTAAGAACAGAATAATCGACTCCAGCGGGAATCCCAATAGTTATAGAGTTTTTTTAGGGTAATAGCCACACCATTATTGATCGTATTGTCAATTTGCGGAAGGTAACTTGGGTTCATACCTTAAGAACAGGATAAACTGTCAACATATCCTGGCGTTTCCCTCGACAGTCAGTGACACGCTCATAGGGGGTCTACTTGGGGCGGACTTTAACCCCACCTCTCCTCTGATAGCGGAGGTCCTCTTGTACAGTAAGAGCAGCAGCCTACATTGACCTCTAGTTACACAAACCCATACGATACCATTGGTGCAGTTTAATGAATCCGACTTACCATTATGGACAATAAGTAATAATAGCAGCGGTATCCACAGGGCCTGAGCCAGTGTTGAAAGCTGATGATAAATGAAAGGATCCTCTTGGGTATGTTTGTTTGTGGGTGTGGGAGGGAGCGTGGACGACCATGAATAATCCCCCACGGGTCGTGAGGGCCACAAGACGCCGCCACGGCCGATATGAGGCCTCAACAAAAACATTCCGACGTTTGGTTGAGGGCCATCCCCGCCAGGACAGACCCGCCATTGTTTTGGTAGTCTCCCGTTAACTTGCCGCGGCGCCCGCTGTAACGCACCACACTCACCTGTAGTGCAGGACGTCACTAGGTTCATGTCATCCTGCACCGTCCCACACGTCTTGTGGCGCACCACACTCACCTGTAGTGCAGGACGTCACTAGGTTCATGTCATTCTGTATCAAAAACTGTACATGTCATGAGACATCACTAGAGTCACGTCACCCTAAACTACCCCACAGGTCTTGTGGCGCAGCACACCTGTAATGCAGGGCACCATTAGGTTCAAGTCATCATGCAACATCCCACACGCCTTGCCCGGTCCATGCGGATGTCCCAAACGGCTTTTAAACGTTTGGCTCCGGTGTTTAAGATACCCCCGCCCAACACCTCACGCAATATGCATTCGCCTCTTCCTGCGAGACATATAGAAGTTGAAAAAATTACTTCCAAACTGTAAACTGTCCCCGGAGAGCTAACGCTGAGACTTACACCTAACAATCAAACAAATAATGTACAAGCTGCGGGCAGCCAAGTACAGTGGAGTGGCTGGGTGTAGTGTAGTAGTGCCTGGGTGTTGTGTGTAGAGTTAGTGTAGCGCTTGGGTGTGTAGTGGTTAGATATATTAGATTCGGTGTAGTACTGGGTTTGGCGTGGTGTATTGCAGGGGCTGGGTGTGGCAGAGTATACTAATGTGACTGGGTGTGGCAGTGTGTACTAATGTGACTGGGTGTGGCAGAATGTACTATGTGACTGGGTGTGGCAGAGTGTACTATGTGACTGGGTGTGGCAAAGTGTACTAATGTGGCTGGGTGTGGCAGAGTGTACTAATGTGACTGGGTGTGGCAGAATGTACTATGTGACTGGGTGTGGCAGAGTGTACTATGTGACTGGGTGTGGCAGAGTGTACTATGTGACTGGGTGTGGAAAAGTGTACTAATGTGACTGGGTGTGGCAGTGTACTAATGTGACTGGGTGTGGCAGTGCACTTATGTGACTGGGTGTGGCAGTGTACTTATGTGACTGGGTGTGGCAAAGTGTACTAATGTGGCTGGGTGTGGCAGAGTGTACTAATGTGGCTGGGTGTGGCAGAGTGTACTAATGTGGCTGGGTGTGGCAGAGTGTACTAATGTGGCTGGGTGTGGCAGAGTGTACTAATGTGACTGGGTGTGGCAGAGTGTACTAATGTGACTGGGTGTGGCAGAGTGTACTAATGTGACTGGGTGTGGCAAAGTGTACTAATGTGGCTGGATGTGGCAGAGTGTACCAGTAGTAATGTGGCTGGATGTGTTGTGGATAGGTATAACAGATGTGGAATAATGGATATATATAAACAAGGTGTGGAGTAACAGGTAGAGTCAACAGGGTGAGGTAGATTGGGTAGGTATAGCGGTGTAGTGAACTGTTACGGGTAGAGAGGCTGAGGGTAAGACCATTCATTGTTGTGACTCAGAGCTTAAGGGAGGGGCGAACCTGAGCGAGACAAGAGTAAGGGCAGGTAGGTAGAGCAAGGTCAATTATAATACGGTAAGCGGATAGGGGTCGGTGTGTGTGGGGGGGGGGGGGGGGAGGGGAACGGGAGGAGGTATGGGGTGGCGGAGGGGTGATGTGAGCGACTAAGGAAGTGTGTGACTAGTGACCTCAAGAATGGCACAGAGAGCGCCAAGCCGAACCCCACACTCCCCCTCACCACCCATTCATGTCTTGTTTCTCCTCTCTCCCTTCTGTCGTCTTCCCACTCTCTCTACGATGACGACCACGTAGGGAGAGAACACTGTCCCCACACCAGAGAATGACCTCCCTCACCCCCCTCTCCCACTATATTAAACCAAGGAATTAAAACAACTGACGAGGGACAAAGTTCGTCGCCAAGCGCATATACACAGAAACAACTTGACCAAAGACAGGGGGATGACCAGGATACACAGCGACTTATGACAGCAACCTTAAAAATATATGTATATATTCGACCGTCAATCTAACCGTTTCTGGTCTATTAAGTTTATACACCTCAGAAAAATAAAAGAAAGGTGTACCGGAAGTAGTAACATAAAACCAAGTAAATAATTATATCAGGAGGTCTAATCATACTACTACTGTAATAAGTTCATCAAACATCCACAAGAAATTATTCAGGTCGTTTCATGAGGGTCTACATTCACCCTGTGTACCGCTAGTTTAGAACTGTGGCCGGGGGTAGAGGAAGGTGGGGGCAGAGGAGGGGCGGGGTCGGGTAGTTTTTTGTTTTTTTTTGTAGAGAAAAGAGGTGTGAAAGAAGATTAGAGGTGGGGGAAGGAAGTTATAGTTCGGAAATTGAAAAAATTTAGGAGGAGGTAAGAGAGGGCGGGCTGACTAAGCTAATAGTGTGTTAGGGTTGTGTCATGGGTTAGTTATTGTCTGTCGGTACAGGCACTAGACATCCTACCCTGTCCCATATATGGGCGTTTTAAGGGCCTTATTTCATATTCTGCCGACCCTACCAGCGGATGCTGGTCTAGGGAGGTTGTCAATTGCCTGACCAAGCAGATCGGGGGTGGTAATGGACCTTTTGAGATTTGTTAACTTTTTGGGAACCATGTATGGTTGTTGTCATTATCTGGTGGGAGTCTTTGAAGGAGTTCTTGCTCTGATCGTTCCATCTTTTGCCAGATTCTGCTGGCCAGGGTGTGCAGCTGCTGGTTGATGGGTTTTATTATCAGGTCTCTATGTATCTCGACTGTGGTTCTGGTGAAGGGGTACCTCTCACCTGTGACGAATCTTAGGGCTTCATTTTGGACCACCTGTAATTTTAATATTTGAGTGGTGCTCATAGTATGAAGAGGTACTGCTGGGTAAGTTACTGTATAGTGAGGATGGGGAGTAGGACTGGCGGAGGTGTGGCAGGCTGGTATCAGAGGAGGGGGGCTGGCCATGGATACCGGGAGGCACGAGCGAGTGGGGAGGGGCGCTAGGGAAGGGGCTAAGAAAGGATGTGGGAGGTTGAGAAGAAGGGCAGAGGATAGAGAGGGGCGGAGGGACGGGGTGAAGTAGGCTGAGGATGGAAAGGGACGGAACAGGTTGGGGGGGGGGGGGGCAGACCTGGACCACACGCTGTCATTCAGTGGATATTGACTCAGGGAGTAATTGATCTGCCACACCAGGCCTGCCCACTCCACCCTACCCCCGCATAGCCCCTCCCTACCTCTACCCCCACATACCATCCCAGGGCACCACAAAGCCACAACTGGACCTCATGTATCTGTTCCTTTCTCTCAGGGATACAACAAGAGAGGGGTCACCTACCGTACCTACCTTTTCATACACCACATGAACTTAGAGGTGTGTATATTGTATACCCGCAGTCCTGAATTGCCTACATTAACATACATACTGAATCAATGTAAACTTGTATGACAAATCAATGAATATCTATTTCATCTTAATCTTCCTTCCTTTGTGCTCAGCAAGTAACAGGACAATTATATTTTCGTTTGCGAGGTTACTATTCCTGGGTACGAAAAAATCTCCATCGTTAAATTGAAAACAAACTCCTAATCTACGCTAACCCTCACAAAACCCACAGTAACTGATATACCGTAACACATAAAAATACTGTACCATCAAAGTATGTACTTGTTCTGATATGAAAGGATATGAACCAAAAACAGGGTACAACACAGAAGCTCCAAAGTCCAAGGTAAAAAAAAAAAGCGTTCACCAGAGGGACTAAAAACGCGGGAGCTCCAGAATTCTTCGCCAACAAAACACAGCAGAATGCAAGTATGGACTCGTGAACCTAAACCCCGATACACCAAGACACAGCACACGCACACCAACACATACCATGTTTACAGTAGTGGAGCCGCATAACTCGGTACGGTACGTTTCACCAGGGGCACAAACCCACTCCCCTGCGACACATTTGGCGCCCTGACACGACTGGCCCCTCACTGACACCCCATTCCCTCATCTCCTGCTCTTTTTCACCATCTTCTCCCAACCTTTCTATTTCATCTTCTCATTATCAATCATTTCCCACGTCCCATTTAATGCACTACCTGCTCTTCTCCCCACTCGTTTGCCCATTTGCTTTCTTCCCTCCCTACAAGATATGTTCATGACGGCCCAAGGTCGTTCCTGCCCTTCACATCCCCGAGAAAATAGAATAAAATTGTCTAAGATGGAATTGAAAGAGGGAGTGCAAAAGGCGGGGAATGAAGTGTGTGACATATGGTAGATATAATATTGCAGTAACGGGTTAAGATATTGGTGTGGGAGGTAAGGAATAGCACACACAGTCAGCCCTTAGTGAGACAAGACGTGTCCTGTAAGCGCACCAGATTGGCTGAGTTGTCCCCCCCCCCCCCCCTCCTGCTATATCCCAACTCCTTACCAAGCTCACTATATATCATACAGTATTTGTATCACTTATGTTACTTGTATATCATTTGTCAATCAAGAGACCCATTCCCCAATTATGTATTATGTAACTATATTTTCAGCCTTCCGGCTGCCATGCTCGTTCAATAAACCGTTATCATTATTATTTTATTATTATCTCACACACACACACACGAAGAGAGAGACAAGAGATAGTTTCGTAATTCTGTGCAGTACTAACAACCAAAATAAGAATGCAATCAGGTACAGTAAGCACAGTTTTATGTCCTTTTAATTTGATCTTGACTTATCAAGGCACAAAATTTTCGCGGCACCCCAAGGGGTCCCCATAGGTGATACAATCAGTGTCTTTTTTGTGAAAGCATCATCAACTTTGATGGAATTTTCTGGATAAAATTGATATCACAGGGAAAACATCAATGACATTTGATGTGTATTTCCTCGGCGAATCTACCGCAATTAGTCCCACCCTTCTACAATGATTCATTCCCAGAGTTATTGTGAAAAATGTATTTTCTGATCACCGCACCTTGATGTTTTTGGCTCCCCAAAAAAGTTTGGTCAGATTTGGTTGAGATATACTGAACAGTACTTCATTACTGTACTATACATTATTGGCGATGATGCAGAAACACACATGGTCATTCAAATACTGTATCTCACCAACCTCTTTGAGGCAAGGTAGCTACAGTCATAACACTAACTCATGACTACTGTACTAATACCATACTACTACAACTACTACTGTGATAATAACACAAATACAGCTCCTCCCCGACTTACGACGGGGTTAGGGACCCAAATCCAGGTCGTAAGTCGAAATGGCCGTAAGCCGAAAATGCTAAAATAATACATAGAAAATCTAAAATGGGTGTCTCTTTTTCTTCTCAACACCACAAAACTCTCACTTTTACGCTTGCCAACCATTTTAAAGTGAATTACAAACGAAAATTTTGTCTGTGTACCGACGTTGGGACTCGAAAATACATAATTTGACAAAATTTTGGTACGAATGCGGCAGGTCGTAAGTGCGGGTGGTCCTAAGTCGAGTAGATCGTAAGTCGGGGAAGAGCTGTAGTTTAACCCAGTTTATTGTTGAGAATTGGGGACACAAGACCACTGATCTCAGATCACAATGTTTAAGACATCATGACAATTTATTACTGCACAGGACTGTACACAGATCTATTATCATATAACACTATATAAGTGATGTGAAGAAAACACCGGAGACAACAGTGAAAGATCTGGACAATGACAAAAAGGCATCACTAAACACCATAAGTAACTTAGACAATACAGTTCATGAAGTGGATTGTTGTACTGTATAAGTACAGTACTGTACTGTGTATGGGATGGCTGAATTATTGTAGTGGTTATTCTTAGATCTTGGATGAACCGGTAGTTTTGCTTAACTTGATATATGCACACCCCTGCAGTTTATGTTGGGTAGTCAGGGGTGTCAGTGTTTGGGGCTAACTACTGTAAAGCTGATCTAACAAAATCTAAGTCACAGGTACAATTGAGTCGAGTGGTTGTAACTTTAAGAGCGTTCAGGTAACGAGACATGGTCAACAGTTGGCAGTGGGCTATTATAGAGGGTCAACATGGTTGGAATTAAAATAACATTTTACACTCAGTTTTGATGTTACAATTAGCGGGGGACTCATGTTCAAGGTCACAGTTGGCCGAGATGTTACAGTACTATTTAGACAATATTCTAATAAACTGACAGTAGGCTAGAGCACTTTAGGGAAACCGTGCAGGTGTAAATATTCACACCTGTAGAGTACTCTATAACCTTTATTTAATAGTACTGTAATAACATATAATTGTCTTCTTTATGTACATCCAAAAACAGTATATTGATGTTTGTTCATCATATTAAAAACCTAAAATTTCCACCTATTGTAATTACTGTATGTAGAACCTCACTTCCTCCATTCACTTTCTTTATACAGGTACTGTATTTACATACCGTTCTTGTCAAAAATTCCCAAATAAAGATGAACAAAATTCGAAGTTGCTAATAGTAGCAGTTAACCTTTTTTATTGTATATTCGGTACATAATGGCTTTACAATTCTTCCAAAAATGCATGTAAAGTACAGTATTAAACACGAACTTTTCTTGTAAACATAATCTACTGTACTGTATTTACCATTCTTAATGTAACTTTTAAACACTTCAAGTAATCAAAATATAATACTGTACCAGTTACCCAATACCATTACATAAGAATGGAAGAAACTGCAGCGGGCCTATTGGCCCATACTGGGCGGTCCCATTTACACCCAACACCTATCGCTCATATATCCATCCAACCCATGTTTGAAGCAATCCAGTGTATTCGAGTTAATGATGATGTTTGGTAACTTGTTCCACTCATTCACTACTCTTATTCCAAACCAATGTACTGTACTTGCTACAGTAGCTATTCAGTCTCTTCTCTACACAAAGTACAGTATAGCTATAAATCTAGTCCACCATGCACACAAAACTACAACTGTTTACAATGAACATGCACGGGTAATGAAATAATCTTAGCAAATACACTACTGTACAGGTGACAAAATATGATTACACTTACCATATTCAATGAAGTCCGACACAGTCTTCTCACGTCTCAATGATGAGTTTGTGCACTCATCAAACAGAACCAACAGCACATCCAAAAGGGTTTCAACAGAGTAACTCTGGCCACTTGTTTCAGCAGGCCCAGAGAGGAAGAGCCGCTCCAGATCCTGAAGCCGTGTTATTGCCTGGCTCGTATCTTGAATGGCGACAGTACCCCCGTCTCCTCCTCCTCCTCCTCCTGTGTCTTCCTGTCCGTCACCCATCATTGGCAGGGGGATGTCTCTTCTTAACTATTACTGTCTTACCTTTACACACTCAAATACGGAAGAACGAAATTTCACTTAAGGCGCCATCGAGATTTGAGTTAAAAAAAAAAGGGGGGGCAGCCGTATAGGGTTAGGTGCTTTCTTATAAAAATCGATTAATCTCTGTCATTATTGTGACTCACATTTTTCCTCTCTAAGCACCATCTAGATATCGATCATGTTGACAGACATCTCTGTCCCAATTTTTATTAATCTTTTGCTAGGCTGACCTCCCCATACACAAAACTGCACAAAATAATTTAATCTTTTCATTTATGAGCAAATTGGATTGATCATGAAGGCACATCAAGTAACACTGCTCTTGGGGGTGATGGCTGAGGTTCCCGACGGATCACAAGTCCCCCACTGGAGAGCCGATGTCGTTGAGAAATAAACACGACTTTCCCAAGGTAGAGCCGGGCTGTGGTGAACCACCTCTGAAAAAAGAAAATAGCAGCCATTAAATTATCATATAGTACAATCTACAAATCTTTGTTTTTAGCCATCAAAATAAATAAGCCAAACAGAAACAAAATTGATGCAAAATCAAAAAAATAATGAAACCCTTTGAAGAAATCATAATACTGTAGGCCTATCTTTTACTATATTTAAGTTATTTCTAACTAGCATATTACTGTACATACTACTGTACACCAAATTTATTAAATACTGCCGCTTAAATAATTCGTTCACTGTGGTGACTCATTTCCCTGATAGAATAGCCACATGTAGAATTTGTCTAAGTATTTTTCTAGTCGCACTTAAAAGATTGGCCAAATACATCAGTGAAAACTTTTCATCTTTAATTGTATACCCAACAGCTTAATAAAAATTCTCAAAGCCAATTTCATCTGACAAAGATGTATCTTGAACTACTACTGTAGTCATAGGTTTTACCTAACCTGATATCTCAGACAGTCCTAAAACTTTCCTGAGAAGGAACATGACAGAATATATCCTTGTGTTTAATAGACATCTAACAAGGACCCTCTTCAAGCTGCACCTCATCACTTAATGGAGGTAATCCTCTTACTGTACAACATTGGGAATTCCCTCACTTATCCACTCGAATGTCAAGAACTAAATACAGGTACAGTACTGTACTCCTTTAACTAAACCATGTTACTAAACACTTTCCATCTTAACCTTAATAAAAATTTTAACTTTTAGTATTATGTTACATTATTTCTTAAAATGAGTCAGGTACCAGTCAATCTACCAAGATCCAAACCGAGCCAAGTGCTGTGGGCTTGTCCTAAAAAACCCATTAGCTATAACCCTAACTTAACATGGGGAAATACCCCCAAGTCTAAGCACAAAAGCATTCATATTCCCAACCTAACCTGAGGTCTGGAAGCTGAAGCTCTCATTCCAGGCAAATTCAATTTTGAATATTAAATTCCATTCATCATCAAAGCATGGGACAGCCATATCTAAACTATGAGCCTTCCAACTGCTAACGACAACACAGAATAATATTTAGTAGTGTTTGTGTAAAGCCAACAGCTGCTCCCAACTTGGCTGTACTGTATACCCTGTATGTCGTCAGAACACAACCTGCTCATCTGAAAGCAGATACAGTACTAATTCCCTGAATTCATTGCTACTGTATAATTTATAATAGGATCACATTCAGTAAAAATAATCAATACAAAAAAAAAATTACTGTAAGTACAGTACCAGCACTACTCAATCAAAAAATGTACTTAAGAAGAAGTACAAAATACTATCCTTCAAAACTATGTACAGGTACTGTACATGAAAGTACAAAGTGTGGTACAGTATATACTGTACTTATTCCAAAACATACCGATACTGGTACTCAAGCAGAAAAAAGTAGTGTGTTTCTGGTCTTAACATTTAGATAAATGTTACAACATATTTGCCAGATATTAAGAACAAAGATACAGAATATCAACAAACTAGATCTACAGTACAGGTATTTATATTCTATACTGTACAACAATTGAAAAATTTGAATTATTTTTCAGCAACTACCAGGTAGTCATTTTCCAAACTGTTACATACTGTGGCACTTGTGGAGCTAATTAGTCCAGCCAAGAAGAAAAGCCATTTACACTCAGGAAGAAGCATGGGAATGTTGGCATAGAATGACACCTGTATTATGCACAATAACACTCACATACAGAATGGCCAAGATGCACCCATAAGTAATGGTCACAGTCAAAGGGAATTAGATAAGGTCACAATCAAGTCAGGTAATTATATTTGATGAACAGGGGCCAACAACACCAGGTACTGTACAAAAGTTTTAGGCCCTGGAAAATCAACCCTCTATACTGTACTTGTTGACTATGATGAGTTGATTTATCCTGACACAATATTTAATGTACAGCAATCCCTTTCCTAATTCCCAATCCTCTACTGTATACCCCAAACTGATATGAAATACATTTTTTCCTCAGGGAAATATGACACTGTCTTGCCAGCTAAGAGGGTGCTAATGCCCAGTGCCCACTCCAAAAATGGATTAGCAATAGAATGGGTATCAGTAATCAGCTGTAAAATTTGATTTAAATTTGTCTAAAGGCAATTAATATACCATGTCATCAGGTGACCATGGTTAATCCAAACAAGTGCCTTAAACAGTAATAATGATGATGTTTCTTACAATAATACCCCCCAAAAGGGACTACCGGTATCACAATTATTAATATAGTAAACAGGCTTTGCAATTTTCTTAATATTATGTAAATGATCAATTTGGATATAGAGTACAGTACTGTACAGGGTACTCAACACATGAACTAACACAACAACCTATACGTATACTGTATATACCTAACCTAGGATGAAAGTTTAGTAATAACTTTGGTTATGCAGGAAAAGTTCTATAGGTCGGTGCACATTGTGTTTTGTGTTTGTCACTCATCAGATACAACATGGCGTCAAAGTGGACAAGTGACAGCAGCATCTGTGCTTACCTGTGCAGGTATTTACTATACAAATAGGGACAAAAACTCGAATATGAAAAGTGCTTGTATTTCATTCCATCTACTTAGACTTGAGGCAAGAAATAAAGTTTAATTTATAGATTTTCCATTAGACGACTGGATAACCCAGGCTACGGTCTTTAAATATTACTTTAATATACTATTTAAGGACAATTACCCAGGTTATCCAGCTACCTATCAAAATCTCTGCAGAAGAAAACATTTATCTTACCTCAAGGCCAAAGCTAATAAGCTCAATGAATAATTTTTTTATTATTCAGGTTTTTGTGCCTAAGTTTTCCCATAAATAAGAATGACAAATATTGCTGCAACACGACTGCTTTGAAGACACCCTCTTGCACATGAAAATACAGTAACAAACACAATATGCACCAAAAACCTATTAAGAAACTTTCCCCCATGTGAGGTTTTGTCTGACATTTGTCCAAATGAAACTAATAAAAGTCTTTTAGTAACCTAATTTAATAATAATGTAATAATAAACTTCCATCTAAGGTTAGGTACTGTAGGTACCGGTATGCTGTTTTGTTTTTTAGTATACAGTGAATCGTCAAACGATTACATGTACTGTACATACAGTACGCATAATTATACAGTACTGGATTGGAAAACTGCAAATCCTCCGTACCAACTACAGGTGTATTATTATTATCAATGTCTTAGTTGTCCTTTTTGGGATATTATTATCATTATTAACATACGAAGGAAGAAATTTATCAATCTATAAAATATTTTTGGAAGTTGTTGCTGCTGCTGTTCTTTGTTATTAGTGAGTATGAAACAACAGCGTTATTACCATATTAATGCCTAGGAAATGTTTCAACAACGACGATGCATCCTGATGCTCTGGGAAACAAAGATTGTAGTGGCAAGCATACCAGTATCAGCTGCATATTTCTTGATGAAAGAAAAACTAGGGGGAAAACATGAATAGAAAATGTACTGTTTCTCCACCCAAATTTGCTTATTCTTGAGGTAAGAAATAGTTTCCCTCCTTAGATATTTTCCCTTAGATGGCTGGTAACTGTAGCCAGTCCTTAAACTTTACACACACACAAAAAAAAAAATAAAAATAAACTGATAAAAAAAACTAATATAACCATAAAATTCCCCCAAATTCGGATTTTTCCCAGAACTTTCCTGTACAGTATTTCCAATGTAGAGGGTTCAGGGTGTGGGCAGTGGGGACATCTTTGGGGGGTTAGAGAGCGTCCACAGCAAGGCGAAGATTAATCTTTCCAGGTATTATAATCATCTTTAATATGCATCTCATCCTTATATAAATGCATTTGAACTGTATTTATTGAAGATACCTTGTATAGTGATCAATAATTCTGTTAACTCCATTAATATGGTTTAAAAATCATTTCTAATGTATATTAACATGTCTGAGAGGGAATCTTTGAGACACTAGAGCAAAAAATGTCAAGTTTATAAATGTAAAAATATTAAATAAAAATACCGTAATGAAGGCATGGTAAGGTATGTATTATGTTTAATAATTCTGCTGAGTTTAGTAAACTGGAAAAGGTTTAAATAAAAACAAAATATGATGACAAAGTGGATACCGATTGGGGAAATAGTAATGTTTTTATGAATGAATCGAGGAATGGCTTCACTGGTCAAGGAACTACTCCAATAGTAAGATCAACATAAAACATTAAACCCTTTATCTAAATTGTAGGCAGTCTGCTAGTTCAAGAGGTAAGAGCCTTCATTAAAACAGGCCATACTTCAGCCTGATACCTGGTAACTAGCAGAGGGTGTAGCAGCAGTGGTAGTGGCAGAATTTCCACTCCCCGCACCATCACTTGACCATCACGGGAAGTCTACCTCTTCCTGTTCCCAATATACTTGTTCTGCACTCCTCTTGCTTCATCAGCATCACTGATATACCATCCTCTAGGCTTATTTTACGGAATTTCTCAATATATTAAAGATCTACAACGAATATCTCCCCAAAACGACATAATTATGTGTGGGAAAAAGCAGGGAAGGAGGAGGGGCCGACCCATCCACCACAGCCGACAACTACAGCTGGGCTCAACTGCCCCGTTCTAAATCGATATCTTCTCTAAATATCGTCATTTTCGTTTATCCTCACCACTAGAGCACAAACCTAAGTTACCAACATGCTTTACTGAGAAACTCACCCCATTGCTCTTCCAATAACGCGTGATTTTCAAGTATATTCCATAGTTTCCACAGCAGATCACACGGAGCACAGTCCACTAACCCCCCAGGCAACCCCCTACTGGTGACTCCTCGGACTAGCGCTATAGACGTTACAAACTTCTCACTCTTTAACCCGGTAAAAACAAAAGAGCAACAACTAGAGGATCCGATAATATTATTCCATATCTTAAATTTTCATACATACAGAAATTGATATGTTATAGAATACTGGAATCTTTGCATGATAATATTTTAGGAATTGTTATGATAGGGGCGGATCTTTGAGAAAATCTGCAGCGTCAGTCATCGGCGAAAAATCTCTGAAACTACTTTAACTGGGAAGTGAAATACAAATAAGAGAATACCACAAAACTCACAGGGGTATCCGTGAAACGTTAAACTACTCTTTGATTACTGGCGGCGACATACAAAGGCTTCATAGCCTCGCTCTTAATGGAACGCACGACTTTTTAATGCAATAATACAACTAAAACTTTCTTAAAACAAAAAATAAAGACATTTGATGAAAATAGATTTAAATCTCTGCTTTAGCAAGTTATGGTCTGTACCAACTTTAGCATTACTGCACATACCGGTCGAAAATGAGATTGGTACCGGAATATTTGTTGAGAAAATTAAACCATTTAACCCCCCAAATAATAATAGAGAACATTATTTAAAAGATACAGGTTTCTAAAAGACAAAATCACATTGCATATTTTTCAGGCAACGTAAGAGTACAGTACCGACTTGTTAGTGAAAAACCTATGAGCACGTGTGTGTGTAAACCCAGCAAACATAACGTAATTACAACGTTTCTAGAAAGTTATTTTTTACTCTGGAAAACGTTCAATAAAAACGTTGCGAAAATATAGCAACAACATTTTTCAGGGGATAAGCATTACGCAGAGATGATAGTTTTGTCTATACATAAGCTTGGGTGCCTAATCTTCGGGTGAAATAAGCTGGGGTGACTACTCTTAGGGATAAATAAGTTAGGGTGGCTAATCTTAGGGTTAAATAAGCTGGGGTGGATAATGTTAGGGATAAATAAGCTGGGGTGCCAAATATTCAGGTGATCTGTTTAACGTTATCCCAGACATGGCCATTATAATATTTAACCATAAAGTAACCGTATAATTGGTTAAGTTTGGTTAAGGTCATGTCAGTCAGGTTAAAGTTATGTTAAGATTCACTACGTTAACATTTTGTTGGATCAAATGTTATGTTGGGTTGATGTTATTTTCTGTTTGTTAGGTCAATATTCTGCTAGATTAAGGCCACTTCAGGTAAAGTTAGGTCAAGGTTAGGAAGGTAAATGTCAAGTTAAGGTCATATTAAGTTTTGAATAAATTGAAGATATAGTAGGTTAAATGTTAAGGTTTTGTTAAGATAAGGTCTTGTTAGGTAAGGTTAAGTTAATGGTACGTTAGGTGAAGATTGTGTCAGGTTAATTTTCTTAGGTTGGTGTTATTTCAGGTTAATATTTTGTTAGGTTAATATTTTATGGAGATTCATCACCAAAATAACCTCTTTAACAACCCAACACAAAACACTATCATATGCCTGCCTCTCCTCGTACCTAAACTGGTTCCCGTTGTAGTCACTTACTGGACAACAGGTATACATCACTGAACTAATCCTTCCGTAAGAAACATCAAATTAAATCCTATAATAAAAACGGTGTGGATTTAATAGCCGTGGATATAAAATTATCCTCATTGATATAAATAACCAGATAATATTAATACTGTAATACACTTATTATAATGAAAAAAGTAGTTTATGTTATCTTTAAAATATGCATAAAAAAATTGACCAGCTAAGAGGCCGGTGTTCCGTAGGTTAGTATGGCAAGGATTATGTGAGAAATGCCTTATTTATTTATTTTACATTGAATTTACTTAAGGATGAGGTTAGGTTAGGTAAGGTTTAGTGTGGGTTGAGAATACAATATTGTGTTGTTGTTTTTTTTACAAAACAATGTATTGGCTATTGATGGGGTAATTCACTTATTATTGTTAGTTTAATTGGATTACCTTTTTAGGCTATTTCACCTGATAATTAGACATTAACACGATCTGGGTGGATTGTTTATTAAAGTTTAGGTAAGGTTGGGTTAGGTTAAGTTGGGCTAAGTGAGGTTAAGTTAAGTAAGGTTAGGTTTTGTTAGGTAGGCTCGTTTAACCATCAGGGACAGACTGTCTAGATATCTGAATGACCTACTAGTTTTGTTGCTTGATTCACCTTCTTCTCACAATGGCCCGATAAATTAAGTTCCTTGTCGACACACACACCCAGGGTCCTATGTCAGTTCTCATGTACAGAACCAAATACGCAATGTGCTTGAATACCTCCCATGTAAATGTGAATAACAAAGTGTGAGGCCAGACATACTGCCTCACACGCCTGTTCTCACGCATTTGTGAATAAGTTACCCTTTATGTATAGAACTAAACAAATAATGTAAATGAAATACTGTGTAACTTTCAGTGCCATAATATCCTGACAACGGGGGTTAATTATTATGACCCTTTGTAAACTCTACTCTGTAATCCTTTTGTGCTACCATTCACAGGATGAGTGTGGGGTTCACAATAAAGTAGTCGCTGCAAGCGGCAAAATCAAAAATCAATTTTCACATTCTGTTTCCTGGTGGGATATGTGACACGCCTCATTACTGTTGGTACGACCTAGGTGCATCCTCTTGTTCGTCGTGACATTGAATCTTCACAGCCATTTCTTCGACCAGTCTTGAAGCTGACAGAGATCTTTCTGTAGCTCTTCGCTGTCTGTTTGGTTCTTAAATTCCCTGAATAACTTGGCATCCACAACATTTGTAAGGCGGAGTGTATAGCTTCACACATTATTCACCTCCAAACACCTTAATTAGTTTCAGAAACTCTAATTATTTTCAAACACCGTAAATAATTCAAAACTACAAACAAAAACAATTAATTACATTGAACATATAGTAAATTAAAAAAAAGTTTACAAAATTAAATACATTATATTCAGTTTATATTATTGGAATTTATTTTGCAAAATGAAATTTATTTGTTTATTTTACTCACTATAATAAAAATCTAATTAGATAAAAAATAATTTGATTATCTATTATCTTAAATATAGACAATTATCATGACATAATTAATCTAAGTTTGATTATCATAAGAATAGTTTATTTTTCAAGTCTTACACAAAATGGCCAACAACAAAGCCTGATCACCAGGGCCGGATTAAGCTTAATAGGGGCCTGAGGCACAGATCAACTTGGGGCCCCCTACCCTCAAGGTATATATATATAGCAAGAACAAAATATACCAAAATTTAGCACTGATTTCATCAATATTAAGCTTCTGCAAAATAACACATTCAATGTTCATAAGAGAGAGAAATTGAGAAGTTGCTTGGACATCGTTGAACGAAGTTCATGTTTTATATGCTTCAACTTCGAGAATGTTTGGATTTGCAGGCTCCTTAGAGTCGGGGGGCCTGAGGCCAGTGCCTCATGATTAATCTGGCACTGCTGATCACCATAGCAAAAACTCCAATTTAATGAATGAAAAAAATTTAATAATACTGTACTGTATACCCAAAGCCTAATTAAACTGAAAAAAATAATTAATTGAAGGTAGGTAATTAATATGCCAAAAGCCTAAAAATCAAATAATGTCAAAAGCCTAAATAAACTGAAAAAAGGTTGAATTTGTTCAGGAAAAAGGCTTTTTAACCTCTTATTGTTATATTTACTTTATTTAACCTCTTATTGTTATATTTACTTTATTATTGAACATTATTAGTGAGTTGCTTCCCCATCTGGAGTAGTTACCCCATCTGGTCCCCAAGATATGGTAGGGACTGTCAATTGATTGAAAATGTCAAAGAAGGGCCACCAAACTGGTGCCTACACTTCAGCTATCCAGAGTGTTAGAGCACCTGCTTATACTACAGATGGACAAGGCGGGACCTAATTGAGGTGTACAAACATCTCAAAGGGCACTACTCAGTCGAGTGTCCATACCTGGAGCTGGCGGACGCTCACTCCACAAGGGGTCACATCTCAAGGTTGAAGAAGCCGAAGTCCAGAAAACTGTGAGGGCAAACTTTTTCCGTGTGAACTCTTGGAACAATCTGCCAGAAAGTGTTGAGACGGCACCTAGTGTGAGCTCTTTCAAGACCAGACTTGACCAGCACTGGAGCAGGTTCAGATACATTCAGGAGCCAGTACAAGTCCAGTACTTGCCAACAGTGCCTAACAGAGACATAATCGACCGCCCAAGCGGCTAACGAGCCAATCAGTGGTGAAGAGGATAAAAGAAAAAATGAAAAGAAAAAGACAACAAACTAATTATAAGCCTCAGCTTGTTCAATACATTAATAAAGGAATTTAAAATCCTAACATCTCTCAAATGCAGCTGATATTTCCAACAGCTCTTATGTAAAAAATTCTTTTAATTAATGACATAAATACCACAAAATACAATAAAAAAATCACATATTTTTAATAAGAAATATACTTTTTTCAATAATGGTTCAAGAATTCATTATTGAGACTCAAAAGCATAACAAATAAGCACAACGATCAGTACATAACAGCTTTCAGGTGCACTCCTCATACACACGAGCCTCATTATGCTGGAATTTGACTTGCCTTGTGTGACTGCTTTGAGTAAAGCTAGCCAGAATTATAGTGTCAGATTTGCTTGCTGACCTGAAAAATTGCAAGTTTAAGTTACTTAGCTCGTGTGATGCCGCCTCTGTGGTGTCTCACCATCAAATTTTTCATACAGCATCAAGTCATAGGCTATTACAAACAAGTGTCACTGGCAGGAGCACTATTTTGACAAGTGCCAGCTAATGGTGGGACCTTCTGAAGTGGTGGGCTTTGGAAGAGGCACTTGTAGTTATTATGATAAATTTGGTGAGAGATTAAAAGATATTTCTGTTCCACTCTCACCAAGGGTCATCCCATATACCTATCTTTAGGGGCTCCTTGAAATCAAGGAGAAAAGGGGGTTAACCCTAACCTTCCCCATCCTGATTTACCACTGCTTCACTCAAGCAGAACTATACTATTTATACTGTACCTCATAAACCTCTTCTTGAAACCCTGAGCTCTTTCATATTAATAATTTGTCTTCTAATCAGAAAAGCCTTTATCACTGGAGCATCATACATTTAGAGAAGTGTTGCTTCCTCCTTCCAAGCAAAAAACTTCTAATACAGTCAACCCTCACTTTACGCGGTTAATTCAACCCACAGGGTACCGCGGAAAGTGAGCAACATAACATATGGGATTAATTGAAAGAGAGACAGGGCCGACCCCCAAACTCCACTTTTTGACGACACACAACTATGTTGTAGTAAAAATATTATCTTAACTTATGATGGTATGCACACACAATTAATAATTAAGACAAATATCAATAACATTAGGTTTTTTAACACTTACATTAGTAGAAAAGATGGCTGGGCACACGGGGATGGGCGGTTGGTTCTGAGGCAGAGGGCAGATTATTGGCCCTCACCTGTATCACTTGTATCAATTGTATCACTATCCACCACAGAGGCTTGCAGGGCCTCTTTGTCAAACCCCTCAAAGTCCATATCCTCACTATAATTATCACTATCACTGACTTGGGCCGGCCGTGGTGGGTGGCGAACTCGGTAATGTTTTGATGACTGGGCGACCTTGTGCGCACCACGCTCGCGCCGCTTACACAACAAGGCGGATGGCGGGAGAGGGCGGGAGAGATGGCGAGAGGTTTAGATCCAAAAATGGCGCGGCTCGCCAGCCACTCTCCGCGTAAATACACGCACCGCGGAATGTGAGCATTCCTGTTTTGGCAGGGTACCGCGTAAAGCGAGGGTTGACTGTAGTCGACTTTTAGAGAGAGATTTCAGTTTTATACACAAACAAACCAGTTTTGTGATTTTTATAGTCTAAGAAATACGGCAGTAATTTAAACCAGGCAATTCCTACATGCAAAAAAGAAGTTGTAATTAATCAAAAGATTGCCTTGGTCCTTGGTCTGCCCCTTGTTCAGCTACCCAGGCCACTTAGACAAGCAAGGAGATAATCTCTTGGGTTATCTTTTTATTCACTTCTAGTAATAAAGTACTGTATAACTTAACAAATAAAGTCAATTCATACCTGTAGGTTTTAGCATAATCAAAGATAATTATGAAAAATTTCTTTACTATTGACAAATAAGAATTAGAAGCACTTAAGACTGATTACCATCAGGTACATTTGTAATCACAACACCACCACTGATGGCACAATAACACTAATTGTAACCATAAAAAGCTGTAACCAGAAATTGGTTTGGTAATTAGGGCATTTCCTAAATTATTTCCCAAATCATTTAAATTAATGACTCCACCACAATAAATGGAGCTTGCTGGATTCCACCTATGGTGATGGTTTTACTAAATTTTTTAATAAGCTTATTTAACACTAATGTACTTTTGTTATTTTTCTACCTTAATAACAGACACAATGTTGAAAAAAAATAATAATAATTTTTGGGTACAACACAAATTGATTTCACATGAGAAAAAAAACACAATCTATTCCAAAGAATATATGGGGACACAAATCACTTGTCTTTTTTATAAATCTTACAAGAAAAGAAGCCAGGTGCCCTCTAGGTCTGCATCCCATGCAAACTGCTTCACCATCATATAGACAGCTTTAGCTTCTGCCATGAAGAATGAGTTTACAAAAAATACTTGATTCCTCTTCCTCAGCTGCTATCCTTATTGCAGACATTATGCAACTGCATTATGGGCATAATTAGCATTAATTGACTAATTCATCAGCCGAGAAAACCATTGTTCAGCCCTGGTACTCAAAATTTTGGTGGGGCATCTCAACAACCATCAGTTTCCAGTAAGTCATACACTGAAAGTAACTGGATGGTTATGTCACAGGGTAAAACTGGATGGATTCCCTTACATGAAACACATCAATAAACACAAGACAACCACTCATTCAACCTATATACAAGTAAGCTGTGTGTCAATAAGTATATAACCTGAGTTAAAATAAAAATGGACAATATAAATGAAAGTATGAGGTAATTCACATGACACTGGCTTAAAATAATTCATTTATATGACCGACCTAAACTAAATTAGAAAGAGAATAGCAATTCCAACATAAATGAGCTTTTGAAATAAGCTAACACAAATTTCTTATTTTTATGCACTGCATTCCACATAATTTTTTTGCTGAACCAATGTCCAACATCAACTTTAATGTGGTATATTTTTCTTAATTAGATGGCAACATATCTGGGCATCAGTGCAATAAATGTTAAAGTAAAAAAAAAAAATTTTTTTTTGAAGAGGTCAAGCAAATCCCATTTTATGACTGGGCTTAGACTACAAACTTCTGTATGTTGTCACAAGAGTTTATAAGAGTGACCACAACTGATCACCATAACCATGTTAGGTCTTACTGGTGCTACAAATTTTTTTAACAACATTTGTACTCTTGTTACCAATGTTCCTATATACAAAACCTAATACTGTACAGTAGTACTGTAGTACAGGGTATTCTATTACATTTTACATTATTACGATACTGTTCCTGAATTTTAAGTCTCACACATACAAATTTCTCTACATCGTTATTGATGTGTTGATTGATATCTAGTTCAGTTTCTTCTTCCCAACTCTAGAACTTTACACATTTCTCTACATTATTTGCATGTGACATTTTTCAGTCTTTGTAGTTCCATACTGCCTTTCCATTTTTTTGTAGATCTCTGTGTTTGATTCAGCTACACGCCATGTAGGTGAATATCTCCCAACTTGATTCCTACCATCCTGTTTCTTTTTCTGCTAAATTACTGGCAATTGGACTGTTTAATTGCTGGTTCATCTTTTAAGGGTGACAGGTATTACAATTCAATCCGTAATGTCTATGGTACAGTACGTATAGTATCCAATTAACTACCTTAACATCCAGTCACCTTTTGTCACATTACCTAAGACAGTACAGACAAGTCTTGTATCAGGTCACTTCTATGCTTAACTAAGCCCTACCTACTTCCCTCCCTTACTGATAACTGTATTCTTAATCTACCTTCATTACAATCCACACATTTTTTTTCATACTCATTACATACAGTATTTACAATACTCAAGCAAATAATGAATGAAAAAGTAATTTGTATACAATTTGGTTAGATAGTTAAGAAGGCTAGGTTAAGATGTTAGTGGCTGGGAAGGGTTTATTACATGCAGAGCCGTCCCTGGGGGGGGGGGGGGGCAGGGCAATTCATCCACTGCAGGGCCCCTTTGCAGTCTTAAAAATTATATACAGTGTATAACGTTTCAGAAAGTAATTTTCCATCATCAGAGCCTAGAAAACAGAAAGTTTAAATTAAAAAAATACAGGTGATATACAATAAAAACGTAACACTATACCAAAATTTACCTTCCGCCAAAAAAAAAAAAGCATTATAATTTAAAGAGCTTTAGAAAGAAAAACACAACAATTCACAGGAAGCCATATCACAAATGGAAGGCTTTTATTTATATTGACACAAGGCTCCCATAATGAGGAGGTCCGTCTCACAGTTGCTCCTGCCAAAAACTGAGAAATCAGACGGCGAAAATGGGTGGTCAATGGTCAAGTCGGTGGGCGTAGTTACGGATAACTGAATGTGGTGGTTGTGATTAACTGGCCTGTTTCGACGAAATGGCCCAAGTGCTCATGGATGCGAGTTATCAAGTGTCTTTTTCTTTCACCTATATATGCTGTCCTACAGCCACCACACATAAATTGATAAACAACTGAGGATTGCAGGTGTGTGGGTATAGTGTCTTTAATTTTGAAGAATTTTTTAATTGAACTCTGGGTTTTGAAGACTACCCGGTAGTCTAAGAGAAATTTTTGGATAGAATTCATTGAAAAGCTTCTTAAGTTTGTTTCTAAGGGTGAAACTGAGTGGGCCTGTGTACGGAATGGTGAAATAGATAGAATATTTAGGAATGGTGTGGATTTAAACTTTTTGGTTTCTAGGCTCTGATGATGGGAAATAATTTTCTGAAACCTTTGACCTCATGTCAGCAGATGCCTAACTATGCTGGTCACTAATCCTTCAGGTGGTCTCCTGAATCTGGGTGGTAAGGTGAGATCAACTTAATGCGGTCACTAATTCTGGTGTTGGGTGAGGAAAGGGTCGGGGGGCCCCCACTAACGCAAGGCCCAGGGCGGTCGCACCAGTTGCCATACCCTAGGGACGGCTCTGATTACATGTTTGGTTTATCTTCTTACTCCCATAAAGCTGCTCAACAGTTGACTTAAAAACTGCAGACCACATGCACAGTGCAGAGGACACCAGTCTCCTCATCTGGATAATCCAGAATACTGTACATAACTTCAAAGAAGTACAATGTAGCACATATTTGATGGCCAACCACCACTTATGGCATACAAATAGGTTACATTTAACCAAACAAAAATAAACTTTGCATTCAAGTATTTTCCTAATGTTGAACACACAATATATCCCAACATTGTACTCAATATGCCCAATGTTCTCAAGCCCCGAACTAAAACAACCACATCATTCCTATAATGAAAAAAGGATTAGGTCATGGTTCCTGCAGTGTACTGTATGTGTTTCCATATTATTTTATAAACTTGTTTGAAGATATAAAATTGCTTATGTAATCCAGGAGAATGCTTGGAACACATCAAATAACTGATGGATTTCCCAAAGGAAGGCAATTATGCTTTGTAGGGACTGTACAGAAGATAAGTGATTTTCAGTATCTAATAACCCATGATTAATAAAAAATACCTGCATTACCAAAAACCAGGCTGATTAACTTTTTTTGTCGGTTATAGCTACCTATTTTATCTTACTCATAAATTTTGCACACTACAAAAAATGACATGAAATACTGTATAATCAAAAACTTTAATAACTCAGTTTTGGGAGAGAAAATCTGAATTCTGATACAAGCAATAAAAGATGTGCTCCTGTGCATGTGACTTTTAAGGTATATATCCAAACCATCATGCATGCAGTACTGATCACTGCCCCCACAAAAAGAATCTTACTAGCAGAGAAAGTCATGTTTAAAGACAAATTCAATAATGGACGCCATAATCTCAAATGCCAATCTGATGGGTGAATTCCTACATTAAAAAGGCATTTTGATTCATGCTCAAAGCTTCTGCTAACTTCATACAAAGCACA
Source organism: Homarus gammarus (assembly GCA_958450375.1). Taxonomy (NCBI): domain Eukaryota; kingdom Metazoa; phylum Arthropoda; class Malacostraca; order Decapoda; family Nephropidae; genus Homarus; species Homarus gammarus. The sequence continues at coordinate 705,462 of CAUDMG010002131.1, read as the reverse complement.
TTTAAAGTTATTTTCTGATGGTATATATACAACACATTACTGTACATCAGAAATCAGACTAACAAAGGCAAGAAACAAACTACAGTACTGTACTATACTGAATATTCTCATCTCTGCTCTGTCTATATCCAAATTTCAAACTAAAATTCAACCAGTACTGACCATCTGTTGGATGCATCCAAGGAGTAATCTAGCTACCTGTTGGTGATAAAGTATTAAATCAACTGGATGATTTTAAAATAAAAGACTTAAACATTTCACTCATCCCCTCCCAAAACATACATGGTAAATGAAATGTATTCACTTACAAAATGAGAATATAGATCAGTCCTTAAATCTCATTTTATGGTTGATCCTAGAACTAGTAAGTGTTAATACATTATAAGCCCAACAATAAGCCTTTGGTCTTGACCTATGAAACTTGACATTGTTGGCTGGGGGTGATATTATGATCCTTCTGCCTACCTCACTACAATCATCAACCCAGAAGAGTAAGGTAAAAGAAAAGGTTTTCCCTCATGGGCACTAGAGGGAGGATGCTTAAACAGTTACAGTTCATGATTTTCCTTCAGGGGAAAACCCACATGACAATCCACCAGAACAGCAGAAACTAAGACCAAAACAACTTCTTCCCATTTCTGGTTCATATCTAGAAAAAGATACTTCCCCTAACACAATCATCTTAATTGCTGATCCAGATGTATTAGCAGGTTCCATGATGTGCCCAGTTTCTGAAGAAGCTGGACACTGCAGGATTCCACACCAACACCACACATGATAAAACAAAATAATTCCTACCACACTTTTTCTTTCAGAATGATCAAGACTTACAAAGTCTCTTTGGGAGAAGCACCCATTACATATCTCCAGACCAAAGAAAGCACCAGCATCCAGGGCCAAGTTCACAGTCACCGGCATTGGTTCTGATACTAACCAATGAGCCTTCTGTGATGCTATTGGCAAGCATCACAGCCATACAAATTCACATCAAGGGCAGAATTGGATTTGAATTTGATTCGACAAAATGGAATTGACCTCTTCCCTGCTCACAGGAACATGTTAGGTCTTTCTGTAACATTACGCTACATTTAGGCAAAACATTATGTTCCCAACTGAAATAATTTTTAGTGTATGAGAATTATTTATGGCTCTAAAGAAAAAAATATATATTTTGGAAAAACAGGCCATTTTCAATCCTAGATTACTCTTAAGATGAAGAACAACAATTACTGTTTGTAACAGAGGAATTAAGATTCCGCTCATGGTTGTGGGTTACCAATGAACGAAATACAGTAAAAGTCCAAAAATCCGGACCACCCGAGAATCCGGACTTTTCGAAAACTCAAACTTAACTTTTTTTTTTTTAATTTAGCTGGCTTTTGTGCATATGTGTGCATGCGTGAGCGCCACAGCTGCACAGTGACAACAAGCGACCATGCGGTTGCCACTTTAAAACGAGCAATCAAACTGTGACAATGTATGTAATTTTGAGTCCTACTCTTTCCATTTACAGAGTACTGTACAAGCCCATAATAATGGCTCCTAAAGTAGATAAACTTCGTTGTGTAAAGAGAAAGAAGAACACGTTGAAATTGAGTGACAAACTTGAAATAATTTAGAAACTAGAACGTGGTGTGAGCAATACTGTTCTAATGGAAACATACGACATTGGAAAGTCTACAATTTATGATATAAAAAAGGCAAAGAATAAAATTTTAGAATTCACAGCTTTATCTTTAAAACTGCTCGTTTTGATAAATGAAGCATGCTATATTTGCTAATGAATAAACTATCAAAATGTACCTGTTCATCTCTTCTTTATTTCTCCTGAAATTTGAATTTCAAAAGTACTGCCTGAGAATCCGGAAAATCCGAAAATCTGGACCAACCCAATCCCCAAGCAGGCCGGATTTTTGGACTTGTACTGTATAATGACTGACTTAGTTAAGGAGGTAATAAAATCTACTAATCTACAGGTCTCATTAACAATATTTTTCCACAAGAAGCTACTGCCGTTTTGATGAGTTCAGTTGGTTACATATTTACTGATAGACTTCAGCTAATGACAAAACTGAGCAACCTTCATTGATTCATTATGCAATTTTTTTTTTACTTAATTTTACCTTATTGCATATGGAAAAATATACTTGATAATAATTCAGATAATTCAATAAAATTCTGATATAAATTCTGGTAAACTTTGCTTTTCTATGGAGGACATATTATTTATCCAATATTTACAATACTTATCAACATTACATATAAATTTTTCATCCAGCTATAACTTCACTTGTTAAAGCCATCAGTGATAAGTAGGAGTATCAGCTGATGGGATGACTTCATTTTCTCTTCTGGCTGTGTTGCCTCTTGGGGGGTGACCATCTGAAATTACAAAATCATAAAAATTGCTGAAGTAGATGACAAACCGGACTGAAGTATAAAATTCCAGCAGAAGAATTATTTTCGTAGCAGTTAATATTTCATGAAGTAGGGCAGGGTAAAATTGCTATGTCCCATAACCACACCTGTAAAGGTATAAATATGCCTCCATGTTGAGGGACAATGAAGGGTTTGTGGGGGGGCAGACTACCCGAGAGACTGGTAGCATTACATAACTGAATTTTCCAACAGGCACTTAAAACAACAATCGTTTTTTATCTTATAAATTTATTTTATGTAAACTGAACCTGAACATGCCAATCTATAGGCACTGGTGGATCAAGTATTGCAAAACATTACTTGGATAAAAGTAATATGCCTCTGATAAAAATGTACTGTACTCAAATAAAAGTAAATAGTCTTTCTTCATGTTACTTCAAGTAAAAGTACAGTAAAAAGTTTATAAAGTACTCAAGTACAGTATACTCAGAATTAAAATACCATTGCACTAAGAAACTGTCTAAGAATTAAGACATACAGTAATGTAGTGCCAATACTGTACTGTACTTAACAAACCAGATAATTCTAATTAACCAGGTTGATGCCTGTAGCTTGTAGGCAAAAATGTCCTAATAACAATAATGTACTAGGTACACTCGCTACAAAAAGTATCTACAAAATATTTTGCTAGACAATATGACACAATGGAAAAATAATTTTGACAACCATACTGAAACAACAGGAGTCATATTATTCATTCTGACATCCATCACACCCCACCTTGAAGATACTGTACTTTCTGTAGCGAGTGTACATATTAAATGATTCACAACATTATTTGCTTAAAAAAAATAAATCATCAATATCTACATATTGGGTACATAATTACATATACAATACTGCACTACATAAAAGTGAAAGTGGGTCCCATAGACGTGACTACCCATTAGGGACAGTGTAGACACAGTATATTGTATACTAAGCCTTCGGTACATAAGGAGGCACCATGACTGGGACTGCTCTTGACCCCAAGTTGTAAACTTGTGCACCCATTTACACCTGGGAGTGCTCAGGAATAGAACCACCGACCCCTGGAACAGGAGGCGAGCGCTGTATCCACTCAACAACCGTACACCTCTACTGTAGTATAGTACATAATGAGGTATATAAACTCATCAATTTATCTGGTTCAGTATACACTACTGTTTATGGCAAGACTTTTAATGTAACCTCAATAAAAGCTAAACTTCAAAGTTTTTGCTACATTTTGCAGCTCTTTTGGGGTTGGCAAGACAGCGTGCAGTCAATGCTGAGTTCTGATTGACTGGAGGTACGTTGCAAAATCACTGAGCTCTGATTGCCTGGGAAAATATCACACACTCAAAGCTGAGAAAACAAAAATAAGTTAATGAGTTGCTTGAAAAAATAAATAATGAAGTCAGAGTGTTGATAATTGTCTGAAATGGTAAACAAGTAAAAACAGAGAGGAAAAAGTTACCGGGCATTTTCAAAGAAACTTTGTTATTCAAGCGAGTCATTTGAGCCCAGTAACAATGTAATTTTGCTTTGTTACCATCCACCTCTATCTATATACACCTAATACCAGCAATTTGCAAGTCAAGACTTTAACCCAATTTGGTTAAAAAGAGTCCAATGATCTGTAATTAGACAGAATAGAAATGGTACCCAGGGCAAAATTATGATGATGTAGCCTTGTCTCTATGTAGGCATCAAGTCCAATACCTACAGTTCCAAATACCAGAACAGCACATCTCACCATGTGCCTCCACATTTCTCATTGATATGCATTCCTGAGGTGATGGAATGTTTTCCAATTTTCCAATATTAAGAAACCCTTTGCCTTGCTTTTGTCCTATTATTGATATTGTTGGGTGTCACACCAAAATGTGGCTTTTCAAAATAGCTATGAAAGACAGAAGGAAAACCCACTGATGTGTTACAAAACAGAGGGACATGAATGAAACATAGATGAATGTGATAAATTTTAATTATTACTATGTTTTGTATTTTATAGTCCTATGTATTTTATTTATAATATGAAAGTTAGTTCACTTTGTATGCTTTTTAGGAGCAATTCACCCATTTAAAGACAATTAGACTGATCTCAACATGTTTGCAAAGGTTTGATGGCACCACAACATAAGAAGTCACATCAACAATTTTCAGTAAATGTAACAAACACTATGGGTGGAGAAGCTTCCTACTGTCTTCTTAAACTTTAAATATTTCACAAGGATGGTCAAGAATAACCTGCAGTACCCACAGAATCATAGATAGAAACAGTAGACTTTATCACTGTCACGTCATTTTCAGCTGCTCCTCCAAGGCTGGGAAAGGAGACTGAGCACCAAAAGTGACATCACACAAAACAACATACATGATTGGCTACTGTGATTAGTTGTTTTATCCAAGAAAATTTCCTAAATCTTTACAAGAAGTTCTATGCAAGTACTGTAATAGGTTTCAGTAAAATGATAATTAAGGTAGTCGTGGGCAAAAGTTCGCTTCCTGTGGTGAAACTGAGTCATGGGAATGAGTCTCCGCACTGACTTACCCTGACTGTTTCATCTCATTAGGGGTCGATGCTGCTTCATTTTGGGCGGGAGCGAACATTTGACCCCGACTGCACAGTGCAATATTTTTCCCTTAATATGTACTTACTGTAAGTTAGAGAAGTTCATTATAAAAACTTTCTAAAAAGTTTATCATAAAAACTATATATACATTACTTAAGTTTTGATACTTAAATATAGTTACTGTACTTAATTACTTCACAGTTTTACATCTCTGCTGCTGAGGTCCAATCACCTGAAGATTAGCTCCCAGATAGTGTCTGGTGGTTAAACTTCAGGTTGGTTAAGCTAGGGTTGAATATTTAGGTAAGCACTTGGAGCTAAACTTCAGGTGATCTGAATTTATTTATATGCCTGTGCATATACTGTACCAAGTTTTTATGATACTGTACTTTTTTTTAGTCTATGGTCTTGGATCATACACATATACAGCACTGTACTGTAATGTTTTTGAAGGATTACAATCCATGAATGATGGAGGGGCAGTGTCATCATAAAACAAAGAAAAACTTATCAACTAGTATGGACATTTGTACAGTAGTATGTACCAACTACCAAATTAAATATATTCCTTCAATTTCATAATATAAATATGAATGAGTAAATATATAGTACATCAATTACCATACATCAGACTTGTTCACCTTTTCCAGGTTCTTTATGTTTCCATCTACTTAAAACCATAGTCATGTTCATTACTCTAAGGAAACATCCACATACTCGGTACATTTGCTGATGTTCAACCTCTATGGGGCCTCATTAATATCCCCAACAATTAAATATATAGTCAACAGGAACACTAAAAGCAGGCACAGTGAAAATGATAAGTGTAAGATTGACCCAGGTCAACTCTTGCCATGTTCAGGTACAGTAGTGGATTAGTGATCTGAGGTGAGGTACCTTTCCCTACCTGAACCAAAACTTAAACAGTTGACAACTCCCTCCCAACTGACCTAAAAATCAATAAATTTGACGTCTCCAAGATCAAAGGTGTCTGAAACCAATTGAGACCTACATCACTGATCTACACTCACAGTGAATTCTAGTCATTTCATTTTAATATGAAGATAAGATGACTATTAATGTATAATAGTCTTAAGATATGGCCTAAACACTTAGCTACCACCTACAAGAGTTGCTGGATAATTTAAAGATTTATTTAAATTAAAATGTTGAAAATTAGGGGAAAGATGTTGAGAAAAAATAGGTATAAGCACGAGTGTAGACACAAGATCTGCTATTATAAAGCACTTATGGAACCAAAATTCAATTTAATACAAAATTGTATATAAATAATAACCTATGGAACTTGAAATGAATTACAATCAAAGGCATGACAAGCATAAAACTTACCTCAACAGTGATGAGTCAACTGTTAGCCTTGGCCGCTTAAACTGAGCTGAGTTAATATATTCCTCTACCAGCTTTGGTGTCACACATATTACATGTTGGCCTTTCCAGTACTTGACGAGGTTGATATTCTGTAGTGTTGAAATGATGTCTTGTTGTGTGATGCTCGTCATTTGGCTAAAAAAAAAAAAGAAGTAAATAGACTGTATATATATTTGCCTTGTTATGTATTTCTCCTCTGTACTCACCCCTAAAGATGTGAATTACATGAAAGCGCTTGGGAACTTCGTGTTTTCTTTTTCCTTGTGGTTATCAGCATATATATATATATATATATATATATACACATTGAATTAAAATTAAAATGGTCTTTCTCCTCAATAAATACATTCTTCAGTATCTTGGTCCTGTTCTGTGGCCGAAATACACCTGGAAATGACACCCAGTTTGTTAAAATATGTCAAATATTTATATTGTTTTTAAACTGGCCACCATTTTGAGAAATTGTCCCCAAATTCGATTACCAAGGGAATTTTTTTTTTTGGCTTTCCTTATGATATAACTCTAGGGGCTCTAAATGATACATGTGCCAAAGGAAACATTTCTTTCATCAAATGACATAATTTCCATCTACCGCACCCAATAATTGGGTCATGGGCAGTACTCAGAGAATACAGCCTGGAATCCAATATGGCTGCAATGTAAACATACTATTGTTATGTCAAAGTCATGACTACCGCTTTCTACGTTAAATGGTAACTTACTTCTAATGATCTCTTGGGTACGTGGTTGAGAAAGAAAAGTATAAATAATTAATGAATTAGTCCCAATCACTAACGCCCAAGACTATGCCTGGGTTTTCAACCCATGTACTAAGTGTTTTAGATGAGTCACTTACTAGATAGTGTTAGGTCATCAACTAAAGGTAAAACCTGCAACATCTTCCCCTTTACATTACACTCCTCCTCCACCCTCTTCCCATACCAACATTACCTAATACCTGTAACACATAATCTGTCTTAAAATGTATTGCTGTGAATGTGCAAAGTAGACATCTTATAAATGTTACCATCACATTCCATGCACTGTTTTATCTTTTCTTTGATGTTATGCACAAGGTTAAGGAATGATGTAGTTTACATCAGATGACAAAGTGGATATTTTTCAAATGTACTGTATAGTATTTGCTTTTTGGACATATCAAATCAGAATTCTTGTAGCATCAAACTGAAAGTGAAAGTGGGTCCCTTAGGCATAGCTGCCTGTTAGGAGCAGTATGGATACAACACACTGTATACTTAGCCTTCAGTACACAAGGAGCCAGGGCTAGACCGCATTCATTTCTCCACTTTGTAAACTTAGGTACCCATTTACAACTTGGTGAACCAGGAGTGCCTGGGGAACGAACCACTGACTCACAGAACAAGACACGAGTGCCGTATCCATTTGACCGCCGCACTCCTAACGTCAAACTACTTACACATAAATATTATACTGAAGTATCAATAAATACAGTACAGTACAGTATATGTGTTATGCTTGCTCACCTCTACAAATTATTGTGCTAACAACCATGATTGCATGCATTATCTTTTTCTCAAGTCTTTCATCCCATTTATAACACAGTACATGTGTCAGTTGCACACCAGAAGTTGACCTCATTATTCATTACTTAGGGAAAATAAAAACACCGAGGAGAATTTTTCATAGATAAAGAAAAATTAGTTTTGAGATCACATTAACCGAGTTAAGTGAGCATAAATAGAAATAAATGCCAATCACTCAGATCTATTTTTTTTTTTGCTTACCTGAGGTCCTTAATAGAAAGGGTACCCTTGAAGTCTCTGAGAATTTCAAGGAGCACCCACGTCCAGTATGATCTGTATGAGAGTTTTCCTAAATCTGATAGAGGCTTTTCTGGGCTACCCACAACACCTTCCAACTTGCTTAGTTCATAGCTGAAAAGAAAAAGGAAAAACATAGGATATCCACTGTTAAGGCATATATTTGAACAGTTTTAATATTATAAGACATTAATACAGGATTGTACATATAATGGTACATTTTTACCTGAAAGCTATTAGGAGTTTTCCATAACCTTTTCTTTGGAATGGTGGCAGTGTCATAATGCATGCAACATTGTTCCCATCTGGAGACTCTTTTTCCTAAAAAGTAATGAAAATTAAATTAATTTTTTTTAAACTTAATTTTACATAAGAGTAATTTTGTAATCTTATCGGTTAAGACATTCTTTTAAAGTAGAATATTGTGAGAGGATTTACAGAGAACCAAATGATGCAGTTGACAATATGACGAGGATTACGCATAAATCAATAATCAGGAGCCATATATAGTCGCATGTATGCTATAAGTATTTGTCTAAAGCGACTATAGTTTACAATGAGGGACTTAAAAGATGAAAAAATCTGACAAGCAGCAAGCTAGTTAGCATAAAAATATTACTTTTGACCCAGTTATGAAGTCAATTCAGTAGTCAGTAGTAAATCTAGGTGCCATCCTTAGGTGTGAGGGCTGGTGACCAGTGCCCCTTACTTCAAACACTAAGATTGTCTTAACCAATCCTCCTTGATTATGAATCTCACCAGAAACCCAACTTTTATTATTAATCATCCATCTCATTCTCTGCCTTCCCCTGGCTATATCTTCAGTTTTCCCATTAATGTCTCTAGCTATATAATGTAACCATATATTATCGGACAGAAGTATCTCATTTTCATAATATTTTTTAAATTTCCAGCATTTCTCTTGTTGCTCCAGCCAATCTTGTTACTTTTACAAAGGTTACTCAATCTGTGTAACTTATGGAGTACAGGTATTCAGCATTTCCTGTAGCACCACATTTTGAAAGTAAGTAGCCTCCAGGTGTTTGCTGTAACTGTCCACACCTTTAACCCATACAGTAGTGCTGACGATACACAGCATTTCAGGCAGCCTCTTTCTCAAACCAATATTAATGCCCATTTTTATAACATTTCTAAGGCTACTAAATGCCATTCTTGCTTAACTTATTCTTCTTCCATTTTCTCTTTCACATCCATTATCAAGTTATGTGTCTGCCTATTTATACAGTCCAGTACAAACATTTTAACCTGTTTGTGTTCTGTTGTCTATCATGACTTAAGATTTATTTTAAAAATTTAGAAAAAATGACTGTATGTTCGTCTTTACAGCACCAATTTCAAGCCCATTTTCTCCATCTTATTTACTTATCACTAACCCAAATATTATAATGTCTCTTCACTATTCACAAAAATTAATGATTCTGAAGAATATTTTAGTATTAGAGATACAGTATACAGTATATTCACCCAAACCAACTATACAGTACATTAAGATCAATCCTTACTTATACTGCAGCTTCCTGTACAATTTTAGGGCTGTGGCAATGGGATACATACTGTACAGGTAGTTAGTTAACTTTACTTCCTGAATATGACCAGGAAAAAGGTATACCTTGTGTTCAGAGTTGCTCAAATAATCATATAGGAAGACAACCTAAATGAATAGCAATAAGAAACTTGCAGGTAAAGAGGAACTCTAATGCAAGATTTAATAATGCCCGACTAATATAAATAAATGCCACATATAAATAACATTAAGTCAAGTATTAAAACTATTATTACACAAAGAAAATAAACAAGATTGGTAAAATAAAATCCCTCACCTTTGAAAAGTAACCCACCAAATGAGCACCTTGCTTGTCCACTTCACAGAGAATATAAAATAGGAATGGCTCAACATCAAAATACAGTGTTTTGTGATCAAGAAACAATTTGGCTAAAAGACACAAATTCTGACAGTAAATCTTGTGGTCAGCACCATCCACTTCATAGATGCTCAGAGTTCCCTTCCGATAAATGTCACGGCCAGGAGGCTGTCTCCATGTGCATTCACTCTGGAAAAAGGAAAAACTTTATTTAGTATAAAATGAAATTCAACCATTTGCACCAGTCACCTTGGGATGGTAATGGTTCTCATATAATAAGATGATAATAATATACCATAGTATAACATAAAATATTCAAACTCCCAGGAACTAATCTTAACTATTCATTTACAACAAGTTGCCAGCAGTAGTCCAAATTCCAGAAAAAAAAATATTCATATAGTGTATACAGTATATACTGTACATGTGGGATTGCTATTTTAATTACAGGCAGACTCTGATTTACAAAGATTTGATTTACCCAAATCTGCAGTTACCAAATTTTTTTTGTCCCACACTTTGATAATATGAGTGGAAACCATAAATTACAAAAATAAATTAATTAGCAATACAGTACAGTATATGTATATGTAAAGAAAATACAATACAGTGTATGCTAAAATAATGGATTTTCTTTTACTACTGCAGCATGCTTACTTATTTCAATAACTTATTTCATTATTCTCTAATATTTGCAATGTTTATTAAGTCTACAATTAAACTTTCTCAGTGAGAGTTAACATGTTGAGTGGAGAAGCTGGATGGGGGAACGAGGGCAGCGTCACAGCTAAGCTGAGATGCTATAGCGAACTCTGAGTCCATTCGGCTGTGTCTTGTGTAAATGGCAGTTGTGTCAATCTTTCATTTAGGTTTTCCTTACTGGTTGTAGCTGCATATTTTTATATAGATAGTGTTTTACTAATGTTTTTAATATGTTGGGAAGTAAATTACAGTAGATGGGTACTATTTTTCATTAGTTAGGAAGGTATTTTTTGGTTCTTGAAACAATTTCATGTTTTGGGGGTATAATATTAGGGTTTTCTTGTCGTTGGGGAACCAATCCCTAAATTTCCCATTTGTTTTGTTATTCAAGATACAGATGGTTTTGCAAGAACCTAACCCATTTGCTATGCAAGGGATACCTGTATGTGGAAAATTAAATATAAGAAAATTATTCTATATTTTTAAATTTCATACGATAATTATGTACCTGTACAATAAAAGTGTAGAGCTGTAAGAAAAGGTGTGAAATTTAGAAGTGAAGAAATGCTTGGAGGTGGGGAGAATGTTGGCAACGAACAAGTGGAGTGTCACTGTCAGCCAAGACGAGTGAGACACCTGGCTGCTGGTTGGTGGGAGAGTGGGAGTTACTGGACGGGAGTGCTGGCAGACATACATAACAGTTTGTACATCTTTAATGACTTTTTGTTACTTGAACATTTGTACACTACAGTATAGCACTTTATCCAGGCACTCGATCCAGTTTTTGCAGAATTTCCACTTTTTTCTACACTTGGCACTGTTAAACTCTTTTGTACCACCTTTTTTGTTTGTCTGAGGGCATTGTGAAAACAAAATCAAATCAATATTAATTTAAAAAACACAAACCACACCTGGCAGAACCCAAGACTCCTTGTAGTACTAGTCATAGTTCAAGAATCTGTGATCACAGCATTTGCTCCATGCAAAAAATGGGTGACATGATAGCTCATCAAGGAAGCATTTATTACTAAGTCCCATCACTGAGATAAGGTAGATAACAAAAACATCCATGATTGTGTAGCATGGTGTGTGGTCTTGGCAATATTTATGCTGCACACACATATGATTTTAATAAATTTTTTACTACCTTTAATAATTTCTTATAACATTTACATGAACAATGTACAAAAAAATCTATTGATAAATGACTCTGGCACAAGAAATGCACATGCATGCACTATTTATTTCCAAAATTTTTTCTTCAGTGGTGCTGCAACTTACCAAATGATATCTGTAAGTTTTCTCCAGTCTCATATATTTAAGGCAGTACTGGCAGATGTATAACTTGGGGACTTTGCCATATTCTTCTGGGTATGGGCTAAAATACCAAGTGTCAATTTCAAATCTGCCAATCTGCACTCTATCAATGTATTTGACCTTTGTGATAGCTTCATGTTCTTTCTCCAAAGCAGCAGTAGTTGGATCCATATCTGCATATGTCTGCAACAAGCCAAGGTTACATTTAGTGATTATTGACAAGTAATGGCCACCAATTTGAGAGAAAATAATAATAAAAGTATGTTTGGAAAAACTGTACCTGTATGTTCTACATTTTATGAGTTGTAAAATGTGCATGAGAAGAAAGCTGCATGGTATTCAGCTGGGTATTTGGTGGAAATAGGGAGCAACCAAAAATATTTAGGAGATTAAACAATAATATATAGGTCATAAAAATATTTACTGACCTTGGTAAAAATGTTTTTTAATGTGCGTAGTAACTAGTCTGGTAATTTTTTTCTTCAAAAATATCTTTTCAGCCTTAATTATTAACCAGTTTAAGGCCATCACAAAACACGTCTCAAAATTCATTACTTTAAAATTGTTAAAACAATGACCAACTTAAATGTAACGGATGAACAAATTTATTAAACAATATCTTTCCATCATTTTCTTGGAAGATAATATAATTTAAAATATTTTCCTTCCAAAACACATGATCAGACCTACGTTTATACTCACATAAGATACTGTATTTCATTCATCTGAAAGTTTTATGTTCAACGTTGAATTACCTTTTGTACATGATTAATTTCGTCATGCTTCCGTTTTTGATTTCTTGTGATTTTTCTGCCTGCTGTTTGGTCATTAAGGAGGTCATTACCTGTCAAAGTCTTGTCTCCTCGCTGATATAACTCGGACAAATCAATTCTGGAATGTATACCAAGTCTTACCTTCACAAAGCAAATTCAAAATTGTAATGTTATACCACAACAGTCTTGTGATCACTCAAGACATGCTTCTAACTGATAATTATCATTAATTCATTTAAAAAAAATAATATATGCACAAAACAATTTTAATTTGTCTTCATCTGAAACAATATCTAGCTCTGATCAACAACTGCCCAAGTCAAACATGAAACGGATAGTAGGGAAGCTGATAAAATGTAGTGAGTTGGAAAATTTAAATATGTATTGTACTATTACACATGGACTGTAAATTATGTCACACTGTACCTCTCTTTAGTGACCCATTCATCCAGTCGACGATTAAGGCCATCATAATGAACATAATATTCATCTTGCATTTCCACATCATTGTATCGCCTCTGGATAATCTCGGCTGCCTCTAAAAAAGAAATGACTATCAATTTGTAATATCCTTCCTTAACACTCACCTGCTGTAAATGGCGCTCATATAACTGACTCCCAAATTTTCACCATCAGTATTTACATTCATCTTCTTGTAATGTGCGCTCTAATCCTTACTTATGTACTTAAGCAAATGAGCTCTATGTCTGACTCTGATAAACCTTATACCTGTATATAGTCAGACTGCAAGTATTATGTGGCCTTCACAAATAAAGTGAATTGACAAAGACCTTCAATGAACAATGTCTAATTTTAGCAGGAAATAACAGAAGTGCAGCGACATTTTTCAGTATACTGTACTGTCTACAGTACCAATCAGTGTTTTGTTCCTACTGATATAAGACAAACTTCAGTAAGAGTTTTATCAATTTGCCAAAGGTATGGAGGCCATAGCCTACTTACCATATTAATTTGTAAAAAAAAAAAAAAAAAAAAAATGGGGAGCATTTCCAAAACTGGATTCATCCACTAAAAATACAGTACAGTACATTCAAATAACAAATATTCTGTAAAACTGCAGAAGGGTCCATAAGTATTAACAGGAATTTTATAATGAAACTTTTTGTAAATGTTAATTGTTTAAACAAAAATAATGGATGTAAATACTGTACGTATATAAATCCCTGGGGGTAAAAATATATGTACAGTATTGTTGAATTATTTGTTTTAAAGGTGGACTTGTATTAGCCCCAAAGCTTATATATAGACTTCAACATTAATGAGGGTTACATTCCTAGATACTAGTGCCATAAATGTCAAAACCATTAACTGTACTGTAATGTTAATACCTGTAATTAATCCATAAGTGATTTATGATCAAAGATGGAGAAAACTAAAAGAAAGAAAAAAAAAATATGGGAACACAGGAAAAGACAGATACCGCCAGAAAGTTGTTTCATTTTGTAAATTTTTTTTCACAAATGTTCTTTGGAGTATAGCAAGTAGAGAAATAAAAAGTATAATTTTTTTTTTACGGGATTAGCCATGGCACAGGTCAATGACCCACATCAGGGCCTGGGGTGCAAAAATATAATAATAATAATAATAATAATAATAATAATAATAAAAACTAATATAAAAATTTTGAAAAATATTAAAAAAAATATTAATTGGTCACAATTTTTGTGATGCCATATGGCAGCAGGGTCTACCATTAGACAACACATTAAGCTTCCAATATATTCCCAGGCAGTAGTCCCTGTTTGATAGCTACCTGCTATTTTTTTTTTTTTTTTTTAGTTTTTCTCTATCTATGATAATAATCACCTGTGGTGGGCAGGGTATGAAGGAAGAGGGAAATTTCAGGGGTAAAACACAATGAAAAACTGATCATGTGATACTAAAATGTTGCCTGTACATGCTTTGTACGTGAATAAATTAATTATTTACTGTATATATTCCTTAGAAAAATCTGCTGTTGTCGTCTGCTCTTGTTCGTTTCCGTGCAACAACAGACCTACTCAGTCTGAGTGTACTTGCATGACCACAAAAAAAAAAAAAAAAAAATTACACCATACCGATTCAAGAAAGTTGCTTTTTTTGACATCAAATATCAAAGTAAGTACTTTCTGTTTATAATGGCAGGGGGCCTGAGGACAGAACCCCCAGCTAGGAAGTTAAGTAAGGTTATGTAGGTTTCTTTGGGGTAAATTTTCACTTGTTGCCACTATACAAAATCTAAGTTGAAACTATGTTTTCCGATGGTTATGAGCGAATTTGACCTTCATTTTTGGTGTAAATATTCAAAACACATCGAAAACCATCAGAAAACCTGTTTTGAGTCCAACCTAACCTAACCGGGAGAGCTCCACAGTCATTCAATGTTCTGGATGTGTACCGTCATGTATGAACATACATAATAAACTGTTAAATATCTCGTTTAAACGTAATTTGTGCCCGGAATGCCATCGACATTCGTTTGGTGGTAACAAGTGGTTAGGTCTGTTCTTCATACCCACAAATGTTAAGTAGCATTTATTTAAAAAATATCATTTTTTAGCATATTTCCACAAACTACACGTGTCCACTATAACAATGAAAATCCGGCGTTTTTATAATTGTTTTCAATCAATTTCGCTCGCTGGTTAGTCCTATATAATTACCTTACTTTTTCCCCTTGGGTTTTTTCTTCTCATAAGTAGGTGTTCCATACGGGTCCGACTAATTACCCAAATGTAGCCAAATATAGCCTCAATTAAGTCAAATAATGGTCCTAGATGAATAAATCGGACTGCTAATTACTTCTCGACTAGTATTTGGTGTCATAAAGTAAAAAAAAAATTGGTAAACTTAATTTAATCTGAGTTAATAGATCAAGTGCATGTACCTAACCTAACCTAACACAACACAACTCAGATTAAATTAAGTTTACCAATTTTTTTTTTTACTTTATGACACCAAATACTAGTCGAGAAGTAATTAGCAGTCCGATTTATTCATCTAGGACCATTATTTGACTTAATTGAGGCTATATTAGGGTAATTAGTCGAACCGTTCCATACAATTACAATAAAACACTAATTATTGCAGTATTACTTAACAATAGGTGGTAATCATCTTTGCCTTTTACCTTAGGTGTTAAATGGAGTAATATAGCCAATAATGTCCTTCAAAGAGTAACACTTCCTTTAATAAGACTTACGCCAGGT
Source organism: Homarus gammarus (assembly GCA_958450375.1). NCBI lineage: Eukaryota > Metazoa > Arthropoda > Malacostraca > Decapoda > Nephropidae > Homarus > Homarus gammarus. Next base: position 689,411 of record CAUDMG010002131.1, on the reverse strand, counting down.
ATCGTCAGCACGCCTCACCATATACTGCTCTCCGATGTTTAACTTAATATCATCACCCTCATTTTTCCCTTCTTCTCTCTCTTCCCTTTTCTTTTCACCATCAGTTACAATTAAAGGTTCATTTTCCTTGTCTACACCCGAAGGATCACCATCAGCTTTGTGAATATCAGCGGCGGCTTTTGTCTCCTTAGCCGCCATTTCTGTTGTTTATTTACACTACGAGCCTATATACTTTAGGTCTACCGCCATGTGTAAAATATTTTAAGATTAACCTGAATTACGGTATAAATATATTAATAGGAATTATTATTGCTCAATATATTAAAACAAAAAAAGGTTAATATTGAAAAAAATGAAAATAATATTAATGCCCCAGACAGTTGATTACTAGAATGGCTTACATGACGAACAGTGGTTTTGAGGACTGATTTCGGCAATGTCGTAATTTAATGTAATATATTAAGTTCACTTCTTATGGAGACCAATGTTTAGAGCTGTATACCTTGGTGATAATACCAAAGACTATACAGTATAAGAAAGACGAGAGAACAAGGTGAAAGACGCGTCAGCCATATAGTTATAGTTCGCCGCGGGGTCAACAGATGGCGCGGGTCGTCTGTCGGTTTACACGAAGACCGGGACATTTAACCCTGAGTGGGCGGCCCCGTGTACAACAACAGATCACCCTGAACTGTAGAATTTACTGTGTGATATTGTATGTGTGTGTGTGTGTCAATGTATATGTGTGCGTGCGTGTGTACACATTAAAAACGTCAAGGCAAAAACATCAAGGTAATATCAGCCCACTCCGCTGGTTACCACGGAAACATGGACACGCTACCCGAGTTTTTAGTTGGCCGCGTTGCCAACAGATGGTAATGATCGGAGGTTAGTAGCTCACGTTTCTTTTATCAATAAAGGTAAACGCTTTCCCCTCCTTTTTATATAGTCTTTGGACAATAAAAAAAAATTATCCTACTCTTAAAACTTTTTCACGTTAATTAAATTCCTCTATTTGTTTTTCAAAATTTATGATCGTAAGCGAAATTTAGAAAGATTACATCAGCTAGCCGAAAAATTACATAGTAAATACTGTATACATCAAACGCTGGAGTAACGGCGTAAAAAATAATATTACAAATTATCCAAAAGAGATACAATGATAAAAAAGAGATCGGCATTTTTATGGGTAATTTCATACGTAGATTACAAAAATAGCACTGACTTTTCTGTGTTACCCACCAATTCCATGTAAATGACCCTACTGTATATAATATCCTAATACAATATTTCAGAACATGTTGCTTATAAGATATGTTCATGTCTCATTTTTTTTTTACTTGAAATAAGAACAGAATTCCTAGGTTCTAAATGATTTTGCAGGTTATATTGTTATTACCTATGCCATAATGCCTAGAGAATGCAAGAATTCGCCAGAAAGCTTCTGTTATATTTGTGGATCATTAACATTGAAACAGTACAAAAGACGACTGACTTCTCACGTGAAGAAACTTTATGAATTGTACTTTGGATGCAAAGTTTGTGATCACGACAAACGCTGGGCACCTATGTTGTGTTAGGTGCGCAAGTTCACTCTCAGAGGCACCGGTCCTGGTCCAACATTTGGTGTTCCAGTGGTTTGGAGAGAGCCGCTGGCCATTCAACTGACTGCTACTTCTGTTTAACAAATATCACAGGTTTGTTTTACACACTTTATGTTCTCTGTCTGTCAAAGTATTGTACTGTCTTCTGTATTACAAAACTATGTGATAACCGTCTAATGTTATAATGTCTATCGTTCCTTATCACCGGTTGCAACCGGAAGGGCAAAAAGGCTATTGTCTATCCGAATCTTCGTTCTGCTATGCGTCCTGTGAGACATTTTCCTGATATACCCGTCCCTCAGCCTCCAGCCGAAATGCCAAGCGATGACACGGGCAACTCAGAAGAATCAGAATCAGATGACGATTCCTATGAGCCGCAACCTGAATCTGGCAAGAAACCATATCTCATAACGCAGCCTGAACTCAGTGATTTGGTCCGCTATCTACCTGTCACCAAACAACAGAGCGAACTGCTAGCCTCACGTCAGCAAGAATGGAATCTGTTGAAGGAAGATGCAAGGATTACAGCCTTCAGAAAACGCTCTTCAGATTTGCAGCAATACTTCTCAATGGAGAACAACCTCTGTTTTTGCAACGATATATGGGGACTGTTTGATGGTCTTGGTTTGAACTATGAACCTAGCCAGTGGAGGTTGTTTATTGACGCGTCTCTCTCTAGCATTAAAGGTGTTCTGCTTCACAATGGAAACACAATGCTGTCTATTCCGATTGCTCACTCAGTCATCTTAAGAGAGACATGAAAATCTTGCTTTCATTCTAGACCGCATAAAATACAATGAATATGAATGGCTCGTTTGTGTGGATTTGAAAGTTGTTGCTATTCTCACTGGGTTGTAAGCTGGCTATTCTAAATTTATGTGGTTTCCATGTAAATGGTATAGCCGAACAAGATCGGAACAGTACGTGCGTTCAGTATGGCCACCACGGGATTCACTGACACCCGGATCCCACAATGTTATTAATGAACCACTAGTAAAGAAGAAGATAATTTTGCCACCACTCCACAAAAAATGGGTTTAATGAAACAGTTTGCCAAAACACTGAAACATGACAAACCAGCTTTCCAATATCGCAGGAAAAATTTCCCCAAATACGTGATGCTAAGATCAAAGAAGGCATATTTGTCGGCCCTCAAATTCGTCAACGCATGACACAACCCTAACACACAATTAGCTTAGCTTGGCGGTCAGCCCGTTCTCTCTTACCTCCTCCTAAATTTCTTCAATTTCCGAACTATAACTTCCTTCCCCCACCTATAATCCCCTTTCACCCTCCTTTCTCTAAAAAAAAAAAAAAAAAAAAAAAAAAAACCGGCATTGACCCTCTCCATAACGTTGCTAGGAATTACAACTTACAGTATCACAAACATCTAAATGTATTCCTAAACCAGATTTTCTAAAGCTTAAGGAACTTATGTTGACTCAAACCAGATTTTTTTCATAATATAAACTAAGGTAAAACAAACTGTACATTACATAGCAATTACTAATAAAGATTCGAAGACAGAATTTTAATTATTATTTTACGATGATTAGTGATGAAGGTATGTCAGATCATGTGAGGACTAGACACCCTAGTTAATTTTCATTTGATAATTAAACACCTCAACGCTACCTGGGGGGGTTAGATTAGGTTAGGTTAGGTTAAGTTAAGTTAAGTTAGGTTAGGGTACGTAACGTTAAGTTAGGATAGGTTAAATTATTTTAGGTTGAATTAGGGTAGGTTTGGTTAGATTAGGTTAGTCCCATACCTCCATAAGATATGACGATGTGAAGGCGTGGAACAACTTACCTCCACCCATTCCTTCCTTTAAATCATCTCATAAAAGGTATCTATTATATATGTACTAAGATTTTTATAACACATACACACACACAAAGTACCATATCATTACGTTCACTCCCTCTAGTGCCCGGACACAGATGGGGAAAGGGTATTATCCAGTGTGACCCAGTCTAACATCACAGGTTTCCCAGACTCCCGTTTCGTCCTGTACTAACACTGGACGATAAAGGTTAAAACGAAGTAAAAAAAACAGAACAACCTCACGAACGGCTCGTAAGTGGTGAAATGATAAACTAAAAAATAAAATGTGATTAGGTATATATACGAATTTAATATGGTTCATTTTGTGTAATATGTTTTGATGACGTGATACATAAATTATATAGTATCATACACTATTTTTGTTAAGTTTATCCTGAAGTGTATGTAAATTCAATTAATAATAATAGATAGTTGTATTTTATTTTAGTTACCCATTTAAAATAATTCATTTTCTCTTAATCTTGCAACTTCAAGGGTGAACTACAACAATTCTTCCAAGCGCTAACTATCATGATCACAAAGGTGTTTATCTACTCAATTATTCAATCAGATTATTGCAACAATCTGTACTAGTTACATTACTTAATGGAGAGTTTGTAATAGAAGAGTTACATAAATAATAAACGGTTAGAGGATTTCTTGGGTTGTCCTTGGTTAAATTGACTTACTGTTTACCAATGTATACGCGCACTGTCTATGTGTATTAAGAAACACTGTGAACCTGTATGACGATTTAAGAATGATTATCTAACTATCTATCTATATATCTATCTATCATGTATACATACACAGGATACACTATCTTATTCACCTGTGTACTAAGTGTATCTACACCTGAGGGCCCCACGCCCACTACAGGTAAGGACATCTCAAGGTCAATCGGCTCCCGTCCACACCTGAATCCCGATGAAGCTTCTCTTCGTGTCCAAAACTGAATACCAACACCGAGTTTACTGGTCTGCCTTGAAACTACCTCTGATCACTTATTCACTTACACATTACCAATGATTAAGAGTAATAATTTATTTTTTTTTAAATATTTTTTTGACGCACGAAAAAATATGTTACTTTAAGGTAGTGGCATCAGGGGTTGTATAATTGAACGTGTGTGTGTGTGTGTTTCGAATAATTAAAACGTTTTAAATGAATTATCTATGGGCATAAAACATCAATGACATACATACATACATACATACATACGTACGTACATACATACAATGGGTACTGAGGACATACACGAATACAACTTCTAAACCACAATTACTTTACTGAGGAAAATATCCCATCACACAAACACTGGGTTAGGGCTCACCTCACAACACACACCTCAACACTCAACTAAATTCAACTTTACAGTTTCTAGTACACAATAACAATACTAATCCTTTTCCTATTGGTCCATATCACCAGTCTTTCGACCAATCAGAGGACTGGAGAAGCACAAACTACATAGACCACTTGTTGAGGATATCTAACTGTCTACCGTACACTCCAATCTGTGTTTACTGTGAAAGTTGATATTTTACAGACAACTTGGTGACAAGACCAGAGAATAAGAGGCACTACATAATCATATCTAAACCTGTAGATATATTATCGAATGTATTTAAGATGATTATAAATTATACAGTGCAAATATATTATAGCTGACTTAAATTAATGTCACTAATCACTTGAGGGTCATTATCAATCTTAATTATCCACAATTCAACTCTTATATTTTTTTAGGCCAGAACTCCAAAAAGCTAATTTGTGTTCATTCTGGTGTGTTAAAAGAAAAAAAAGGGGACGCAACTTCAAGCTCGCATAACGCAGGACCAATTTAAGGTTAGGTTAAGTTAGGTTAGATTAAGTTAAGTTAGGTTAGGTTAAGGACTACTAGTAAGGGGTTTATTGGATTAAGTGTGTTGTACAGACTAACTGTTCATGATAACGGAATAAAATCCATATTTTTCCCGTTAACAACCAACGTCGTCATTCCGTTAACAGAACAAGACCCTTCCCTTCCTGTTAACGGTGATGGACCCATATCACTTCAGCTCACATCAATGTTCATGTCGCCAACAAAACAAAAACACTCCGTCCACCGCAAGAAAAATCTCCCAATCTCTCCCTCTCTCCCTCCCTCCCTCCATTCTTCCCTCTGTCTATCAATCCATCCCTCCTTCTCTCCTTATTTCCCTCTATCCACCCTTCTCTCCATCCCTCCTTCCACCCTTTCTTCAGTCCATTCATCTAGCCATCCCGTCGTCCAACCTTCCCTTCTTCTCACACTGCCTCCCTCTAACTCCTTTTCCCCATCTCTCCTTTCCCCTCCAGCCTTTCCCCCCAACCCCTCCCTTAACAGGTCAGAGATTTTACCGCTTGACCGCTCGTCGCTCAGCTTCTGTTTACCACCTTAAAACAAACTCAGGGAGAGAAAGGGGGAGGGAGGGGGAAGAAGGGGGGAGGGAAGAAAGAGGGGGGGAAATGTGGAGGGGCGACGGAGGGGAAAGGGGGAGGGGGATGGAAAGAGGACGTATACTGTAGTTAGTTTAGCTCATTATTTAATTTTTTTTATACGTCAAAATAAGAGATGCTAAAGGCTTCAAGAGAGAGAGAGGGAGAGAGAGAGAGAGAGAGAGAGAGAGAGAGAGAGAGAGAGTGAGTGAAAAAAGTCTCAGTTACGGAAAGATAAAAGACCCAGCTTGTTAGGTTGTCGCGGGAGACTCACTCACCGAAGAGGAATTGACTACAAGAGCGGGTCTCTCTCTCTCTCACGCGGAAAGCTCCTACCTCTACCACGGCTCTCGCACGCCAGGCCAACATGCTTCCAATACTATCATGCATATAAAGACAAATATTATGCCCGTAACAAAACTATCATGCTTGTAACAATTATTTCATGCCTGCAAGAACTAGTATTATGCCTGTGAGGATAATTATCAAACCTGTAATACTGCTGGATTAATGGATTTCATAGCCCCGAACACTAACATATGATAGGCGTGATGGTCTAACCTAACACCAGACGGTTTTATTCAGCACAGAGGTGGAGACACGGTGTACACAAGAGGTTAAATTATGTGTTTGTGAGTCTCACTATGTTATGCTTTGTCCTCATTGCTTCTTGTTATAATATGAAAGTAACAAAAAGAATCATAGGGCCCCTAAATTACGTAGGCCTCTAACTTACACAGGCCCCTAACTTACACAGGCCCCTAACTTATACAAGCCCCTAACTTACACAGGCCCCTAACTTACGCAAGCCCCTAACTTACGCAGGACCCTAATTTTCGTAGGGTTTAGGGGCTTTAGGCAAGGCATCTACTTACTGTGTTTACGCCCCGACGTACACTGCACCTCCTAACACACACTGACTCTCGGTAGTGGTAACAGGGAGAGAACGGACGAACGCTGGTCACAAATCAGAAAGTACGATTTCGTTTATTAATAATATTGATTCTTATTATAATGTCTGAGGTAAGTTTATTCAATTTAGGTTAGGTTTTTACTGAGGAATTTTTTTCGAATTGTTTGCAGTTGTAATTGTTTAAACTTACAGTACTAATTGGAATGTGTTTAAAAATACGAATCTAGTTTATAACATTTTTAACAACTCCACAACATAACCTCCAACTATGACCACTCCCCATAACACAACCTGGATATATGAGCCAGCATTAAAGCCTTACATCCAGAGGTCCTCGACACGCAGACAGTGTTATACTCCCACCCAGATGTTTAAGTACCTAATTTAAGATAAAGTAAAATACGGGGCCATAACACCGTCCAGTCTCCTCTCTGGCTCTAGTCTCTGGCTCGTGAGGTTTGTTTTTATTTTTCCTCAGTTATAATATAGTCTTTGTCTTATTTTGTCGCCATTTTGGTCTTGTAGGTGTCAGAGGTTACGTCAGTTAGTTAAATATAGGTTGTATTTTGTTTTAAGGATTCGTTAGTTAATTTCTTTTTTTTTTTTTGGCCATTATGTTAGAGTTTGAGTGGAATTTTGATAACGGTAAGTTCTAGTTCTTTATGCCTGAGTTAAATTCTGACAGGTTGGGATTCATGAGGAAAATTAACGTTAGAACCTTTGAGAATTTTTCTTTGTGTCGTAGATCAAAGGAGTCAGTTAATGCTTTGTTATGGAGAGAGTCTGTGAGGGTGTGGCGATGAGTGAGAGGACACGTATAAACCCCCGAGGTGTGGCAGTATAATACCAAACAACCAATTATCCACACATCCAAACATCTTTCTACAAACTTTATTTCATTCATATAAGAAACTTGTTATAAACACCTTACTATAACACTTCTGTAAAGGGTGTTGTATTGCGTTCTGGACAACTCTGGGATCATCACCTGGTCAAAACACATCCGGTATAAGTTACAGCGAAGAAAATTAACTATTGTATCAGAAAAAACATATATACTTATTTTTCAGAAAGATTTTAGCAATGGAGGTGCGGATGGTCGTCTGGCAGCGCCGTCACTAGAAGGCAAGGAAGAGTGAAGCGTACGATAATCTGCATTTACGGTGATGATAGTATGGCAGTAAGCACGAGGTACGAGAACTTGGTAGCGTATAACCAGCTGGAAGTACGAGAACATGTACTGACAATGGTGTGGCAGTAGGGGTCAGGGTTGTTTCGTGGCAGTACCTTCATCAACACGAAATGCATTAACATTATGCAGCGGCAATGGCACTGTGGCGGTAAGCGTCGGCATGTTGAATTGAATTGAATTGAATTGTAACAGTTTATTTAGCCAGAAAAATACAGATACAGAGTGGATAATAATAACAATATTAACATGGCTGAGCCAGTTGAGAACCTGAGCTCTCTTTGAGGCACCTGATATATACTATACATTTATCTCAAGGAAGTATTATGTAACATTTAGTATCATCTGGAATAGTACAATAGCATGGCAGTAATAAGTACATCTCATAGTGTTACCACGGTTATCACTTCAATATTTATTTATTTTATTATTTATCATTTTTATTTTTATTTATTTATTTATTTAATTATATTTTTTTATTTATACATACATATACACATACCTATACATACATACACATATATATACATACACATATATAACAAGAGAAACAAGAACAGATGCAGTACGGTCGCTTGCACTGAGCACCAGGATGGTAGCCACCGTCACCAGCAGGAAGGACACTGTAGAAACAGTAAGATAAAAAGTTGCAGGGGCTATGACGTGGCAGTGGGCGTCTGGACGATCGTGTGGCAGCGCCGTCAGCAGCAGGAGGGGCGGCGGGTGTCACACAATGACCACAAGGTTCCACAATACGAGCCTCAGGGCCGCCGCCACCACCACTACAACGTGTGGTACAAATGACAGCAAAATCTAGAGTAAATGTTGGGCGGTGTTCTGCCAGCTCAGAGGAAGAGGAGCTGTTTCTTGCTGTATTTTCAAGTCTATGAATATATAACACTGGGCTCTGCACCGGAGTGTAGTAACAGGCACCTATAACTAGTCGCTCACACGTCCTGCCATAAATAAAAGCGACGTATTGAAAATATTCGAAACCTAACTAACGTGAACCAAGCTTTAAGGTGATCAGTCTAGGGGTTCAAAGTTGGCACGATACTGATTTGGGGACTCTGTGTGTGTGTGTGAGAAGACGTCTATGGGTGCCCAGATTAGTGTCATGGCAACTTAGAATCCCTAAATTTAATTGAACAAAATCTCAGGTGTTGAGAAATTTATAACTCTCCCTCACAAATGATTTACTGTACACACACACACACACACACATCCTACATCCTTGACCACGGGAGGGTCAAGACCTACCAGGTGCTGCTGCGCAGCTGCCCCCTTTGGCCATGTTCAGCCATTCCCCAAGGCCCACTCCCCGACCCATCCTCACCACCGGGATAACTACATAATCAAAAGTGACAATTTCGTTTCGGAAAGAAGTGGGATCAGTGTTGAACAGTGATGAACAGTGTTTAAGCCAGTGAATTCAGCACTAGACAGTACCAGTGAGAGCCGTGACCTACCAGTGAGATAAGCACCCCTGGGAACTGGCCATCATCGTCTGACCAGGAGGTGCTAATCAGTCCACCATGGGAGCAACAGTGGGTCGGCTTCACACCTGACTACGAGACAACACAACACCACCCAGCAGAGAGAGTGAGGAACTGTGACACCACCCAACACCACACGGTGTCCCCATGACCCCGTAAGGTCCTTCATCTTAACACCTACGGACGAGTTACTACACCGCGTGAACATCACTCCACGCGCTGTCTGCATGACCACGTGAGGTTTTTCATATCAACACCTACTGACGAGTTACTGCACCCCGTGAACACCACACCACCCAGTATCTCCATGACCACGTGGGGTCCTTCATATTAACACCTACGATCGAGTTACTGCACCACGTGGCCTATGTGACCTCACACAGTACGGCAAGAGACCAGCCCGGGCCATCAGCTGCAAACTATAATAATTTGTATGTTCAGTTCATGGTCCTTCTCCTTTTAGTAATGAAAGGTTTTGTTAAACGATTCACCTACCCCATGTCTCTGTATGTAATAAGTAATTTTTGTCTAATGTATATTTTCAGTCTTCGGGCTGCAGAACTTTTTCAATAAACCGTTAATTATTATTATTATTATTACACACACACATACAGGCTTCAAATAGGGTATCGTACCAAATTTTAACCGCTAAATTGAACCTTACCTGAACCAATCTTATAACTTCCGGGGAGAGAGAGAGAGAGAGAGAGAGAGAGAGAGAGAGAGAGAGAGAGAGAGAGTATTAGTACTAACCTAACACACACACAGAGGTCACCACCACTTACCACAGGCTCCACTTCCCAATTAATGGAAATCAATATTGACACCGGTCTAACACCACGCCCACTCACCACACCACCAACACCCACACACGCCCATCTACACCCATCTAAACTCACCTTTGCCATCCACGCCCATCCTTTACCATCCACGCCCATCCTCACCGCCCACGTCATACACTGCGTTAAAGATGACCCTGAGTATAGCAAGAGGTATAGAAGGTTACCCTGGGGGAAAACTCTCTCGGTGAGTGAGTGAGTGAGTGAGTGAGTGAGTGAGAAATACCCACGAAAATTAAGAGAACTGATTAAGGTGAAAGTCAGGTAAGATATTTATGGGCGTAGGATGATGTAGGCGAGTGAGGTGATGGCGTCGTAGAGCAGTCAGACCCCATGATGAATGGCAGTACCCGAGTTCGTGAACCACAGATATTTTTTTTTAGGGCTTCAGGGATCATGGGTTCAAGGATCTTGGGTTCGTGGATCAGGGGTTCGTGGATCAGGGCTTCAAGGTTCATGGGTTCAGGGATCATGGGTACAACTCATCAAAGGGCCCCAATCCTGATAGTAGGCCCTAAATTTCCACCCTATCTAAAGTGGTCACCTATATATAAGACGAAACCTTTATTTAACGGTCTATATGGAGAGAAGAAAGTCCGTTATATTCAGGGTTCCTTAAACGTGAAACTTCCATCCAATTAACGGACTGTATATGTAGTAGAAATGAATGTCCGTTATATCGAGGTATCCATTAAATGCGAAAGCCCCATATAACGGATTATATGGAGGTAAATCCGTTATATGGAGGTAAATCCGTTATATGGAGGTAAATCCGTTATATGAAGGTTTCACTGTACTGTATATACGTTGGGTCCGACTTGACTGTTGACAAGTAGCCATCAATAGAGAGGCAATAACAGGAAGGAGAGGAAGAGAGGAAGGGGAGGGGAGAGTGAGCGTGAGGGGGAGTTAAGAGGCTTGGAAGAGGGGAGGAAGGAGTGAGAGGGAGAACTAATACATCACAGGGGAGAGCTAGGAGAGAGAGAGAGAATCAATAACAGAAGAACCTCAAGGGATTAACTAAAGAGAAGAAAAGTGATGAGGAAGAAAAGGAGGAGGAGGAGAAAAGATGGATAGATTCTCAAAAGTATATATATATATGTATATATATATATATATATATATATATATATATATATATATATATATATATATATATATATATATATATAAGGTATTTTCTTCTCTATTTACTATGAGACAACACACCTGGTTATGATACAGTCTCAGTGTTATTCCGACGCCATACTGTCCGTCATCTAGATAAACTCAGCCAATGGGAAACGTTTTCACCTCTTGTACGGACGGACGAACAGAAAAGATCTCATTACAAGACATTCATCCCCTCTGACTATTGGATAACAAGTCAAGCGGGCCCCACTTCTATTAAGCCCTAATTCTTGCGGGCCCAAGTTCTTCAAAGCTCCAATTCTAACAGACCCTAGACCTAGATCATGGCCAGTTCAGTTCTAGGTTAGGTTAGGTTAGGTTAGGTTAGGGGCCTAAAAAGACCAGACACTATCCAGCTTGTAGTATGAAATATATATCCCGTCTATAAGTTGGGGAGAGTCAAAGAAAACTCCATATTATAATGGGTGACTGTAATATTTTTATTGTTTTTTTTTATCCCTCCCTGAAATTAATGGTGTGAGGACAAAAACAGCTATTATAACTATCTCATGGATGTTATATATTGTCACACACACACACACAGACACACATCCTTGACCACCGTAGGGTCAAGACCTATTCAGGCGCTGCTCCCGCTGCCCCCCTTGGCCGATGTCGGCCCATTCCTCAAGACCCACTCCCCGACCCATCCTCACCACCGGGATAACTACATAATCAAAAGTGACAATTTCGCTTCGGAAAGAAGTGGGATCAGTGTTGAACAGTGATGAACAGTGTTTAAGCCAGTGAATTCAGCACTAGACAGTACCAGTGAAAGCCGTGACCCACCAGTGAGATAAGCACCCCTGGGAACTAACAACCATCTTCTGACCAGGAGGTGCTAATCAGTCCACCATGGGAACAACAGAGGGCCGGCCTGCTATGTACCTGACAACGAGATAATACAACACCAGCCAGCAGGGCGAGGTACTGTGACACCACCCCACACCACACGGTGTCCCCATGACCACGTGAGGTCCTTCATATCAACACCCGAGGACGAGTTACTGCACCACTTGAACACCACACCACCCGATGTCTCCATGACCACGTGAGCTCCCTCATATCAACACCCGAGGAAAAGTTACTACACCACGTAAACACCACACCGCCTGGTGTCTCCATGACCACGTGAGTTCCCTCATATCAACACCCGAGGACGAGTTACTACACCACGTGAACACCACACCACCTGGTGTCTCCATGACCACCCAGGCCCGGGCCATCAACTGTAAACTATAATAATTTGTATGTTCAATCATTGTTCCTTCTTCTTTCAGTAATGAAAGCTTATGTTAAACGACCCACCCGCCCCATGTCTTTGTATATAGTAAGTCATTTTTGTGCAATGTATATTTTCAGCCTTCGGGCTGCCGACTTTTTCAATAAACCGTTAATTATTATTATTATTATTAATATTATTATTATTATTATTACATACACACACGCTCTCTCTTTCTCTCTCCCCAATTATTTTTTTGTTCATTCACCACTCTCTCTCTCTCTCTCTCTCTCTCACACACACACACACACGTAATACATATGTTTGTATGTAAAGTTAAGCCTCTTTATGTCTCTTAAAACTCAAGATTTCCTCCACGTTGATAATTCCACGTTGTGTTTAAATCTTCACCACTTGAAAAGGTGGAGAAGGAATTTAAGAATACCCAGACAGCATACGAGTGTTGGCATCTTAAGAATACATTAGCGTCTTGTGGCTTGAGGCTGATGATGGGTCGCTTTCATAACAAGAGGAGAAGGGGGTCAAGCCCACACACCCCGGGCTGGAGACCAGGATGTGGTTGGTTTTTGTGTTAAATCCCAGAATGTTAGGTTAGGTTTAAGTTTGGTTTAGGTTTGGTTAGGATTAAGTTTGGTTAGGTTGGGTTAGGTTAGGATTAGGTTAAATTAGATGGTAGGCTTTGTTAGAGGTAGGTTAGGTTAGAGGAAGATGAAGTTAAGTAACGTTAGGTTAGGTTAAGGGGAGATTAGATTCGATTAGAGGGAAGTCAAATTATAGGTTAGTTAAATTTATATAAAAATAGATTTAGTGACGTTACATAAAGTTAGATTGTTATAATTGGATAGGCTATGTTAGGGGTAGTTAAATTGGGTTTGGTTTAGGTTAGGTTAGATTAAGTTAGGGGCTAAATTAAATTAGGTTAGGTTAAGTTAAGCTAGGTTTAAGTTGGGTTAGGTTCCAGGTTCGGGGATCCACGAGTCCCTCTTAAAAATACATTAGCTGTGTGTTGTGGGTCGTGGAGGTGATGGGTTGCCTCATAAGTGGGGAGGAAGACTCGTGTAAACATTACCTTCACCTCTCAGATTTTTAGTGTAATTTCTGTACATTGTGTTGGGTTCTGCTGCAGGGGAAATTAGCCACATTACTAATAGGCCCAAGTTTTACAAAGACCCAACGTAACTTAACCTAACCATAAACACTGGGACCATTAGAATTTAAGTTCCATAAGATTGGGGCCCTTTAGAATGGAGACCCTATTGGACCAGAATCTATTAATGAACTGATGCCTATAGGGTCTCGAGGTCTATTAGGACTGATGCTTACCATGGTTGGCTCGTACTGTAAGGACAAGTGTGAGCTGCGGATGGGGTACCTCTGGCCAACCACCCGGAATATAATCAGTATTTAAGTCTTGTCTTTATTATATAGGAGACAGAAGGTGTTGTTGTGTTGCTGAACTCATCAAAGTTTACTCCCAGTTTGTGTAGTTGAGAGTGAGAGAGCGTCGGGTGTATCACAAATATAACCGTAATTGCTTCACTCTGTCAGCGAAATTTGTGACGGATTTGCATAATACTTTGATGTGCGCGGGAGAAACTGCCAGTCTAAATATACCGAACAAACACAATAAGACATGTCCTCCCGAATAATGGCGCCGAGGCTGGAGAAGCTCTGTGTAAATTCTTTAGTGGCGTTGGGGAGTTAAAACGACCCCATCAGATATATTCCTCCAATCGACACAATTGAGTTTTCCTCAAACACATCGACTTGGCGCTTTGTTTGCAATAAACACACACAATTATCTTATGACCTCCCCCCCCCCCCCTCTTGTGAGTCTAACAAATTCGCATCGGCCGAGGAGCAGAGCGGTGGATCGGAACCCACTCTTGGGGGCGCTTCAAGAGGCTCGACACGGCCCTTTCATTTACCTGATGAACCCGCTCTGTTTGTCCTCATGTCGGCGTCAGGCACTTTTATTTCTAAACACGATTATTGCATTAGTTCATTGGTCAGTGAGTGATCGTCGCTGTTTTCTTTTTTTTTCCTTTTTCTTTTTCTTTTTCTTTTTTGGTGGGTGAGTGATGGCTGGTCCAAAATTAACGAGAGGAAAAAGCTATAGACGCCGAGATGCTCCAGGCGGCTCCCGTCACTTATAGTTATAGGGGATTAGATTAAATAAAGAGTCCCCGCTGCTTGGAATCTATAACTCCTTCTTGGGTTATTTACCTGCTGCCGGGATTATTTAATTACCGTGTGTGGCAGCGACGTAAGGAGACGCAAGGCGACATGCAGCAGAGAGCGACGCCTCGACTCCTGTGTTACACCGCTAATGGAACACAAACAAACAGGAGTGATTTTTGCTTGTTCGTTGTTCATCACCATGATTGTGTTGGATGACTCCTCCTCCTTCGTTTCCCTTCCCTCCCCTCCCCTCCCCTTCTCTTCCTTCCTCTCCCTTTCCCTTCCCTTCCCTCCCCTTCCTCTCCCCCTTTCTCCCTTCCCATTCTCTTTCCTCACGTTCTCCCTTCTCTCTCCTCCCCTTCCCTCATCATCCCCCCCCCCCCAGGTATTCATCTCCTCTACAAACACTGTTATATAAAACACCTGTCATCACTGAAGCCTTCATGACTTGTTTGTTAAGTGGTCGATATTATTTTGGGAGGGAAGGGGAGGGGAAGGGAAGGGGGTTGGAAGGGAAGGGGAGGGGAAGGGAAGGGGGTTGGAAGGGAAGGGGAGGGGAAGGGAAGGGGTTGGAAGGGAAGGGAAGGGGAGGGGAAGGGAAGGGGTTGGAAGGGAGGGAAGGGGAGGGGAAGGGAAGGGGTTGGAAGGGAGGGAAGGGGTTGGAAGGGAGGGAAGGGGAGGGGAAGGGAAGGGGTTGGAAGGTAGGGAAGGAAAAGTTACCAAAGTTTTCAATATTGTTATGGTGGGGGAGAGGAGGAAGTGGAATAGGAGGGAGAGAGGGTGGGGGGAGAGAGAGGCGAGAAGGGAAAAAGGAAGTAGGGAAGAAGAGAAGAATGGATGGAAGGGATGAAGGGAAGGAAGAAAGGGAGAGGGAAAGAATTATGAATTATTTCTATAACATATAACCAGTTACCATTTTCAGTTTCACTTTTAAATTCTTATCATTTATCAATTTTTTCCACATTTTCTTTCTTTCCAATTAATTTAGAGTCTGTGTTGCCTAATAGTCTTTTCCTGCTTAATTTTTTCTTATCTCTTTTATATCATTATTCTTCTATTTCTCGTTTATTTTCAACGTATTTTTAGTTTTCTTTTTCATTGATTTTTTTTCTGTTCGTCTTTCGTTAATTCTCTATCTCACTTACTCTGAAAATTGGATTTTATTATTTATTTTTTGTTAATATCCCATTCGTTAACTCACAAACTAATTCCTTAATCTCCTTTAATTAACTTTCTAATTCCAGTCTCACTAATTTTTCATCATTCCTTCAACACGAAAATCATAATACATTTTTGTATTTTTTTGTTTTTACTTTTCAATTCATTTTATTTTTTTGTACTTTCTTTTTATTTTTTTACCAATGTTCTTTTGATCCAGTGCTCGTCCTAAGTACAATCCGCAGCCTTCGCATCTTCTCTTGCCAGTAAACTCAGCCCCTCCCTCAGAGCATCAGCTGCGTTCACTTATTTGGGGGAAAAAATTGTGCCGCTAAGGTGGAGCTGGAATCTGACTCTGGTCTCGTCGCCCTTTGAGTCTTGCTCCAGGAGGATAATATCTCGGATCAAAAGCAATGGCAGTGAATATTTCATCGGGTCTCGAGAATACCGATGAAGGAGCTGGCTGGCTGACTGGCTGGGGTAGTCTGACGGGGCTCTCCTATAACCTCCTCTTTTGTCTCTGGGTTGGGTCAGGTTAAGTTAGGTTGGGTTAACTTTGGTTAGGTAGAGTTAACTTTAGGCTTTGTTACGTTAACTTTCCTCCTCTTCAGTTTAAAGGTATAAAACTCATTAAGTAACCTATTGTGTTTATAACCTCCTGCTGCTGTCTAACTAATCTATTAACATTCTTTTCATCAGTTTTCGAATCGGTGGACTAGGGGCACAATTATGATGTGGTATATCTCGACTTTAGCAAAGCCTTCGATAGAGTCCCCCACGAAAGACTAATTAGAAAGATAGAAGCACATGGCATCAAAGGTAATATCCTCAAATGGATTAGGGCGTGGTTACGGGACAGGAAACAGCGAGTGAGCATTAACGGTACTAAATCCCATTGGAGCAACGTCACCAGCGGAATCCCCCAAGGCTCAGTACTTGGACCATGATTATTTATTATATACATAAACGACATAGATATCGGCATAGACAGCAACATAAGTAAATTTGCTGATGGCACTAAAATAGGACGTGTTATTAAATCTGATGAGGACTCCACAAAACTACAGGAAGATCTAAAAATTTTTTTCGAATGGTCTGAAAAATGGCAGATGAAATTCAACGTGGATAAATGTAAAGTACTCAGCATAGGAGACGTAAACAGGGAAACCAGTTACCAGATGAACAACGATGCCATTGAGAAATCCGACTGCGAGAGAGATTTAGGAGTAATGATAAGTAGGAACCTTAAGCCAAGTAAACAATGTGTATTTGCTCGAAACAAGGCCAATGAAGTACTTGGGTTCATACAAAGGAGTGTTAGTTACAAGACTAGCGAGGTCATCCTAAAACTATATCTTGCGCTTGTGAGACCTCACTTGGATTACGCAGTTCAATTCTGGTCACCGTATTACAGAACGGATATAGAATCCTTGGAAAGAATTCAGTGGAGAATGACAAGGCTAATCCCGGGCATTAGGAACCTTGAGTACAGAGACAGGTTAAAGCATCTTAATTTGCACTCCCTCGAGAGACGTAGAGTGAGAGGCGATATGATTGAGGTGTATACGTGGAAGTCAGGGCTAAACAAAGGTGACATTACAAAGGTACTCAAACTATCCAACCAGGAGCGAACTCATAACAATGGTTTTAAATTAGACAAATTTAGATTTAGGAGCGAAATAGGTAAACACTGGTTTCGTAACAGAGTAGTGGATGAATGGAACAAGTTACCAAATATCATCATTAACTCGAATACGCTGGATAGCTTCAAACATAGGTTGGATGCTTATATGAGCAATAGGGGTTGGGTGTAAATGGGACTGCCCGGTATGGGTCAATAGGCCCGCTGCAGTTTCCTCCATTCTAATGTTCTTATGTTCTTATGCTGCTCAGGAACAAAGATCTGAAGCACCATTACCTACATCAAGAGCTTGGGAAAAATTTGGTGAAGGATTTTTTAATTGATATTGATAAATTTCCAGTTGTAAACATCATTTACAAAGTCGTATGAACTGAAGAAGGCCTGCACAGGATTACGAGAGTGTATCTACAGGAACAACTGCTCTTTTACCCACCTCGTAGGGTAGACGACACGCCTGACAGCAACAGCGGGTGATGGAGCGTCATAGTGTCTGTTGTCAAGGCTCACAGAACATTGCTTTGGCTTCTCCTCAATGAATTTAAATTACATTAAATTATCACCACGGAACTCGGGAACATAATAAAACCCGACTAAAAAAATAATAAAAAAGTGTGATAAATGGACAAACAACACTAGACTTACAAACGGTTTACAACGACGGACAAGTGTGAATGACTTCTGAACATTTCACACTTGAGACGATCATCCTGGTGACACTCTTACTGAAGATACTAAGAATAAACAATGTAATAGTTATCTCTCGTGTGTGGTAGTAGAAGCCTAAAGTCACATGAAAATCAGCATTCTGGCGCAGAATCCTCCCGTATTATGGGGCAGAATTCTTCTGTATTCTGGAGCATAATCCTACCGTATTGTTGGCGGAATCCGACCGTTTTTTGGGTCACAATCTTAACATCTTTTGGGGCGGAATCCTACCGTCTGCTGGCGCAGAATCCTACCGTTTCCTGGAGCGATATCCTACCGTCTCCTTTGGCAGAATCCAAGCGTATTCAGAAAGAGATATTACCCTTATCTGGGACGGAATCCGATCTAATTCTGAGGCAGAATCCTACCGTCTCCTGGGGCAGAATCCTACTGTATTTTAGGAGGAATCCTTTCCCTATTCTGGGACGGAATCCTACCCTATTATCGGACGGAATCCTTCCCTATTCTGGGGCAGAAACCTACCCTATTCTGGGGCGGAAACCTACCCTATTCTTGGGCAGAATCCTACCCTATTCTGGAACAGGACCCTACCCTATTCTGGGGCGGGATCCTACCCTATTACGGGGCAGAATCCTACCCTATTCTCGGGTGGAATCTCACCGTCTTTGGGGACAGAATCCTACCATCTGCTGGCGCAGAATCCTACGGTTTTCTGGAGCGATATCCTACAGTCTAGTTGGGCAGAATCAAAGCGTATTCTGGGGCGGAGCCCTACCCTTTTCTGGGACGGACTCCTACCTAATTCTGAGGCGGAATCCTACCGTCTCCTTGGGCAGAATCCTACCGCATTTGGGGCGTAATATTATTCTATTCTCGGGCGAAATCTTACCCGATTCTCGGGCGGAATCCTACCCTATTCTGGGGCAGAACCCTACTATCTTCTGAGGCAGGATCCTACCATATTCTGGGATAGAATCCTCCCGTCTTCTGGGGCGGATTCCTTCAATCTTCCAAGGCAGAATCCTACCGTACTCTGGCGTAGAATCCTACCGTATTCTGGGGCAATATCTTACCGTCTTTGGGGACAGAAAAATACCGTTTGCTGGCGCAGAATCCTACTGTTTTCTGGAGCGATATCCTACAGTCTCCTCGTGTAGACTCCTAAGGTATTCTAGGGCGGAATAATACATTATTCTGAGGCGGAATCCTACTGTCTCCTGGGGTGCCTTACATGTGATTAATGGCAGCAGTGGAGGGAAAACAAAAAATGGTAACAATTGCCTTATATGTGATTAATGGCCGCAGTGGGGCGAAAATAAAAAATGGCAACAATTGCCTTATATGTGAATAATGGCAGCAGTGGGGCGAAAACAAAAAATGGGAAAAATTGCCATATATGCGATTAACGGCAGGAGAGGGACAAAAACAAAAAATGGCAACAATTTCCTTTTATGTGATTAATGGCAGCAGTAGGGAGAAAACAAAAAATGGCAACAATTACTTTATATGTGATAAATGGCAGCAGAGGAGCGAAAACGAAAAATGGCAACAATTGCCTTATTTGTGATTAATGGCAGCAGTGGGGCGAAAACAAAAAATGGCAACAATTGCCTTATATGCATTAACGGCAACAGGTGGGCGAAAACAAAAAATGGCAACAATTGCCATATATGTGATTAATGGCAGCAGAGGGACGAAAACAAAAAATGGCAACAATTGCCTTATATGTGATTAATGGCAACAGTGGGGCGAAAAGAGAAAATGGCAACAATTGCCTTATATGTGATTAATGGCAGCAGTGGGGCGAAAACAAAAAATGGCAACAATTGCCTTATATGTGATTAATGGCAGCAGAGGGACGAAAACAAAAAATGGCAACAATTGCCTTAAATGTGATTAATGGCAGCAGTGGAGCGAAAACAAAAAATGGCAACAATTGCCTTATATGCGATTAACGGCAGCAGAGGGGCGAAAACAAAAAATGGCAACAATTGCCTTATATGTGATTAATGGCAGCAGTGGGGCGAAAACAAAAAATGGCAACAATTGCCCTTTATGTGATTAATGGCAGCAGTGGGGAGAAAACAAAAAATGGCAACAATTGCCTTATATGTGATTAATGGCAGCAGAGGGGCTAAAACAAAAAATGGCAACAATTGCCTTATATGTGATTAATGGCAGCAGAGGGGCGAAAACAAAAAATGGCAACAATTGCCTTATATGTGATTAATGGCAGCAGTGGGGCGAAAACAAAAGATGGCAACAATTGCCATATTGGTGATTAATGGCAGCAAAGGGGCGAAAACAAAAAATGGCAACAATTGCCTTATATGTGATTAATGGCAGCAGTGGGGCGAAAACAAAAAATGGCAACAATTGCCTTATATGCGATTAACGGCAGCAGATGGGCGAAAACAAAAAATGGCAACAATTGCCTTATATGTGATTAATGGCAGCAGAGGGGCGAAAATAAAAAATGGCAACAATTGCCTTATATGTGATTAATGGCAGCAGTGGGGCGAAAACAAAAAATGGCAACAATTGCCTTATATGTGATTAATGGGAACAGAGGGGCGAAACCAAAAAATGGCAAGAACTGCCTTATTTGTGATTAATGGCAGCAGAGGGACAAAACCAAAAAATGGCAACAATTGCCTTATATGCGATTACCGGCAGTAGAGGGACGAAAACGAAAAATGGCAAAAATTGCCTTATATGTGATTAATGGCAGCAGAGGGACGACAATAAAAAATGGCAACAATTGCCTTATATGTGAAAAATGGCAGCAGAGGGGCGACAATAAAAAATGGCAACAATTGCCTTATATGTGATTAATGGCAGCAGTGGGGCGAAAACAAAAAATGGCAACAATTGCCTTATATGTGATTAATGGCAGCAGAGGGGCGACAATAAAAAATGGCAACAATTGCCTTATATGTGATTAATGGCAGCAGTGGGGCGAAAACAAAAAATGGCAATTATTGCCTTATATGTGATTAATGGCAGAAGAGGGACGAAAACAAAAAATGGCAACAATTGCCTTAAATGTGGTTAATGGCAGCAGTGGGGCGAAAACAAAAATGGCAACAATTGCCTTATATGCGATTAACGGTGGCAGAGGGACGAAAACAAAAAATGGCAACAATTGCCTTATATGTGATTAATGGCAGCAGTGGGGCGAAAACAAAAAATGGCAACAATTGCCTTATATGTGATTAATGGCAGCAGTGGGGCGAAAACAAAAAATGGCAACAATTGCCTTAGATGCGATTAATGGCAGAAGAGGGGCGAAAAGAGAAAATGGGAACAATTGCCTTAAAAGTGATTAATGTTGGCAGTGAGGCGAAAACAAAAAATGGCAACAATTGCCTTATATGCAATTGACGGCAGCAGAGGGACAAAAACAAAAAATGGCAACAATTGCCTTATATGTGATTAATGGCAGCAGTGGGGCGAAAACAAAAAATGGCAACAATTGCCTTATATGTGATTAATGGCAGCAGTGGGGCGAAAACAAAAAATGGCAACAATTGCCTTATATGCGATTAATGGCAGCAGAGGGACGAAAACAAAAAATGGCAACAATTGCCTTATATGCGATTAATTACAGCAGTAGAGCGAAAACAAAAAATGGCAACAATTGCCTTATATGTGATTAATTACAGCAGTAGAGCGAAAACAAAAAATGGCAACAATTGCCTTATATGCGATTAACGGCAACAGAGGGACGAAAACAAAAAATGGCAATAATTGCCTTATATGTGATTAATGGCAGCAGTGCGGCGAAAACAAAAAATGGCAACAATTGCCTTATATGTGATTAATGGAAGCAGAGTGGCGAAAACAAAAAATGGCAACAATTGCCTTATATGTGATTAATGGCAGCAGTGGGGCGAAAACAAAAAATGGCAACAATTGCCTTATATGTGATTAATGGCAGCAGAGGGACGAAAACAAAAAGTGGCAACAATTGCCTTATATGTGATTAATGGCAGCAGAAGGGTGAAAACAAAAAATGGCAACAATTGCCTTATATGTGATTAATGGCAGCAGTGGGGCGAAAACAAAAAATGGCAACAATTGCCTTATATGCTATTAATGGCAGCAGAGGGACGAAAACAAAAAATGGCAACAATTGCCATATATGTGATTAATGGCAGCAGTGGGGCGAAAACAAAAAATGGCAACAATTGCCTTATACGTGATTAATGGCAGCAGTGGGGCGAAAACAAAAAATGGCAACAATTGCCTTAGATGCGATTAATGGCAGCAGAGGGGCGAAAAGAGAAAATGGGAACAATTGCCTTAAATGTGATTAATGTTAGCAGTGGGGCGAAAACAAAAAATGGCAACAATTGCCTTATATGCGATTAACGGCAGCAGAGGGACGAAAACAAAAAATGGCAACAATTGCCTTATATGTGATTAATGGCAGCAGTGGGGCGAAAACAAAAAATGGCAACAATTGCCTTATATGTGATTAATGGCAGCAGTGGGGCGAAACCAAAAAATGGCAACAATTGCCTTATATGTGATTAATGGCAGCAGTGGGGCGAAAACAAAAAATGGCAACAATTGCCTTATATGTGATTAATGGCAGCAGAGGGACGAAAACAAAAAATGGCAACAATTGCCTTATATGTGATTAATGGCAGCAGAGGGACGAAAACAAAAAATGGCAACAATTGCCTTATATGCGATTAATGGCAGCAGTGGGGCGAAAACAAAAAATGGCAACAATTGCCTTATATGTGATTAATGGCAGCAGTGGGGCGAAAACAAAAAATGGCAACAATTGCCTTATATGTGATTAATGGCAGCAGTGGGGCGAAAACAAAAAATGGCAACAATTGCCTTATATGTGATTAATGGCAGCAGAGGGGCGAAAACAAAAAATGGCAACAATTGCCTTATATGTGATTAATGGCAGCAGAGGGGCGAAAACAAAAAATGGCAACAATTGCCTTATATGTGATTAATGGCAGCAGAGGGGCGAAAACAAAAAATGGCAACAATTGCCTTATATGTGATTAATGGCAGCAGTGGGGCGAAAACAAAAAATGGCAACAATTGCCTTATATGTGATTAATGGCAGCAGTGGGGCGAAAACAAAAAATGGCAACAATTGCCTTATATGTGATAATGGCAGCAGAGGGGCGAAAACAAAAAATGGCAACAATTGCCTTATATGTGATTAATGGCAGCAGAGGGGCGAAAACAAAAAATGGCAACAATTGCCTTATATGTGATTAATGGCAGCAGAGGGGCGACAATAAAAAATGGCAACAATTGCCTTATATGTGAATAATGGCAGCAGAGGGGCGAAAACAAAAAATGGCAACAATTGCCTTATATGTGATTAATGGCAGCAGTGGGGCGAAAACAAAAAATGGCAACAATTGCCTTATATGTGATTAATGGCAGCAGAGGGGCGAAAACAAAAAATGGCAACAATTGCCTTATATGTGATTAATGGCAGCAGTGGGGCGAAAACAAAAAATGGCAACAATTGCCTTATATGTGATTAATGGCAGCAGTGGGGCGAAAACAAAAAATGGCAACAATTGCCTTATATGTGATTAATGGCAGCAGAGGGGCGAAAACAAAAAATGGCAACAATTGCCTTATATGCGATTAATGGCAGCAGAGGGACGAAAACAAAAAATGGCAACAATTGCCTTATATGTGATTAATGGCAGCAGTGGGGCGAAAACAAAAAATGGCAACAATTGCCTTATATGTGATTAATGGCAGCAGTGGGGCGAAAACAAAAAATGGCAACAATTGCCTTATATGTGATTAATGGCAGCAGAGGGGCGAAAACAAAAAATGGCAACAATTGCCTTATATGTGATTAATGGCAGCAGTGGGGCGAAAACAAAAAATGGCAACAATTGCCTTATATGTGATTAATGGCAGCAGTGGGGCGAAAACAAAAAATGGCAACAATTGCCTTATATGTGATTAATGGCAGCAGAGGGGCGAAAACAAAAAATGGCAACAATTGCCTTATATGTGATTAATGGCAGCAGAGGGGCGACAAAAAAAAATGGCAACAATTGCCTTATATGTGATTAATGGCAGCAGAGGGGCGAAAACAAAAAATGGCAACAATTGCCTTATATGTGATTAATGGCAGCAGAGGGGCGACAATCAAAAATGGCAACAATTGCCTTATATGTGATTAATGGCAGCAGTGGGGCGAAAAGAAAAAATGGCAACAATTGCCTTATATGTGATTAATGGCAGCAGGGGGCGAAAACAAAAAATGGCAACAATTGCCTTATATGTGATTAATGGCAGCAGGGGGGCGAAAAAAAAAATGGCAACAATTGCCTTATATGTGATTAATGGCAGCAGAGGGGCGAAAACAAAAAATGGCAACAATTGCCTATATGTGATTAATGGCAGCAGAGGGGCGACAATAAAAAATGGCAACAATTGCATTATATGTGATTAATGGCAGCAGTGGGGCGAAAACAAAAAATGGCAACAATTGCCTTATATGTGATTAATGGCAGCAGAGGGGCGAAAACAAAAAATGGCAACAATTGCCTTATATGTGATTAATGGCAGCAGAGGGGCGAAAACAAAAAATGGCAACAATTGCCTTATATGTGATTAATGGCAGCAGAGGGGCGACAAACAAAAAATGGCAACAATTGCCTTATATGTGATTAATGGCAGCAGTGGGGCGAAAACAAAAAATGGCAACAATTGCCTTATATGTGATTAATGGCAGCAGAGGGGCGAAAACAAAAAATGGCAACAATTGCCTTATATGTGATTAATGGCAGCAGTGGGGCGAAAACAAAAAATGGCAACAATTGCCTTATATGTGATTAATGGCAGCAGTGGGGCGAAAACAAAAAATGGCAACAATTGCCTTATATGTGATAATGGCAGCAGAGGGGCGAAAACAAAAAATGGCAACAATTGCCTTATATGTGATTAATGGCAGCAGAGGGGCGAAAACAAAAAATGGCAACAATTGCCTTATATGTGATTAATGGCAGCAGAGGGGCGAAAACAAAAAATGGCAACAATTGCCTTATATGTGATTAATGGCAGCAGAGGGGCGAAAAAAAAAATGGCAACAATTGCCTTATATGTGATTAATGGCAGCAGAGGGGCGACAATAAAAAATGGCAACAATTGCCTTATATGTGATTAATGGCAGCAGTGGGGCGAAAACAAAAAATGGCAACAATTGCCTTATATGTGATTAATGGCAGCAGAGGGGCGAAAACAAAAAATGGCAACAATTGCCTTATATGTGATTAATGGCAGCAGAGGGGCGAAAACAAAAAATGGCAACAATTGCCTTATATGTGATTAATGGCAGCAGTGGGGCGAAAACAAAAAATGGCAACAATTGCCTTATATGTGATTAATGGCAGCAGAGGGGCGAAAACAAAAAATGGCAACAATTGCCTTATATGTGATTAATGGCAGCAGAGGGGCGAAAACAAAAAATGGCAACAATTGCCTTATATGTGATTAATGGCAGCAGAGGGGCGACAAAAAAAATGGCAACAATTGCCTTATATGTGAATAATGGCAGCAGAGGGGCGACAAAAAAAATGGCAACAATTGCCTTATATGTGATTAATGGCAGCAGTGGGCGAAAACAAAAAATGGCAACAATTGCCTTATATGTGATTAATGGCAGCAGTGGGGCGAAAACAAAAAATGGCAACAATTGCCTTATATGTGATTAATGGCAGCAGTGGGGCGAAAACAAAAAATGGCAACAATTGCCTTATATGTGATTAATGGCAGCAGAGGGGCGAAAACAAAAAATGGCAACAATTGCCTTATATGTGATTAATGGCAGCAGAGGGGCGAAAACAAAAAATGGCAACAATTGCCTTATATGTGATTAATGGCAGCAGTGGGGCGAAAACAAAAAATGGCAACAATTGCCTTATATGTGATTAATGGCAGCAGAGGGACGAAAACAAAAAATGGCAACAATTGCCTTATATGTGATTAATGGCAGCAGTGGGGCGAAAACAAAAAATGGCAACAATTGCCTTATATGTGATTAATGGCAGCAGTGGGGCGAAAACAAAAAATGGCAACAATTGCCTTATATGTGATTAATGGCAGCAGAGGGGCGAAAACAAAAAATGGCAACAATTGCCTTATATGTGATTAATGGCAGCAGTGGGGCGAAAACAAAAAATGGCAACAATTGCCTTATATGTGATTAATGGCAGCAGTGGGACGAAAACAAAAAATGGCAACAATTGCCTTATATGTGATTAATGGCAGCAGTGGGGCGAAAACAAAAAATGGCAACAATTGCCTTATATGTGATTAATGGCAGCAGTGGGACGAAAACAAAAAATGGCAACAATTGCCTTATATGTGATTAATGGCAGCAGAGGGGCGAAAACAAAAAATGGCAACAATTGCCTTATATGTGATTAATGGCAGCAGTAGGGGCGAAAACAAAAAATGGCAACAATTGCCTTATATGTGATTAATGGCAGCAGTGGGGCGAAAACAAAAAATGGCAACAATTGCCTTATATGTGATTAATGGCAGCAGAGGGGCGAAAACAAAAAATGGCAACAATTGCCTTATATGTGATTAATGGCAGCAGTGGGGCGAAAACAAAAAATGGCAACAATTGCCTTATATGTGATTAATGGCAGCAGTAGGGCGAAAAAAAAATGGCAACAATTGCCTTATATGTGATTAATGGCAGCAGTGGGGCGAAAACAAAAAATGGCAACAATTGCCTTATATGTGATTAATGGCAGCAGTAGGGCGAAAAAAAAATGGCAACAATTGCCTTATATGTGATTAATGGCAGCAGTGGGGCGAAAACAAAAAATGGCAACAATTGCCTTATATGTGATTAATGGCAGCAGTGGGCGAAAACAAAAAATGGCAACAATTGCCTTATATGTGATTAATGGCAGCAGAGGGGCGAAAACAAAAAATGGCAACAATTGCCTTATATGTGATTAATGGCAGCAGTGGGGCGAAAACAAAAAAATGGCAACAATTGCCTTATATGTGATTAATGGCAGCAGAGGGGCGAAAACAAAAAATGGCAACAATTGCCTTATATGTGATTAATGGCAGCAGAGGGACGAAAACAAAAAATGGCAACAATTGCCTTATATGTGATTAATGGCAGCAGTGGGGCGAAAACAAAAAAATGGCAACAATTGCCTTATATGTGATTAATGGCAGCAGTGGGGCGAAAACAAAAAATGGCAACAATTGCCTTATATGTGATTAATGGCAGCAGAGGGCGAAAACAAAAAATGGCAACAATTGCCTTATATGTGATTAATGGCAGCAGAGGGGCGAAAACAAAAAATGGCAACAATTGCCTTATATGTGATTAATGGCAGCAGTAGGGCGAAAACAAAAAATGGCAACAATTGCCTTATATGTGATTAATGGCAGCAGAGGGACGAAAACAAAAAATGGCAACAATTGCCTTATATGTGATTAATGGCAGCAGTAGGGCGAAAACAAAAAATGGCAACAATTGCCTTATATGTGATTAATGGCAGCAGAGGGGCGAAAACAAAAAATGGCAACAATTGCCTTATATGTGATTAATGGCAGCAGTGGGGCGAAACAAAAAATGGCAACAATTGCCTTATATGTGATTAATGGCAGCAGAGGGGCGAAAACAAAAAATGGCAACAATTGCCTTATATGTGATTAATGGCAGCAGTAGGGCGAAAAAAAAATGGCAACAATTGCCTTATATGTGATTAATGGCAGCAGTGGGGCGAAAACAAAAAATGGCAACAATTGCCTTATATGTGATTAATGGCAGCAGAGGGGCGAAAACAAAAAATGGCAACAATTGCCTTATATGTGATTAATGGCAGCAGTGGGGCGAAAACAAAAAATGGCAACAATTGCCTTATATGTGATTAATGGCAGCAGAGGGACGAAAACAAAAAATGGCAACAATTGCCTTATATGTGATTAATGGCAGCAGAGGGACGAAAACAAAAAATGGCAACAATTGCCTTATATGTGATTAATGGCAGCAGTGGGGCGAAAACAAAAAATGGCAACAATTGCCTTATATGTGATTAATGGCAGCAGTGGGGCGAAAACAAAAAATGGCAACAATTGCCTTATATGTGATTAATGGCAGCAGAGGGGCGAAAACAAAAAATGGCAACAATTGCCTTATATGTGATTAATGGCAGCAGTAGGGCGAAAACAAAAAATGGCAACAATTGCCTTATATGTGATTAATGGCAGCAGTGGGGCGAAAACAAAAAATGGCAACAATTGCCTTATATGTGATTAATGGCAGCAGAGGGGCGAAAACAAAAAATGGCAACAATTGCCTTATATGTGATTAATGGCAGCAGTGGGGCGAAAACAAAAAATGGCAACAATTGCCTTATATGTGATTAATGGCAGCAGAGGGCGAAAAAAAAATGGCAACAATTGCCTTATATGTGATTAATGGCAGCAGTGGGGCGAAAACAAAAAATGGCAACAATTGCCTTATATGTGATTAATGGCAGCAGTAGGGCGAAAAAAAAAATGGCAACAATTGCCTTATATGTGATTAATGGCAGCAGTGGGGCGAAAACAAAAAATGGCAACAATTGCCTTATATGTGATTAATGGCAGCAGAGGGGCGAAAACAAAAAATGGCAACAATTGCCTTATATGTGATTAATGGCAGCAGAGGGGCGAAACAAAAAATGGCAACAATTGCCTTATATGTGATTAATGGCAGCAGTGGGGCGAAAACAAAAAATGGCAACAATTGCCTTATATGTGATTAATGGCAGCAGAGGGCGAAAACAAAAAATGGCAACAATTGCCTTATATGTGATTAATGGCAGCAGTGGGGCGAAAACAAAAAATGGCAACAATTGCCTTATATGTGATTAATGGCAGCAGAGGGGCGAAAACAAAAAATGGCAACAATTGCCTTATATGTGATTAATGGCAGCAGAGGGGCGACAATAAAAAATGGCAACAATTGCCTTATATGTGATTAATGGCAGCAGTGGGGCGAAAACAAAAAATGGCAACAATTGCCTTATATGTGATTAATGGCAGCAGAGGGGCGAAAACAAAAAATGGCAACAATTGCCTTATATGTGATTAATGGCAGCAGAGGGGCGAAAACAAAAAATGGCAACAATTGCCTTATATGTGATTAATGGCAGCAGAGGGGCGAAAACAAAAAATGGCAACAATTGCCTTATATGTGATTAATGGCAGCAGAGGGGCGAAAACAAAAAATGGCAACAATTGCCTTATATGTGATTAATGGCAGCAGAGGGGCGAAAACAAAAAATGGCAACAATTGCCTTATATGTGATTAATGGCAGCAGAGGGGCGAAAACAAAAAATGGCAACAATTGCCTTATATGTGATTAATGGCAGCAGTAGGGGCGAAAACAAAAAATGGCAACAATTGCCTTATATGTGATTAATGGCAGCAGAGGGACGAAAACAAAAAATGGCAACAATTGCCTTATATGTGATTAATGGCAGCAGAGGGGCGAAAACAAAAAATGGCAACAATTGCCTTATATGTGATTAATGGCAGCAGTGGGGCGAAAACAAAAAATGGCAACAATTGCCTTATATGTGATTAATGGCAGCAGAGGGGCGAAAACAAAAAATGGCAACAATTGCCTTATATGTGATTAATGGCAGCAGAGGGGCGAAAACAAAAAATGGCAACAATTGCCTTATATGTGATTAATGGCAGCAGAGGGGCGAAAACAAAAAATGGCAACAATTGCCTTATATGTGATTAATGGCAGCAGTGGGGCGAAAACAAAAAATGGCAACAATTGCCTTATATGCGATTAACGGCAGCAGAGGGACGAAAACAAAAAATGGCAACAATTGCCTTATATGTGATTAATGGCAGCAGAGGGGCGAAAACAAAAAATGGCAACAATTGCCTTATATGTGATTAATGGCAGCAGAGGGGCGACAATAAAAAATGGCAACAATTGCCTTATATGTGATTAATGGCAGCAGTGGGGCGAAAACAAAAAATGGCAACAATTGCCATATATGTGATTAATGGCAGCAGAGGGACGAAAACAAAAAATGGCAACAATTGCCTTATATGTGATTAATGGCAGCAGTGGGGCGAAAACAAAAAATGGCAACAATTGCCTTATATGTGATTAATGGCAGCAGAGGGACGAAAACAAAAAATGGCAACAATTGCCTTATATGTGATTAATGGCAGCAGAGGGGCGAAAACAAAAAATGGCAACAATTGCCTTATATGTGATTAATGGCAGCAGTGGGGCGAAAACAAAAAATGGCAACAATTGCCTTATATGTGATTAATGGCAGCAGAGGGACGAAAACAAAAAATGGCAACAATTGCCTTATATGTGATTAATGGCAGCAGTAGGGGCGAAAACAAAAAATGGCAACAATTGCCTTATATGTGATTAATGGCAGCAGTGGGGCGAAAACAAAAAATGGCAACAATTGCCTTATATGTGATTAATGGCAGCAGTGGGGCGAAAACAAAAAATGGCAACAATTGCCTTATATGTGATTAATGGCAGCAGTGGGGCGAAAACAAAAAATGGCAACAATTGCCTTATATGTGATTAATGGCAGCAGAGGGGCGAAAACAAAAATGGCAACAATTGCCTTATATGTGATTAATGGCAGCAGAGGGGCGAAAACAAAAAATGGCAACAATTGCCTTATATGTGATTAATGGCAGCAGTAGGGCGAAAAAAAAATGGCAACAATTGCCTTATATGTGATTAATGGCAGCAGTGGGGCGAAAACAAAAAATGGCAACAATTGCCTTATATGTGATTAATGGCAGCAGTGGGGCGAAAACAAAAAATGGCAACAATTGCCTTATATGTGATTAATGGCAGCAGAGGGGCGAAAACAAAAAATGGCAACAATTGCCTTATATGTGATTAATGGCAGCAGTGGGGCGAAAACAAAAAATGGCAACAATTGCCTTATATGCGATTAACGGCAGCAGAGGGACGAAAACAAAAAATGGCAACAATTGCCTTATATGTGATTAATGGCAGCAGTGGGGCGAAAACAAAAAATGGCAACAATTGCCTTATATGTGATTAATGGCAGCAGAGGGGCGAAAACAAAAAATGGCAACAATTGCCTTATATGTGATTAATGGCAGCAGAGGGGCGAAAACAAAAAATGGCAACAATTGCCTTATATGTGATTAATGGCAGCAGTGGGGCGAAAACAAAAAATGGCAACAATTGCCTTATATGTGATTAATGGCAGCAGAGGGACGAAAACAAAAAATGGCAACAATTGCCTTATATGTGATTAATGGCAGCAGTGGGGCGAAAACAAAAAATGGCAACAATTGCCTTATATGTGATTAATGGCAGCAGTGGGGCGAAAACAAAAAATGGCAACAATTGCCTTATATGTGATTAATGGCAGCAGAGGGACGAAAACAAAAAATGGCAACAATTGCCTTATATGTGATTAATGGCAGCAGAGGGGCGAAAACAAAAAATGGCAACAATTGCCTTATATGTGATTAATGGCAGCAGTAGGGGCGAAAACAAAAAATGGCAACAATTGCCTTATATGTGAATAATGGCAGCAGAGGGACGAAAACAAAAATGGCAACAATTGCCTTATATGTGATTAATTACAGCAGTAGAGCGAAAACAAAAAATGGCAACAATTGCCTTATATGTGATTAATGGCAGCAGTGGGGCGAAAACAAAAAATGGCAACAATTGCCTTATATGTGATTAATGGCAGCAGAGGGACGAAAACAAAAAATGGCAACAATTGCCTTATATGTGATTAATGGCAGCAGTAGGGCGAAAACAAAAAATGGCAACAATTGCCTTATATGTGATTAATGGCAGCAGTAGAGCAAAAAAAAATGGTAATTGCCTTTTATGTGATTAATGGTAGTAGTGGGGCGAAAACAAAAAAGAGCAACAATTGCCTTATATGTGATTAATGGCAGCAGTAGAGCAAAAAAAAATGGTAATTGCCTTATATGTGATTAATGGCAGCAGTGGGGCGAAAACAAAAAATGGCAACAATTGCCTTATATGCGATTAACGGCAGCAGAGGGACGAAGCCAAAAAATGGCACCAATTGCCTTATATGTGATTAATGGCAGCGGAGGGGTGAAACAAATAATGGCAACAGTTGCCTTATATGTGATTAATGGCAGCAGTGGGGCGAAAACAAAAAATGGCAACAATTGCCTTATATGCGATTAACGGCAGGAGAGGGACGAAAACAAAAAATGGCAGCAATTGCCTTATATGTGATTAAGGGCAGCAGTGGGCCGAAAACAACAAATGGCAACAATTGCCTTATATGCGATTAATTACAGCAGTGGAGCGAAAACAAAAAATGGCAACAATTGCCTTATATGTGATTAATTACAACAGTGGAGCGAAAACAAAAAATGACAATAATTGCCTTATATGTGATTAATGGCAGCAGTAGAGCAAAAAAAAATGGTAATTGCCTTATATGTGATTAATGGCAGCAGTGGGGCGAAAACAAAAAATGGCAACAAATGCCTTATATGCGATTAACGGCAGCAGAGGGACGAAAACAAAAAATGGCAACAATTGCCTTAAATGTGATTAATGGCAGCAGTGGGGCGAAAACAAAAAACGGCAGCAATTGTCTTACATGTGATGAACGGCAGCAGTGGGGCGAAAACCAAAAATTGCAACAATTGCCTTACATGTGATTAACAGCAGCAGTGCGGCAAATACGAAAAATAGCAACAATTGCCTTACATGTGATTAACGGCAACAGTGGGGGGTAAACGAAAAATGGCAACAATCGCCTCACGAAAGATTAACAGCAGCAGAGTGGCGAAAAAGAAAAATGGCAACAATTGCCTTAAATGTGATTAACGGCAGGAGTGGGGCGAAAACGAAAAATGGCAACAATTGCCTTATATGTGATAAACGGCAGCAGTGGGGGGTAAACGAAAAATGACAACAATTGCCTTACATGTGATTACCGGCAGCAGAGGGGCGAAAAAAATGGCAACAATTGCCTTACATGTGCTTAACGGCAGCAGTGTGGCGAAAATTAAAAAGAATACAAGAGGTACTGTACACGACGTACCTACAGAGGGCGGGAGATGAATAGGGCTAGCAATGGTTTACAGAGACGTGGAAAAGAACTGAGACCAGAGATTTAGAAATGGGGACACGATCAGCTAGGTATAGGGGGCGTATAAGAGTTGGGGGCTTGGCTAGGTAGTGGGCTAGAAAGGGGACTAGAACAGGGCTAGGAGTAGGCTACAAGAGTAGAGGCTAAGGAGGGCCAGGGCCAGCAAGAGCCGCTCTTTGGCCCCGGGGATGAGATAATTTAACCAGCGAGAGTTAGGGAGGGACGAGG
The DNA here is from genome assembly GCA_958450375.1 of Homarus gammarus. Taxonomy (NCBI): domain Eukaryota; kingdom Metazoa; phylum Arthropoda; class Malacostraca; order Decapoda; family Nephropidae; genus Homarus; species Homarus gammarus. The sequence goes on along the minus strand of CAUDMG010002131.1, from coordinate 655,636 downwards.
AGTCAAGTACGGCTTTCCAATCACTAAGGAAAACATACCATTCCCGGCTATTAATATTCATGCAAGACTTCAGTGGGAATCTTTACGGCCCAGATAAACAGGAGTTTTTAGTTCGCCAGGCTTTACGGATGCTAATGTTTGTAAAGGAAGAAGAAGAAAAAAAAAACTTAGTGGAAAAAACAAAAGTAGTGGTGAGCGTGAGTTGGAGGTGTAGACGGGGACCTAAGTGTGATGGGGCTGGGGAGGGAAGATCTGGGGAGGGTGAGGGCTGGGGAGGGAAGGGTTGGGGAGGGAATGGGGTGGGGGGATGGGTTGGGGAGGAATGAGCTGGGGAGGGATACGCTGGGGAGAGATGGGTTAGGGAGGATGGGTTGGGGAGGGATGGGTTAGGGAGGATGGGTTGGGGGAGGCTTGGGTTGAGGGAGGGATGGGTTGAGGGGGGGATGAGTTGAGGGGGGTGGGCTGGGGGGGAATGGGATGGGATGGGGGGATTGGCTGGGGAGGGATGGGCTGGGGAGGGATGGGTTGGGGAGGGATGGGTTGAGGGGGGATGAGTTGAGGGGGGATGAGTTGAGGGGGGATGAGTTGAGTTGAGGGGGGGATGAGTTGAGGGGGGGATAAGTTGAAGGGGGTGGGGTGGGGGGATTGGCTGGGGAGGGATGGAGCTGGGGAGGTAAAGGGCTGGGGAGGAAAGGAGTTTTTTCATTCACAGCTGACTAAAGCACCTAAAATGCTAAACACGAGAGAGAGAGAGAGAGAGAGAGAGAGAGAGAGAGAGAGAGAGAGAGAGAGAACGGGGTCAACACAGACGGATCACTTGTCAAGGAGGGCTGGACCCGACACAGTCCGGAACACAACAACAACAACAGCAGCAAGGCAAGAGGGGGACCTCGGAGAAGGCTAGGAGGGCTAGGAAAGGCTAGGATAGGGCTAGGATGGGGCTAGGATGGGGCTGGGATGGGGCTAAGAGGGGGCTACGAGGCACAGCTCGTATATGAAAGATAGACAGCCTCAGGGAACAGTTGATAAATAAATAAATGATGTGGGAGATCAAGGTAACGTCAAGTGGTTCCTTATGGGGGAGGGGGAGGGGTGAGGGGGAGGTAGAGGGGTGATGGGGAGGTAGAGGGGTGAGGGAGAGGTAGAGGGGTGAGGGAGGTAGAGGGGTGAGGGAGGTAGAGGGGTGAGGGTGAGGTAGAGGGGTGAGGGAGAGGTAGAGGGGTGAGGGGGAGGTAGAGGGGTGAGGGTGAGGTGGAGGGGTGAGGGGGAGGTAGAGGGGTGAGGGGGAGGTGAGAGGGGGAGGGGGTGATGAGGGGTGGAGGGGTGTGGTGGAGGGGTGAGGGGGAGGTAGAGGGGTGAGGAGGGGAGGGGGAGGGGAAGGGGTGAGGGTGAGGTAGAGGAGCGAGGGGGAGGTAGAGGGGTGAGGGTGAGGTAGAGGGGTGAGGGTGAGGTGGAGGGGTGAGGGTGAGGTGGAGGGGTGAGGACGGGTGAGGGGGAGGTAGGGAGGGGGGGGAGGGAGGGGAGGGGTGAGGGGAGGGGTGAGGGGGAGGTAGAGGGGTGAGGGGGAGGTGGAGGGGTGAGGGGGAGGTAGAGGGGTGAGGGAGATAGAGGGGTGAGGGCAGGTAGAGGGGTGAGGGGGAGGTAGAGGGGTGAGGGGGAGGAGAGGGGTGAGGGGAGGGAGAGGGGTGAGGGGGAGGGAGAGGGGTGAGGGGGTGAGAGGGGGAGGGGGGAGAGGGGAGAGGGGGGAGGTAGAGGGGAGAGGGGGAGGTAGAGGGGTGAGGGGGAGGTGGAGGGGTGAGGGTGAGGTGAGGGGTGAGGGAGAGGGGGGGGTGAGGGGGGGGGGAGGGGTGAGGGGGAGGTGGAGGGGGGAGGGGCAGGTGGAGGGGGGAGGGACCGGTGGGGGGGAGGGGACGGGGTGAGGGGGAGGTGGAGGGGTGAGGGGGAGGAGAGGGGTGAGGGGAGGGGAGGGGGAGGGGGAGGAGGAGGGGTGAGGGGGAGGTGGGGGGTGAGGGGGTGTGGAGGGGTGAGGGGGAGGTAGAGGGGTGAGGGGGAGGTGGAGGGGTGAGGGGGTGATTGAGGGGTGAGGGGGAGGTAGAGGGGTGAGGTAGAGGGGTGAGGGGGAGGGGTGAGGGGGAGGGGTGAGGGTGAGGTAGAGGGGTGAGGGGAGGTAGAGGGGTGAGGGGGAGGTAGAGGGGTGAGGGTGAGGTAGAGGGGTGAGGGGAGGTAGAGGGGTGAGGGGGAGGTGGAGGGGTGAGGGGGTGATTGAAGGGTGAGGGGGAGGTAGAGGGGTGAGGGAGGGGTGAGGGGGAGGGGGAGGGGAGGGGTGAGGGTGAGGTAGAGGGGTGAGGGGAGGGAGAGGGGTGAGGGAGGTAGAGGGGTGAGGGGGAGGTGGAGGGGTGAGGGGGAGGTAGAGGGGAGAGGGGGAGGTAGAGGGGAGAGGGGGAGGTAGAGGGGTGAGGGGGAGGTGGAGGGGTGAGGGGGAGGTGGAGGGGTGAGGGGGAGGTAGAGGGGTGAGGGGGAGGTGGAGGGGTGAGGGGGTGATTGAGGGGTGAGGGGGAGGTGGAGGGGTGAGGGGGAGGTGGAGGGGTGAGGGGGTGATTGAGGTCTTAGAGGGAGGTAGAGGGGTGAGGGAGGTAGAGGGGAGGGGTGAGGGGGGAGGGGTGAGGGGTGAGGAGAGGGGGAGGGGAGGGTAGAGGGGTGAGGGGGAGGGAGGGGGAGGGGTGATGAGGGTGAGGGGGAGGTAGAGGGGTGAGGGGTTGATTGAGGGGTGAGGGGGAGGGGGAGGTAGAGGGGTGAGGGGGTGATTGAGGGGTGAGGGTGAGGTAGAGCAGCGAGGGTGAGGGATGAGGGGGAGGTAGAGGTAGCGACGCGAGGGTGTAAGGGGGAGGTTTACGAGGAGTTGTAGGGTGAGGAGAGAGAGAGAGAGAGAGAGAGAGAGAGAGAGAGAGAGAGAGAGAGAGAGAGAGAGAGAGAGAGAGCATTATTGACTATCGAATATCAGCGTTACAAATAATGAGGAAGGAGGGAGGGAGGGAGGGAGGGAGGGAGGAAGGAAGGAAGGAAGGAAGGGATGGAGGGAGGGAGGGAGGGAAGAAGGAAGGAAGGGAGGGAGGGAGGGAAGGAGATGAGAAATAGGATGGGGGAGGGAGGAAGGGAAAGAGGGAAGGAGGGAGGGAAAGAGGGAAGGAGGGAGGGAATGAGGGGAGGGGAGGGGAGGGAGAGAGGGAGGGAGGGATAGGGGAGCTTGTTGGTATTCAAATCTCCCGATAAATTATAAAGAAGTTTGTGTTGCTGTATTGTCTTGACTCTACACCCAAGATTATAATTACGGAAAAACTCCCTTCATATTTCTCTTCTCTTCACCAGACAACACATAAGCACGAGACCCTCCCTCTCCCCCTCCCCCCATGAAAAAAAAATAAAGGAAATATATATTTTTTGGAGTAATGACTTCGATTGGCAAGTTCCTCTAACTCCCCCCTCCTCTCCCTCTCTCTCTCTCTCTCTCACTCCCCCTCCTCTCCCTCTCTCTCTCTCCTTCACTCCCCCTCCTCTACCCTCTCCCCCTCCTCTCTCTCTCCCTCACTCCCCCTCCTCTCCCTCTCTCTCACTCCCTCTCCTCTCCCTCTCTCTCTCCTTCACTCCCCCTCCTCTCCCTCTCTCTCTCTCTCTCTCACTCCCCCTCCTCTCCCTCTCTCTCTCTCCTTCACTCCCCCTCCTCTACCCTCTCCCCCTCCTCTCTCTCTCCCTCACTCCCCCTCCTCTCCCTCTCTCTCACTCCCCCTCTTCTCCCTCTCTCTCTCTCTCTCTCTCTCCTTCACTCCCCCTCCTCTACCCTCTCCCCCTCCTCTCTCTCTCTCCCTCACTCCCCCTCCTCTCTCTCTCCTTCACTCTCCCTCCTCTCCCTCCCTCTCTCTCTCCCTCACTCCCTCTTCTTCTCCCTCTCTCTCCCTGCCTCTGTATATGTCGTGATGGTGGATAAGTTGTGACGAGTCGGAGGAAAGTTATTGTTGGTGTATGAGACAGGTAGAGGGTGAGAGGGGTGCGTGTTTTGTGTGATTAGTGGCTTGTGTGTGGGTGTGTTGGGTGTGTTGGGGGGTGTTGGGGTGTGTTGGGGGGTGTTGGGTGTGTTGGGGTGTGTTGGGGTGTGTTGGGGGGTGTTGGGGGTGTTGGGGGTGTTGGGGTGTGTTGGGGGGTGTTGGGTGTGTTGGGGTGTGTTGGGGGGTGTTGGGTGTGTTGGGGTGTGTGGGGTGTGTTGGGGTGTGTTGGGGGGTGTTGGGGTGTGTTGGGGGGTGTTGGGTGTGTTGGGGTGTGTTGGGGGGTGTTGGGTGTGTTGGGGGGTGTTGGGTGTGTTGGGGTGTGTTGGGGGGTGTTGGGGGGTGTTGGGTGTGTTGGGGTGTGTTGGGTGTGTTGGGGTGTGTTGGAAGGTGGTGGTGTACGGGGTGTGTGTGGGGAAGAGATTGATGGACATTGTTCAATTTACATCTGTATTTTTCTGGTCGAATAAACTGCTTCAATTTCAATTTCAAAATGGTCGATACATCAATGGATAATATATCTCTGGAATCAAGTTTACGCCACACGTATGTTCGCCTACCTTCTGCCAGCACTGTCGATCATCCCTTCTACGTGCATAGATCATAGTGAAGAAGAGTCGCAATACCTGCTAGTGTTCCCAGATGTTGTTTATCAAGACAAAGGTATGAAGTGTGTTTTGATCAGGTGTGTGACTCTCTCTCTCTCTCTCTCTCTCCTCCCTTCATTATCTCCCTCTCTGCTCCCTCCACAAAATTCAACTTCATAAAAACACCAAAACAACATATTCTACTACCTACACACACACACACACACACACACACACACACACACACAAACAAAAAAAAAAATGGATGACAAACTGAACAACGACTACATCAACAATAACATTCATCGTGAAATAGTGTAATGAATTTGGTGAATAACTCGAGGCTGTAATTCCATGGCAGTATTGGTATGGTAATGTTGGATAATTACGTGGCTTGTTTCCTCTACCGACACGGAGTGGAAAATGTTGTGGGGGGGGGGGGAATGTTCGCTGGTGTTGCATTATTACCACTACCACCACTACTACTACTAGCATAACCAGTAGTACCAGCATTATCACAACTACTACTACTACTACTAGCATAACCAGTAGCACCAGCATTATCACAACTACTACTACTGCTACTACTACTAGCATAACCAGTAGCACCAGCATTATCACAACTACTACTACTACTACTAGCATAACTAGTAGCACCAGCATTATCACAACTACTACTACTACTACTAGCATAACCAGTAGCATAACTAGTACTACCAGCATTATCACAACTACTACTACTACTAATACTAGCATAACCAGTAGCACCAGCATTATCACAACCGTGGCCTCCAGCCTCCCCCAATAGCCACACCTTCGCCACCATTTATTTACCTTAATATTAAATATCCTAATACATAAAAAGCTATCCTATCTGTATTAAATTAGTTGAGCCGCAGATCTATGCGGCATTCAGTGACTGTAGCCTCATAGTCAATATCTGCAGCAATTGTCGGAGTAGGGGCAGAAGCTCTCGTTCCCCTAAGGCAGAGCAAAGCCGACCGAAGGAGAGAGAAGGACAGTCGACATCTCATCCAAGCTGTAACATAACTTCTGGGCTGCTGCTTCTGTTCGGAGATCAGCTCCGCGAGTCTGGCGTAGAAACATCTTGCACTTGGGCCCATCCCACCAGAGGTTGTGAACACTAGAGGAGTGAAGCTGCCTTGATCAACATTTTGAATTCTCTCCCCATATGCCCTTCTCTTGTCGTTCTCGTTCCTCCTATGTGCAGCATCGAGAGCTAGGTTACGGTGACAAACGGCCATGGGATCAAAAATCCTGATGTCGAAGAAAGCTCGCTGTCCCCGCGTCCAGAATCCTCGAGCACTGACGTCCACACGGGCTTCGTTAGATGTGTTTGAAGTCCTGTGTTGGAAGATCTCGCCATCCAGTGGAAGGAGGGTCGGTTCTACCATAACGTCCCGGCAGATTTCCTTCAACATATTTGCTGTGAGATCCCTTACCTCGTCATGCCTCATGCATATGAAGCCCCCCTTCTTGCAGACCATGGCGTGATCGCCATCATAGGAAGAGCCACACACGCATTGGGAGGGCAAACCATCCACTGGCCAACCATACCTTAGAGCAATGGCATCTGTAAATTCTTGTTTGTTTAGGCTGAAACCATTTGCCCTTATCAGTAACGTAGTTAACCAGTTTGAGGCGCCCACCTCCTGCGCTATAGCTACTTTTTTTGTCAAATTTTCTGGAACCTGCAGCAATAGTTGCTGCAACATGTCATTTTGGCAGTGCTGCCGATCTGTTGTAATGGACCTACGGATCTTATTAACTTCGCTGGTGTCCACTTCCCCTGTTGCATCCTGGGCTATTATGTGGTCAGTGAGGGCTGACGTGAGCTTAAGTGAATTTTGATGTTCAGAGTCGGCAATCTCCTCTGGATTAGTTAGTCCCATCCCTCCCAGTCTTGGTGGAAGTGCAAGAAGTGTTCTTTCTGCTTGGGTTAAGTCAGGATGTTTCACTAGTTTGGGAATGAACTTGACATTGATTGCTTCTTCCAAAGGGTGGAGGAGGAGTCCGATCTCAGGGATGGTACGCATCAGGTAGTTCCAACGATGCTTGACTCCATGGGTGAATGCTGCAAAGGCCGCATGTGGCTCTGTGTTAGCAATCTCCAATAGAGCTTGGATTTCGCTAACCCACTCATTCACCTTTCCCGCTACGTACTGGGTCTTGAAGTCCATAGTGCCAATTACTGCGCCTAGATGTCTTTGGCCGTCCTTAGTTATCTTGATCTCACTTTCGCCGAAAACCTCCAAAGCCCGATCATAATGATCTGGCTTCACGATGAGGAAGGATTTGCTGGCGTTTGGGTGGTACCCTATTTGTGGACCTCGCGATGTTACCAGGTCCCACCACTTTTTGATGTCCTCCACTTTTCCTGCTCCTGTGAGGTCATCAGCATATGCCACTTGTTTGACCCCAGTTGTTTCAAACTTTATTTCTTGTTGGAGCACTGATAGGCCTATTGCATACATTGCCATTGCAATGGGGTCCCCCTGTGTTGTTCCCTCAGTCGACTGTAGGATGGTATCACCTCGTAGAGCCTTGTTGTTTACTATGTAGAGGTCTGATGGATTCCTTTACGAATTTTCAACATACATCGCAAAGCTAGGACACTTGATCTTGATGTTGTGCAGTGCAGCCTTGCGGTTAAATATGTTGAATGCGTTTGAAGCATCCACCAGGAGAACGGCCTCACAATCACGCTGCTCAAATATCAATCTCATGGCGTGAATGGCCGCCTCCCCACCAGCCTGGTGGCCAGCACACACTTGTAGGTTCCCTGCTGCTGCCCTGACATCGTCCTTTACCACCTCCATTATGCACTTTCCGATGATCCGCCTCAGCACTTCCCCCACCCCTATAGGTCTACATCCTGGTTTCTTTTCCAGAGGAATAAGGCGGCAGGCCGTCAGGGCCTGGAGGTGATGGCAGCAAGAGGATGCAAGCTTTCTTGCAAGGGCGGCAATGGCAGTGCAGAGATCGAATGCTACAGGGCCAAACTTGTTTGTGCTGAGGATGACTCTCCAACCGTTTGCATCCAGACCTGAAGGGCCGGCTCCTCCACGAGTCTTCAGTGCCTTTTTCCACACCATCTCTCCTGTTATTTTCTCGAACAGGACAGCATTTGGAGGGATATAGTCACCCTGGAGCCTGATGCCTTCATCTTCACTTGCAGGGGGATGTTTCTCTTTCAATAGTTTTAATGTCTTTCTGTTTATTGGCATCACTCCACCGGAAGATTCCTGAGTGAGAGATCTTACCGCGAGAGACACTTTTCCCACACGCATTTTGTTTCCAAATTTTCTTGCCACGTCATCGGTGTTTTGCTTTCCGTCACCCGTAGATTTTAGTCTCTCCTGCAGTGTTCTTGCTTCACATAGGAGATCATCTAGGGCCCCAGTCAGCCACATTGTCAATCTTCTCTTCATTGCTGCCACATTTTCTTTGTGCTTAGCCTTTGTGTGTGTCCTCTGACAAAATAGATGTGGTATTATTGCCAATATTTGAAGAGCTAGGGGGGCGAGGAAGCGGTCCTGAGTGTAATCAGTCATGAAGTAAGTCATCTCCCGAATCATTTCTTTGGTGGCCGCACACTTGGGTGGTTCAAATAAGTTAGCGGGCGACCACTTGACAATTTCTGAGTAGGTTTCTTTGACCCATACGCCTGCATTTTCCATCGACATGCCTTTCCACTGAGGCGGCTGTCTCTCTTCTGGACACCTGCATAACCAGTAGTACAAGCATTATCACAACTACTACTATTACTACTACTACCACCATCATTACCATAACTATCACCCACACTATTACCAACACTACCACTACCAGCATGTACCACAACAACCACCACCACCATTACCACCATTTGAGAAAAATATGAAAATTGCGATTGGAAAAAAAGGTTTACACAGACAGACAGACAAGTGGATACGACAGTTACGGTTGTATATTTTATAAGTATCAAAAATATATATAAAAATTAATACAGTATATTTTTAATACACACACACACACACACACACACACTCTTTAAAAGTTCATTTATGCATACTCATTTTGAATGAGAGAGAGAGAGAGAGAGAGAGAGAGAGAGAGAGAGAGAGAGAGAGAGACACACACTCGGGGTAAAGGTGTTGACAGGAGGTGTCTATCGAAGAGGAGGAGGAGGAGGAGGAGGACAAACCTCGTCTATATTGCACAGTGATGGACACCAACACCACTGGCCTCTTTCACCCCTGACGAACACCCCTCCTCTCTCTCTCTCTCTCTCTCTCTCTCTCTCTCTCTCTCTCTTTCCTTCCCTCCCCCCAAAATCCTGTCGTAACTTTCCGTTAACTAAAAAAGCAGCAGAAGTATAGAGGAGAAGAAGAAGAAGGAGGAGGAGGAGGAGGAGGAGGAGGAGGAGGAGGAGGAGAGTCGTAGGAGGATAAGAAAAACGAAAGGAGGAAGAAGAAACAGATGGAAAAGGAGTAGGAGAAGAAAGGGGAGGAAGGGAACTTGAAGTAGAAAGACGAAGAAAAAGTAGAAAGAGGGAAGGAGGGGGAGGGGGAGGAGGATGACTGGGAATAAGGAGAAGACGAAGATGAAGTGGAAGAGAGAAGGAAAAATGGAGAGGGAAGCGGAAGAAGAAAGAAGATGCGGAAGCTGTGAAGGAGGAGGAGGAAGAAGAAGAAGAAGAAGAAGAAGAAGAAGAAGAAGAAGAAGAAGAAGAAGAAGATGAGGAGGAGGAGGAGGGTGTCAGTATCTTGATAGTGAAAATTGTTGTTATATATGTAAATGAGTTAATGGTGAAGGACACACACACACACACACACACACACACACACACACACACACACACACACACACACACACCAGATCACGATTTGTAAGTCTGTGGCGTTTAGTCTGTATACAAATACTGGTACAGACCCTGACAGCATGACACAGACCCTGACAGCATGACACAGACCCTGACAGCATGACACAGACCCTGAAAGCATGACACAGACCCTCACAGCATGACACAGACCCTGAAAGCATGACACAGACCCTAACAGCATGACACAGACCCTCACAGCATGACACAGACCCTCACAGCATGGCACAGACCCTCACAGCATGACACAGACTCTCACAGCATGACACAGACCCTCACAGCATAACACAGACCCTCACAGCATGACACAGACCCTCACAGCATGACACAGACCCTCACAGCATGACACAGACCCTCACAGCATGACATAGACCCTCACAGCATGACACAGACCCTCACAGCATGACACAGACCCTCACAGCATGACACAGACCCTTACAGCATGACAGACCCTCACAGCATGACACAGACCCTCACAGCACGACACAGACCCTCACAGCATGACACAGACCCTCACAGCATGACACAGACCCCCATCTCCTCATTACTATCTTGCTTCCCTCTTCCCTTTCTCTCACTCTTCTCCTTCCTCCCCTCTCTCCACCTCTGCTTCTCCCCCTCTCTACCTCTCCTTCTCCCTCTCTCCACCTCTGCTTCTCCCCCTCTCTACCTCTCCTTCTCCCTCTCTCTACCTCACCTTCTCCCTCTCTCTACCCCTGCTTCCCCTTCCCTCCTTCTTTTCCTCCTCTTCTCTCCTTCACTCTTCATCTTCCCTCCTACACTATCCCTCACCCTCACTCTTCTCGCCTCTAATTCCTCATCCGTGTCTCTTCCTCCTCTTTCCGTATCTCCCCCTTCTTCCCTCTCACTCCTCTTCCTTCCCTCTCCTTCCAATTTCTCTCTCCCTTTCCCTCTCCTCCTTACTTCTACCTGCTTTTTCCCTCTCACTGCCCCCTTCAATATTGCCCCCTCTTCCCCCTCATCCTCCCCCTCTCCCCTCTCCTCCCTCTCAGCTACCCTCTCCGTGCGTCACCATGTATAGAGGTGTGAGGAGTGTTAATGACAGGTGGAGATTGGCCGTGTGAGTAGTACGATCTTCTCCTCTCATCTGTCCACGACACCACACTCCTCCCCTGACAATATCTATCTATTTATCTATGTATCTATCTATCTATCTACCTGTCTGTCTGTCTCTAATTTGCTTATCCGCGTTATGTATCTAATCTGTTCAACTGTCTTATTTATGTATGTGTGTGTGTGTCGACCTGTGGTGTAATGGTCTTTTTGCTCGCCTCGCAAGCGAATGGACCCGAGTTCGATCCCCGGGCAGGGTGAAACTATGGGCAAGTTTCTTTACGCCATTTGCCTCTGTCTACACAGCAGTAACTGGGAACCTAGACGTTAATCGATTTGCGGATCGTGTTCCTGTCTTTTCGGATTATTCCTTGACACTGGGTCATGCAACTCGTTAACTTAGGGTGTGGTTGTTGTATTGGTGACAGCTTCTACACCTTAAACAAATTCACGCCTAGGTGCAATCTATCTAATTTATCTATATTTCTAATCTGTATGCTCATAGAGAGGGTGACCACCACCAACATTACGTCTGGTAGGGCGACGGCACAATTTGCCTCCCGACAATCTTCCCTCAGAATTTATTCCTCACCCCGGCAGTTTTTTCCCTCATCTACGAGTTTTTTCCCTCTTCTAGGATGGTCGTGACCAGGAAGGGAACGGCTGTGGGGTAATAGGATGAGGCGCCTTTGATATCGCTCCCAATTGTTTCACAGTTCAAAGTTTTCTCCTTAAGAGCAATTAGCTCCTGTGGCGAGAATAGTTGTAATGGTGGTAGTTGTAGTAGTAATGGTGGTAGTTGTAGTAGTAATGGTGGTAGTTGTAGTAGTGATAGGGTAGTTGTAGTAGTAATGGGGTAGTTGTAATAGTAATTGTAATGATTGTTATTATAGTAGTTGTTGTGTTAGTAGTAATGGTGGTAGTTGTAGTAGTAATGGAGGTAGTTGTAAAAAAAAAAACGTAGCTATAGCGCAGGAGATGGGCGCCTCGAACTGGTTAACTACGTTACCAATAAGGGCAAATGGTTTCAGTCTCAATAAACAAGAATTTACAGATGCCAATGCTCTAAGGTACTGTAGGCCAGTAGAAGGTTTGCCCTCCCAATGCGTGTGTGGCTCTTCCTATGACGTCGATCACGCCATGGTGTGCAAGAAAGGGGGCTTCATATGCATGAGGCATGACGAAGTAAGGGACCTTACAGCAAATATGTTGAAGGAAATCTGCCGTGATGTCAGGGTTGAACCGACCCTCCTTCCATTGGACGGTGAGATTTTCCAACATAGGACTTCAAACACATCTAAAGAAGCCAGTGTTGACGTCAGTGCTCGAGGATTCTGGACGCGGGGACAGCGAGCCTTCTTCGACATCAGGATTTTTGATCCCATGGCCGCATGTCACCATAACTTAGCTCTCGATGCTGCACACAGGAGGAACGAGAACGACAAGATAAGGGCATACGGGGAGAGAATTCAGAACGTTGATCAAGGCAGCTTCACTCCTCTAGTGTTCACAACCTCTGGTGGGATAGGACCAAGTGCAAGATGCTTCTACGACAGACTCGCGGAAGTGATATCCGAACAGAAGCAGCAGCCCAGAAGTTGTTACAGCCTGGATGAGATGTCGACTGCCCTTCTCTTTCCTTAGGTCGGCTTTGCTCTGCCTCAGGGAAACGAAAGCATCGGCCCTAAAGCCGACAACTGTTGCAGATATTGACTATGAGGCAACAGTCACTGAATGCCGCATAGATCTGCGGCTCAACTAACTCAACACAGGTAGGATAGCTGCTTATGTATTAGGATATTTAATATTAAGGTAAAAAAAAAAAGTTTTAGTAGTAATAGTGGCAGTTGTAGTAGTAATGGTGGTAGTTGTAGTAGTAATGGTGGTAGTTGTAATGATTGTTAGTGTGTTATTGTAGTAGTTGTTGTGTTAGTGATGTTGGTGGTAGTTGTAATGATTGATATTGTAGTAGTTGTTGTGTTAGTGGTATTGGTGGTAGTTGTAATGATTGATATTGTAGTAGTTGTTGTGTTAGTGGTAATGGTGGTAGTTGTAATGGTTGTAGTAGTTATGTTAGTAATAATGGTTGTAGTTGTAGTAGTTGTAATGGTTGTTATTGTAGTAGTTGTTGTGTTGGTAGTAATGGTGGTTGTTGTTTTTATAGCAATAGTTGTAGTTTTAGTAGTAATGGTTGTAGTTGAAGTAGAAGTGATGGTAGTTGTAGTAACAGCAGTAGAAGTAATTTAGTGGCGTTTGTAGTGATGGTGGTTATACTGTAGTAGTCGGGGTTATACCAGTGTTGTGGTTGTAGTATTCGTTAGAGAGAGAGAGAGAGAGAGAGAGAGAGAGAGAGAGAGAGAGAGAGAGAGAGAGAGTAATATTATCATCTACTTTACTGAAGAAATTTAACCACGAGTGCAAGACAGAAATTGACAAAGTTAAGAAGTTAGATGTACTTTTGTGGCCAAGTTATATTATCACGCACGCACGCACGCACACGCACACACACACACACACACACACACAATAAGTAAACAAGGTGGGGGAGTCCCCTGGCTGGCGGAACTGTCAATAGGGACTCGCTGCCTCACTCTTCCTCCCAGAAATTTCAATATCTAATTTTCCCCGGGAAAGTTTTTACCGATAAAAACAATCATTGGGGGCGTGGGGAGCAAATAACCTTGTATATGTCGTCTGCCGCCCCGTGACCTCTGGCCTAGCTTGACCTAATCTCAATATTCACTCACCCTTGTCGCTCTTCTTTAAATATTCTCAAAATTGGCTCGGTGATGTTTTATCGTTCAATCCCAAGACGAAATATGTTTGTTTATGGTCACCTGGGGCTAGTGACCTTTGACCTAGCTCTGCCTAATCTCAAAATTCAATCAGTCTTAAGGCTTTCCTCTTCAAAAAAAAAAAGTTATATCGTGGCGAATATTCTGAAATCATTCACAAATAAACTTAAATGTCTCCTGTGTTACCTGGTGACCTTTGACCTAGTATAACCTAATCTCAAAAGTTGGGTCAACGGATGTGTATTCTTAAAGAGATTAGGCCACAGACCCACATAAAACAACACACGCGATTGCTTAGTACCCCACAGAGCGCCACGGGAAATGATAAACAATACTACAGTCCCTGCAGATAAGATTTACTGTATACAAGTAGAAGCACAATCACCAGGTGTGTGTGTCTCTTAGGTGCCAGAATTAAGGTGTCCTAACCTGTACTGTAGCCATAATACGGAGGTCCTAACGTGTATAGTGACTAAAAACAAATTAGATTAGGTTTAGTTTAAGTTAGGTTAGGTTAAGGGGTAGTAGATTAGGTTGGTTTAAAAAGGTAGGGTAAATTAAGTTAACTCAGTGGAAAGGTTAGTTAAAGTGACCAACACAAGTTAAATTAGGTTTAGATAAGTTAGGTTAAGTAGGGAGTAGAATAAGTTTGGTTAAGATTGGGTTAGGTTAGGATAGGTTAGTTCAAGAGTTTTAACCAATACTCACTAACATAATGTTGTTGAGGCTCCGACGCTCAATTGTAGGCGAGTGAGCCTCCCTCCTAAGCTACCTGAAACAAAATGGAAAACTCGTGAGAGAGAGAGAGAGAGAGAGAGAGAGAGAGAGAGAGAGAGAGAGAGAGAGAGAGAGAGAGAGAGAGAGAGAGAGAGAGAGAGTGTATCGAAGAGCACCTCCATCACAGAAAACGAGAAGAACAGAAGAACAGAACACTCCACATGAAAGAAAATGAGAAGAACGCAACAACACTTATAAATGAAGAAGAAGAAGAAGAAGAAGAACGAAAAACCCTGCACGTAAAAAGATGATGTAAAGAAAGAGAGAAAGAGAGAAAGAAAACAGGATGAGGGCCAAGGTGGAGTAATTCAGTAGCGATGATAAAACTGTTCACTGTATTCTCGGCAGCGCTCGTCTTAACAATGGCCGGTAATTTGTGTCAGTGCTAATAGATCAGAAAATCGGCATTTTTTCACAAGTCTTCGTTCAGGGAGGCTGTTATTTCCCACCCCCCCCTCACCCCCCCTCGTCACGCCTCACCTCACCCCAGCCCCGCCCCGCCCTGCCCTCCTCCCTCTCCCATATCACCCCTCACCCCAGCCCCGACCTGTCCTCCTCCCTCTCCCATATCACCCCTCACCCCAGCCCCGACCTGTCCTCCTCCCTCTCCCTCATCACCCCTCATCCCCGCCTCGCTCCTCCCCGCCTCGCCCCGCCCCGCCTCCCTTTGCCCCGCCACCATTGTTTTCTTACTAAATTCACCTATTTTTCCTGTGCCACTTGAAGGTGTGTGTGTGTGTGTGTGTGTGTATGTGTGTGTGTGTGTGTGTGTGTGTGTGTGTGTGTGTGTGCAATATTAAGTAGCCTCACTACCCTAGAACAACACTCATTCTCTTACACAGAGAGAGAGAGAGAGAGAGAGAGAGAGAGAGAGAGAGAGAGAGAGATACAAACAAACACACAACCGCAGAGATTGACACTAAACATACACAAGGATACATAAGGGGACACACACACACGCACACACACACACACGCACACAGTCTCCTTGTATGGTTGTGCTAACGTGAATCGTTTTAAGTCATTAACATATCTGAATATCTGACAGTTCCTCTTCCTTGTTGAGTCTTTATAAAAATGGGGAGATGGTGTGTGTGTGTGTGTGTGTGTGTGTGTGTGTGTGTGTGTCCTCGTGAGCTCATCTCTGGCCTAGTACCATTAAATCATTGACAGCGCGAGCAAAACAACCACCGCCAGGCGCTCTCCATCTCGACCCGGCAGAGAGAGAGAGAGAGAGAGAGAGAGAGAGAGAGAGAGAGAGAGAGAGAGAGAGAGAGAGAGAGAGAGAGACCCAAAACGAAACGAAGATAAAATCAAGCCAATTGATCTTGTCTTAACCTCCAATAAATGTGTCTTCGTGTTATAAATGTGGTCGTCGTTGCCTGTAGTTGCCTGTAAGTGGTCGTGGTTGCCTCAAGTTGCCATAAGGTTGCCTGTAACTGGTCGTGGTTGCCTCAAGTTGCCATAAGGTTGCCTGTAAGTGGTCGTGGTTGCCTCAAGTTGCCATAAGGTTGCCTGTAGTGGCCGTGGTTGCTTCAAGTTACCGTGGGGTTGCCTGTAACTGGTCGTGGTAGCTTCAAGTGTAAGGTTGCCTGTAAGTGGTCGTGGTTGTCTCAAGTTGCCATAAGGTTGCCTGTAACTGGTCGTGGTAGCTTCAAGTGTAAAGTTGCCTGTAAGTGGTCGTGGTTGTCTCAAGTTGCCATAAGGTTGCCTGTAACTGGTCGTGGTAGCTTCAAGTGTAAGGTTGCCTGTAATTGGTCGTGGTTGTCTCAAGTTGCCATAAGGTTGCCTGTAACCGGTCGTGGCAGCTTCAAGTGTAAGGTTGCCTGTAAGTGGTCGTGGTTGTCTCAAGTTGCCATAAGGTTGCCTGTAGTGGCCGTGGTTGCTTCAAGTTACCGTGGGGTGGCCTGTAACTGGTCGTGGTTGTCTCAAGTTGCCATAAGGTTGCCTGTAGTGGCCGTGGTTGCTTCAAGTTACCGTGGGGTTGCCTGTAATTGGTCGTGGTTGTTTCAAGTTGCCATAAGGTTGCTTGTAACTGGTCGTGGTAGCTTCAAGTGTAAGGTTGCTTGTAGTGGCCGTGGTTGCTTCAAGTTACCGTGGGGTGGCCTGTAACTGGTCGTGGATGCCTCAAGTTGCCATAAGGTTTCGTGTAGTGGTTCGTGGTTGCCGGGGTTCTCAAATGAACGAAGATAAACCCCAAATATTGCCAAGAAATCCCTCGTCTCAGAATGGAATTAGCTGTGGCTCGTTTCCAGGTTGCCATGGGGTTGCCGTGAGATTGCCAAAAGGTTGCCTGTAGTTTCCGGGGCTCACAAACGGACGAAGATAAGCCCCAAAGAGTGTTGAGAATGCCCTCCTCTCAGAACGGAATTAGCTGTGGCTTGTCCCGACGCTCGTGTTGTGGTGATAGCGACAATTTGCTAGATTAAGCTACCCACTCGATCCCTACCACCCAACGGCTCTGTGTTTTTTTTTTTGTTTTTTTAGGGTGTTTGGGAGTTTTTTCCCCTATGTTTGGAGTATGTGTTGAGTGGGAAGGAAGTGTTGTTTTTTTTTCCTCTGTGTGTTTTGAGGCGAGTTAAAGCTGTTGTTTTTTCTCGTTTTTGTCGTTCCATATGGCTAAATTATTGTGTTTTATTATGTTTTCTGAAATGTTGTAATGTTGTTGGTGGTGGTTGTTGTGGTGGTGGTGGTGGTGGTTGTGGTGGTGAGGGTTGTGTGTGTGTGTGTGTGTGTGTTTACGTGTTGTGGTGATAGCGACAATTTGGTACATTAACCGAGGCACTTGACCCCCTCCACCTCCCAAGCGCTACTGTTTTTATTTGTTTTTCTCATGTTTTTATGAGGACGTCAGGGTGTAGTGTTTATGTCTGGTTAAAGGGATGTTTTTGCTGTGTTTCTGGCTGGTTAGGTGATATTTTTGTTTTCTGGTTAAAGATATATTTTTGTTGTGTTTATGTATTTGTTAAAGTGATGTTTTTGTTCTTGTTACGTGTGACGGAATAAATACATACATACATACATACATACATACATACATACATACCGTACTTCATCTGTAGGAAGAAAGCAGCAGGTACTAAGAGAGAGAGAGAGAGAGAGAGAGAGAGAGAGAGAGAGAGAGAGAGAGAGAGAGAGAGAGAGAGAGAGAGAGAGAGAGAGCAATCTACAAGCATAGGATTTTTTTATTTTATATATTTTTTGGGGAAGAGAAAGGAGGGATGAAAGAAGATTAAAGGTGGGGAAGGAAGTTATAGTTCGGAAATTGAAGAAATTTAGGAGGAGGTAAGAGAGGGCGGGCTGACCGCCTAGCTAAGCTAATAGTGTGTTAGGATTGTGTCATGGGTTAGTTATTGTCCGGCGACACAGGCACTAGACATCCTACCCTGTCCCATATATGGGTGTTTTAAGGGCCTTATTTCATATTCCGCCGACCCTACTGGCGGATGCTGGTCTAGGGAGGTCGTCTATTGCCTGGCCGTATAGATCAAGGGTGGTAATGGACCTTTTGAGATTTGGTAACTTTTTGGGAACCATGTATGGTTATTGTCGTTATCTGGCGGGAGTCTTTAAAGGAGTTCTTGCTAGGATTCGCACACTGCCTCTAGGAACCGGGAGTAGGGGTGAGGGAGAGTGGAGGTAAAGAGGGAGGGTAGGGAAGAGATGATGGGAGGTAAGGAGGAGGGGAGGTAAGGGGAGAGGGGAGGTAAGGGAGATGGTAGGTAAGGGGAGAGGAGAGGTAAGGGGAGAGGGGAGGTAAGGGGGATGGTAGGTAAGGGGAGAGGAGCGGTAAGGGGAGAGGGGAGGTAATGGGAGAGGGGAGGTAAGGGCGGAGGGAAGGTAATGGCGGAGGGGAGGTAAGGGTGGAGGGGATGTAAGGGGAGAGGGGAGGTAAGGGGGATGGTAGGTAAGGGGAGGAGGGGAGGTAAGGGGAGAGGGGAGGTAAGGGGGGGAGAGGAGGTAACGGAGGAGATGTAGGGGGGACCACATCTACTGACCCTCGTTTGTGTATGGGAAGGGAGGGGGGTAGGTAGGGGGGGTTTGTTGGGGGGATTCGAACCTTTAGTCCTCGAGCTTATCATTCTAGTCTGGGTTCGAACCTGTGACCTAACCTAACCCACCCCCCTTAAAAAAGAACCTTATTTATGAGTTCATTAGAGTCATTACGGTAAACGGTTCTCGAGCCTGCAATCTTCAAAGCTCTTTATTTACGAGAAGATTCGAACGTGTGACAGGGGGAATCAGAGAGCCAGGGCGCCAACCACTCGAGTATAGTGTCTATTTAACGTAAAAAAACACAAACAAAAAACAAACAAATAGACTGAAATAAGAAGATATTCACTATTATAAACTTTGCTCCTGTGATATAAATAAATGACTCCGATAATTAAGAGCCATCAGAAGGAATAAATGGGTCTTCGGTTCAGTGAATTAGAGAGAATTAAACGGAAGGATGGACACACGGATAGATGGATGGACGGATAGATGAACGGACGAAAGAACGGATAGACGAACGGACGAAAGAACAGACAGACAGACAGACAGAGAGACATCACAACAACATTCTCTTGTATTTAAGTCGTTTGATGACAATAAGATAAACAGCGATAAAAGAAAACTGAAGTGATGTCAGGGGTAACTGTTGTAAAGTGTGGACACAGAGCCAAACCTCGACCCAGTTGAACTAAACCTGGTCAAGGCAATGTTAATAAAGTCCTCTGGTGGTAATTACTAAACAGATTTAACATATTATACCGAAACTTAACGATATTTAACCTAACCTAACCTAACCTAACCAAACCTAATCTATTCTATTCTAACCTAATCAAACCTAACCTAACTAAACCTAACCCAATTTAAGCTGTATTCATCGATCTGGCTTCAGATTTAAACTTGGGTTCAGATTCGGGTTCGGGTCCGGATTCGGGTTTAGATTAGGGTTCGGGTTCGGATTTGGGTGTCAGTGTGGGGCCGCCTTGTGATAAGAAAAAGTGATAAGAGGTCAGTGTTGGATCCCAGGCGATGGCGGTCAAGTCCCGTCACTGATAAAACTGAGAAAAACGTCTGCAAAAAGAATTAAAGAAGTAAAATAAAGACGAGATGAAGAGGAGATTGCAAGAATAAATAAAGGAAAAGATAAAATAAAAATGAGAAGGAGTTTGTATTATTATTATTTTTTGTCATTGTTACATTTTCATCGTTCAGGTGAGTAGATAAATTAATTAAATGAGGGAATTACCTGATTATCTCCCCTAGATTATTTCACCTTAGGATTAATTCACCTAATGTTACCTGAAGGGTTAGGGTAGGGTAGGGTAGGGTTGGGTAGGGTTGGGTAGGGTAGGGTATACAGGTGCCTCCAGGTGTGATGTTACCCCCTGCAGTGCCCCCTTGTTCATGTGGCACTGTGGCCCTACTGGTGAGGCTGGTATAGGTCACTGACTGACAGGGATGTTTCCTACTGAAGAACGAGACAACGAAAGGAGGAGCTAGCGACGGGTGGGAGAAGTAGTGGAAGGATGACGGGAAATGAAAAAGGAGAGAGAGAGAGAGAGAGAGAGAGAGAGAGAGAGAGAGAGAGAGAGAGAGAGAGAGAGAGAGAGATAAGCAGAAGAAATACAAACCAAAGCTAAGCTCATTCGGTTAGGTAAGGTTTGTACTTGCAGTCATAAGTGATTATTTTATATATTGTACAGCCATTGCAAATCTGACTTTCTAACAACTATAAAGTGAGAGGTGGACCATCAGTCTACACAACCTACTAAAACAAGGTACATGAGCCTTGGTCTACACTATTCACCAAGACTGTCCCCTAACACTGTTCAGTCCCCTTTGAAGGCTTCTACTGTGGTGAATAAAAACACAATGAGTTGGTAACTAACAAACCAAAGGTTGGTGTTGATTATGACGTCACAATGACCTCTACATAGTAACGCACGTGTGTGTGTGTGTGTGTATATATATATTCTCCACTGAAACATAAACAAGCTCTTATAAACACAACGCATGTATTTCTCACTCAAATATACACTAATTAGTAGGTGAAGGCAAAAAAATCCCACAGGTATTTTCAATTCATTCACTCAAAATTTTGATTGATTGGACAGTTAAGTCGAAGGATTACTCTGGGAAATGTTGGCTATGTTGTTGAACAGTAATGATAACTGGTAACGTGTGAGAGAGAGAGAGAGAGAGAGAGAGAGAGAGAGAGAGAGAGAGAGAGAGAGAGAGAGAGAGAGAGAGAGAGATAGAGAGAGAGACCTAATCCTACGAGAAGGACCCTGAAATCACTCCTATCACTGTCCTGGTCATTTTTGGGACCCGTATCAGGTCTGTTCAGGTCACAGTCTCCTGGTCACGACTTGTCTCACCCCGGAGGACCTGTGGTCGAGAGGCACTTCAGGTCATTCTAGGTCTCCGTCAGTGACTTCTGAAATCAGGTTCTTTGAAATGGATTGCCGGGTATATGGGCCCCAGTTTGTATAGTCGTCAAATACAACTGGCTCCCTAATCGAACCTAACCATGAGGATTGAGGCCTAATCATAATGGGGTCCAATAAGAAAGTGACCCGTTAGAACGAGGGCCCACAAGATCAGTGACCTCTGATAGTCAACCCGGGCGTTTCTTAAGATCAGGTCAGCTCAGGTTACGATCTTAACAGGTAGGTAGCGACAAGGTAAAGGTCTCATTAGGCTCTAAGACCAGGTAGTGTCAGGTGTGAACTTTGCATCAAGCGTCTCACGTCTTATGGAACAACTAGACAACTATACTATATTTTATGGACGTTTAGGTAAGTTAGAAAAGAGTAAAATAAAATAGAAAAAAAAAGAATAATAATAAAAATAATAATAAGAGCAGAACAACAATAGTACGGAGAATAAGAAGGATAAACAAAGACAAAAACAAAAATAAAATAGCGATTAAAGATGAATAAAAAAGTATTAAATGCAGGAAGACAAAGAAGAAAAATACGAAGAAGTGAGAGAAGAAAGAAGAAAAAAAACACACTTAAATATCTGTGAGAATCATTGTATCTGGTGGTGGTGTGGTAGGTGGGGGTGGTTGGTGGGTGTGGTAGGTGGGGGTGGTTGGTGGGTGTGGTAGGTGGGTGTGGTTAGTGGGGGTGGTAGGTGGTGTGGTAGGTGGGTGTGGTTGGTGGGGGTGGTAGGTGGTGTGGTAGTAAGAACAGTGGTAGTATTGGTAAGATTGGTGATATTAGAGGAAAGAGTAGTGGTACTGACGGCAGGAATAGTGGTAGTAGATGAAGGAGTAATGGTAATAGTAGGGGTGGTGGTGGTAAGAATGGTGGTAGTAGATGAAGGAGTAATGGTAATAGTAGGGGTGGTGGTGGTAAGAATGGTGGTAGTAGATGAAGGAGTAATGGTAATAGTAGGGGTGGTGGTGGTAAGAATGGTGGTAGTAGATGAAGGAGTAATGGTAATAGTAGGGGTGGTGGTGGTAAGAATGGTGGTAGTAGCATAAAGACTCAGAGATGATAATAGTAGTAGTATAATGGTGGTGGTGGTGGTAATGGTAATGGTTCTTGGGGATCAAACGCTGGAGCCAACACACACAGTCAGGCTCGACCCCAGGCCCCGGGGAGCCACCCACAAGGGCGAGGTGATTAATCGGCAGCCCTTGTGGGTGTGTTTTATCTCTGGGGACAACCTGGCATGGAGGGGGGAGGAGGAAGACTCACCCCACCCCCTTCTTCTTCTCCTTTTCCCCACTAACACTTGTACCTTTGGGAAATATTTCGAGGGTGAGGAGGAGGAAGAGAAGGAAGACTTACTCCTCCTCCTCCTCCTCCTCCTCCTCCTTTACTAAGAGATAGAAGAACTACTACCATCGTCCTCCTCTTGTCCACTAAGACCCTGTTCGTGGGTGTAGGGTGACGATACATACCCCTTTACCCTTCCTCCTCCTCCACCTCTTTCTCCACCTCTTCCTCCTCCTACCCCTCCTCCTCCTCCTCCGCCTCCTCCTCTTTCCCCACCTCTTCTTCCTCCTCCTCCTCCTCTTTCTCCACCTCTTCCTCCTCCTACCCCTCCTCCTCCTCCTCCTCTTTCCCCACCTCTTCTTCCTCCTCCTCCTGCTCTTCCTCTGCACTAAAAGGTGAGTCTCGCGGCATCATTGTCTCAGCGTGGTGGAGTTTTCATCATCCTTTGTAAATCTAATTGTTGAGTCAACATTTGTCATCGGGTGTTGTAAGTTGAGGGATCGCTCGTCTGGTTCATATCCGCTGGAGGTTGATTGTGACAAGAGAGAGAGATGAAGCAGATCCATTGTGTCGTGGGCAGGAGTCGAGGACCTCAGTCTCCCCCACGGAAAGGAATCCTGAGAAGTGATACCCGAGGGTCCCTGAGGCGTCAACACCCAGCACACTATGTTGATTCTCTGGCCTTCGGTAGTGCCAACACGAGCAATCAATAGTGCCTGGTGTCTTTTTACCTTGCAATAACACCTCGAGGCGTTTCTTTACCTTGCAATAACACCTTGGGGCGTCTCTTACCTTGCAATAGCACCCTGAGGCGTCTCTTTACCTTGCAATAACACCCTGAGGCGTCTCTTTACCTTGCAATAACCTTGAGGCGTCTCTTTACCTTGCAATAACACCCCGAGGCGTCTCTTTACCTTGCAAAGACACTTTTAGGCTTCTGTCTACCTTGCAATCTCACCCTCATGGTAGCTCAGTCAAGCAAACGTTAGCTCAGTCAGGCGAACGTTAGCCAGTGCCTTTATGAGCGCCGTCACAATTGTATGGCAAGACCGTATGTTCTCTCCTCTGCTGCACATGATGGTCTGTGTCAGTTGTCAACGGCGCCAGCACGAGCAATCAATAGTGCCTGGCGTTCCCCTCCATTCACCCCGCAACGACACGGTTAAGAAGCCTTCACCAGATGACTTGGCCAGCGCCTCTTGTCTGTAGTGACGCTGTTTAAGGCGCCACCACTTGTCCCGTGTTATGTGCACGACAACCTAACCTAAGCTGCCTGCGTTGTGTGTTCGAGTTAACCTAATCTAACCTAACCTAACCTAACCGTAAACAAGAAAATATCCAATCACAACCCAGGAGTATAAATAACTTGATCCTAATCACCTTATAAACGATCCAATACTCATAATGGCTGATCACCAGGAACTTAACCATCCTCCTTGACCTCTACACTTGACCTGTTTCCTTTAACCTCATTTGGCCTCAACAACCACCGGAAATAATCAATCAGAGATTAGCTTTCAGTTAATGGAGTTGTGTGTGTGTGTGTGTGTGTGTGTGTGTGTGTGTGTAATAAGGAGTCAGCGTACATGGGCACAGATTTAAGTAATATACTGAAGCGACAGGAAAGGGGATTGTTTATGTGTGGTCGCCGGGCTGCTCAAGTGGAAAACACACATTTCCAAGGATGATTCAACTCTTGACATAATAAAAATACAAACTTCAGGATTTCCAGACAACTACAAGCACTGGACAATATACTTAAAGCAAGAACCTACCAGCAGCGTATACCTGTGTCGCCGACGATTTAACCAGATGGAAAAACATAAGTCACAAGTCACACATCAACCTCTCAGCATAATGGATATTCAGAGTCTCTCAAAAACCTCAGAAAGGGAAATAAAACTGAGGGAAATATACCTGTACGTGTGTCCATCTGGCTTGCTACCTGTTAAGACAAATCTCCAGGGGGAAAGTCGCGTCTCAATGCTGATGTGACCATGTGGGAAAAACGTACCTCGAGGGAGTGAATCAAACTCCTGGCATAATAAAAATACAAACTCCTATACCGGGGGGCCATATTTTCGACGTCGTGGCCACACAAGAGGAAACAAAAACATAAACAGACTCTCCGTCACCCGTGAAGGTTGAGGGCGGGTCGTGAGTGACTGGCCTCGAGAGCTGACAACTTGGAGCCTTCGACAATCTTGGTCTGAAATACTTGACCGTTTTTCGCCATAGACCGCGGCCGCCATGACAACAGGAACGCTCCCTCAAATATTTATCGACTCCTTTAACAGTGCGGAACAGACAGGTTGTTGGGAGCAAAGATATTAAGGAGACATTTGTCCACAAGGAGGGTGAACGTTCCCCCGCCCCGCCCCTACCACCCCCGCACCCACACTTGACCCCTCTCCCCTCCTACCACCCGACCCCACACGTGACACCCAACTCCTCCCCCGACCCCAAACATGACCCCAACTCCTCACGTGACCCCCGACCCCACACGTGACCCCCTACCCCCCTCACCCGCCCCCACACGTGACCCCCAACATCACTTCACCTAACTATTGATCTTTTGGGCAGCAACTGTGTACAATGTGGATAGAATGTAAATAAAACACACAGGATGTACTCTAACACCTGGCAAGGATGTACTCAAACACCTGGCGAGGATGTACTCTAACACCTGGCGAGGATGTCTGAGTGTTTGTTGTTACAGGTGCCAGATATTGGACTCGGGTTGATGTTGTTACTTTTAAAGAATTCAGAAACATGAATTATTGGTGCTCTCTCTCTCTCTCTCTCTCTCTCTCTCTCTCTCTCTCTCTCTCTCTCTCTCTCTCTCTTTCTGTGATATTAAGGAGAATCTGAAGAGGATTTTGGGAGGCTTTTATTGTCTTGAGGTGAGGAGAGGTGCTCGACATTATGATGAGAGGGGAGGGAAAGGGAGGGAAGGAAGTGGGGTAAAGGAAGGAGGGAGGGAGGACAGAAGAGGGAGGAAGGGAGAGGGAAGGAAAGGGGTAAAGGAAGGAGGGAGGGAGGGAGGGAGGGAGAGGAGGAGAGGAGGGGAGGAGGAAGGGAGGGAGGGACAGAAGGGAGTGACAGGGAGGGTACGGAAGAGAGGGAACAACTGGGAGGGAGGGTGACTCGAGGCTGAGGAGGGGTAAGAAAGGGAGGGTGGGAGTGAGGATTACGAACGGAGGGAGACCAGGGAGGGCATGGAGGGAGGAGAGGGAGGGAAGGTCTAAGAGATCAGGTGGGAGGGCCGGCGGCTGCAGGGCTGGGGGCAGCAGGGCTGGGGGTGGGGATGAGGGCTTAGGAGGGCTGGACAAAGAGTGTGCGGTGTGGGCAGTCCGTGACCACTGCCATTCTTCGGCGTCCCTCAGGCGTGAACCATCCCGAGGGCGGCCCTGACTACTGACTGGGGAGCTTACAACACACCAGCTGGGGAGCCTGGGGTACTAGAGCTAGGTTCTGGGGGAGCCTGGGGTACTAGAGCTAGGAGTGGGGAGCCTGGGGTACTAGAGCTAGGTGCTGGGGAGCCTGGGGTACTAGAGCTAGGTGCTGGGGAGCCTGGGGTACTAGAGCTAGGTGCTGGGGAGCCTGGGGTACTAGAGCTAGGTGCTGGGGAGCCTGGGGTACTAGAGCTAGGTGCTGGGGAGCCTGGGGTACTAGAGCTAGGTGTGGGGAGCCTGGGGTACTAGAGCTAGGTGCTGGGGAGCCTGGGGTACTAGAGCTAGGTGCTGGGGAGCCTGGGGTACTAGAGCTAGGAGTGGGGAGCCTGGGGTACTAGAGCTAGGTGCTGGGGAGCCTGGGGTACTAGAGCTAGGAGTGGGGAGCCTGGGGTACTAGAGCTAGGAGTGGGGAGCCTGGGGTACTAGAGCTAGGTGCTGGGGAGCCTGGGGTACTAGAGCTAGGTGCTGGGGAGCCTGGGGTACTAGAGCTAGGTGCTGGGGAGCCTGGGGTACTAGAGCTAGGTGCTGGGGAGCCTGGGGTACTAGAGCTAGGTGCTGGGGAGCCTGGTGTACTAGAGCTAGGTGCTGGGGAGCCTGGGGTACTAGAGCTAGGTTCTGGGGAGCCTGGTGTACTAGAGCTAGGTGCTGGGGAGCCTGGTGTACTAGAGCTAGGTGCTGGGGAGCCTGGTGTACTAGAGCTAGGTGCTGGGGAGCCTGGGGTACTAGAGCTAGGTGCTGGGGAGCCTGGGGTACTAGAGCTAGGAGTGGGGAGCCTGGGGTACTAGAGCTAGGTGCTGGGGAGCCTGGGGTACTAGAGCTAGGTGCTGGGGAGCCTGGGGTACTAGAGCTAGGTGCTGGGGAGCCTGGGGTACTAGAGCTAGGTGCTGGGGAGCCTGGGGTACTAGAGCTAGGTGCTGGGGAGCCTGGTGTGTGTTTACCTGAGTGCGTGAAGCTACACCATTATCACCTGGTTACCTGCTGACTACTACCTGGACCACCGACCACCAAGGACCTAACCTAACCTAACCTAACCTAACCTAACCTATCCTAACTAAGATGTAACTAACCTACGCATATCCTAACTTTCCCCTTACATATCCAATAGTTATAACCTAACCTAACCTAACCAAACTAATTTAACCTTAATTTGATATTATAGGAAGGTGATCCTAACCTAACCAAATTAATCCTAACCTAATCTAACCAAACATTAGATTTAGTCAAGTTTGGTTAAGTAAGGCTAAGAAAGGTTAAGTTAAGGGTCTGTAAAGTTAAGGTTACGAGTTAAGGATTATCTCCAATCAGAACATAGCGATCCTGTCAACTTATGGCCAAGGGAATGTTGTTGTTGTGTTCCACTTGGTGTTGTGTTCCACTTAACAGAGTGTTCCAATTACCTGAGTGTGTGTGTGCATGTAGGTGTTTCTGTGTGTGTAGGAGAGGTGTACACATGTCTGAAGAAGGGATCATTGTTAGTCTGTGTATGAGAGAGAGAGAGAGAGAGAGAGAGAGAGAGAGACGACCACTTTGTTTATGCCGCGTCACCATGTTTGCGCTTGTTGAACAGGGTAACATTTCCGGGACGGGCAGGGATCGTTTGTGTGAGTTATCGACGGACTAAAATGATGGATTTTAGCGGGCGTGTTGGCGAGCCTCTTGTCACATACTATTGTCTCTCTGTCAAGTATAACCCAGGGTATCTGACACAGCTACATGGGCTAAACAAACATATAACAAACCTAAACAAACGGGTGTAATATTTTTTTTTTTCCCCGAGCAGCGAGGATATAGGAAAAATGTTATAAAGACCACAATAAAAGGCAAAATAGGTCGTCTAGGAGTGGTATATATCATCTTGTTTACGGTGTATGGTTATGCTGTTTACGTTTGGTTGTGTCTGTAGGGGGGAAAAATAATCACTGTTAATTAAAATAGCCAAAGTGATTGATTTCTACGTCTCTTTTTTATCGAATCCTATATTATGTTTACCACTGAGAGAGAGAGAGAGAGAGAGAGAGAGAGAGAGAGAGAGAGAGAGAGAGAGAGACACTGACTGCTAGGGTAAAAAATTGCTTGTATGTGTCCGGCCTATCAGAATACTAATGTGTGAATATGTATGATGATAATACATATGGGGGTTATAGCGTTTTTATATGTGGTATACAGAGCTATTAGTGTATGTGTAGGGTGTGTAGGGTGTGTAGTGTGTGTGTGTGTGTGTGTGTGAAAGAAAACATTAGAAAGATACGGTGTAGAACTCTGCATGCCTTTCCTCTTTCACAATGGTACAAACATCACAGGAATCGCACCTCGCTCTTGCACCATGGGAACAGAACAGGACGAAGATGTAAAGTCGATGGTAGGAGGCACAGACAATGGTACACAGACAATGGTAGGCAGTACAGACGATGGTAGAAGCCACAGACAATGGTACACACACACACACACACACACACAATGGTAGGAGGCAAAGACAATGGTACACAGACAATGGTACACAGACAAATGGTACACAGACAAAACCACTTCTCTCGGGGTCAACAAACACGGATGCGCTGTTAGGGTCGCTTGAGGCAATATATGTAACAGCAGCAATCTTCATATTTTACATTTTTGGAAATTATCTTGTTCCGGAGTGACGCATAGCCACGTGTTTTATCTCTCTCTCTCTCTCTCTCTCTCTCTCTCTCTCTCTCTCTTATTCCGTCGCTTAGGTTAAGTCAGGTTAGTTTAGATTAGGTTAGGTTAAATATTTGGTCGAGTCGCCTTTATTATGAAAGCATGCACGCCGCCGTGTCCTTGACGTCCGTGACCTGTCTGTCCTTGGTGTGTACGTGATAGCTCTTGAAGGAGTGTACAGATGTTCTTTAAACTGACCGCAAGTATCCCTTAGAGTTTCATTATACACGAGGTTTGTTTATTTCGCCTGAGGAGTTTATACCTTTTTGGGGTCACATCACGTATTGGACTTTTGGCGAATATCCGCGTTATGTCCCTGACCTTTGACCTAAATGACCCTCATAACATAAACAGCTCTTGAATTTAGCATGTTGAATATATTTACCAAGTTTGAATACCATACCTTACCATACCATACCATACCATATGTAAGGGCGGAAACGATCCTCCGGCTAGTTACCGCTGCTAACTCGCTCGTTTGCTGGTGCAGACGACCCTTGGGGTGGTTGGACGGAGGTGATAACGGCAGCAACTGTCTCCGCCGCCGGCAGATTCAACCCAGCCGCCATACCGTCAGTATCTAGCTACCCTGCTGTCCGTCAAATTCTGGCTGTGATCTCATCATAGGTCCTGGACTCGTGGGCTGTGTTCCCAGACCTTCACCTATCAACTGCCAACTCTCTGGTCATCTACCACTACCGCATACCACGACCATCAGTTCATCACTTTCCGTCGGTGCCCCGGTGATTCTCCTGCCTTGTCAAGACGTCGCTGAGTGTGGAGTCGAAGTGGACGTTTCGTTATCCTGAGTGTGCATCACTGTGTTCCAGAACCTTCCCCCAGGGCCACTGCCGTAGGAAATATTTGTTCATGGTTTGATTCTATAATTGTTTGATTCTATTAATTGCTGACTCCCCTGTATTGTTCGATTCTATCAATTGTTGACTCCATTTAATTGTTTGAATCCATTAATTGCTCACTCCCATTATTTGTTTGCTTTCTTTAATTGTTTGACTCCCGTAATTGTTTGATGAGTGGTGTCAGAGTTTTGTGTTATATTTTTTTAAAGTAAAGAGATGCCAATCTCTAACGGTTGTTTGTTATTCCTCGGAAAACCATGGTCCTTGACTTTCCTTTATTAAGATCCTGATTAGCCTGGTAAGGGATTTCTACCATACCATACCATACGTTCTGGAGTTATGATGCGGACACAGATACAAACACACACACGTACACAGTTTACCTATAGACTGTACTGACCACCCTACTCGTGTGGCCCATCAAAGTGAGTCAAAATATTCCAGGGAACATAAAAATCAAAACAAAAACACTCAGGTACTCACTTGTTGGTGTTAACCTACACTTGAACAAACACACTTCAGTCAAGTCAGGATAGGCGGGTTGTTCATTAAGCCTACCCCAACAACTCCCGCCAAAGATGACACTCCTGCTGCCAACATGGTACAGCGGCAGGTTAACGCACCCTAGCACCATTATCTCCACCTTCAGGAATAATTGAAGGGGTTACCAGGACGGGCGACACGAGCGTCTGTCTCCACGAGCGAGAAAACTCACTCAGGTTGTGTTGTGTCCTGAGTGTTGGCCTGTCGTGTGTAGCGCCGTCCAAGACTCACTAATTTCCTGACTTAGACGCCAGAACCTAACTTAACCTAACTTGACGTATATTAACCTAACCTAATTTCCTGAATTAGATGCCAGAACCTAACCTACCTAAGTTAACGTATATTAACCTAACTTAGCTTAACTGCATTAACTTATATTAACCTAACCTAATTTAACGTATCCTAAACCAATACTGACCTAACCTGTACTAACCTACCTTAACCTGTACTAACCTAAACTACCCAAACCTGATCTAATATTTTTCAATATCAATCAAACCTGCGGTATCAGTATAAAAGTTCGAATCCGGTCCCTGTTCAGAGTTCGATTCTGATTCCGGTCTAAGTTCGATTCCGGTTTCGGTTCTAAGTTCGAATCCGGTCCCCGTTTAGAGTTCGAATCCGGTTCCGGCACTAAGTTGGATTCCGGTTCCGGTTCTAAGCTCGAATCTGGTTCCAAGTTCGAATCCGGTTCCGGCTCTGAGTTCGAATCCTTTTCCGGTTCTAGGGTCGAATTTGGTTCCAAGTTCGAATCCGGTTCCGGCTTTAAGTTTGAATCCAGAAATGTGTTCGATCGTGATACATGTCTCCGTCTCTCATGTATTTGTGTCGTCGTCAGGAGAGCGTGTCAGGCCCTTCACCTACCTGGACGTCCCCCGCCAGGTGAACAATATCTTACTCGTCGACAATTACTGGTTACGGTAATTTTTCCTTTTATCGTCAATCACGGAGTCACTTTAAGTTAGGATGAGGAAATGTAACACAGACAACAGACTTACAAAGACACACGTACAGAAAATATTAGAATGGCTCTTACGACACACAGACAAGATCCCATTCAAGACGAAAATTTAATATTCTTAACCTCGACAAAATCTTTCTGTTTCATCTCATTAAGGGATTAATAAAACACACACACACAAGGACGGGAGATGTATGGATGGTAGTTGTGGTGGTTGTATTAGTTGTTGTAGTGATTGTTGTTGTGGTTGGTGTTGTAATAGTCATTGTAGTGGTAGTCGAAGTAGTTGTAGTTTTTGTTGTTGTGGTTGGTGTTGTAATAGTCATTGTAGTGGTAGTCGAAGTAGTTGTAGTTTTTGTTGTTGTTGGTGTGGTT
Organism: Homarus gammarus; assembly: GCA_958450375.1. NCBI lineage: Eukaryota > Metazoa > Arthropoda > Malacostraca > Decapoda > Nephropidae > Homarus > Homarus gammarus. The sequence goes on along the minus strand of CAUDMG010002131.1, from coordinate 624,890 downwards.
ATTGTTGTAGCTGTTTAATAATGTTGTTATAATTGATGTTATTGTTGTTGTTTTTTGTCAGAAATTTTGTCCTACTTCGAGTGTTGTCAGAAATGTGTGTTGTCAGTAAGTGCTTCCCATCAAATCGGGAGGTTGACTTGTCACAACTAGTTCACAGTGTTGCAGTTTGTGTTGGAAGCAAAAGTATTTCTCATGGATTTTATCAACACTAATCAGAGTTAATTCACTAAGTCAACTTGTCAATACAATTTTCTGTCGTCAGGTCAGAATAGACTTGTGTTGTGTGAGTGTTGTTCTGAGAGTTGGCGAGGATTTGTGTTCTATATAATAATATTTTGTTATGGCTTAAGTGACTCGTATTAGTAGATTAGGTGTGTGTGTGTGTGTGTGAGAGAGAGAGTGTGTATGTATGTATGTGTGTATGTACTCAAAGTTAGCATCACACTGATATTTAGGTCCTTACTCACACTGTAAATTCCTTAACTAAACACACACACACAAGAACTGCCTCACGTGGTAACCTAAGCCCATCGTATAAACCATTAAACACAAAGAATCAATAAAAACAAAACAACCTTAAATAATTCTTCGTCACAAACTCTAACCCACGAAACTGTACCGGGGAGAATAGTGGACGACATACCTCTGACTACTGCGCCACTATTCAACATACCACAAGAGTATTCCAGTGGTATGTCCACCAATAATAAAATGCTGGATAAATTCAAGGATTCGAATCGTCACAAATAACCCATCTGGCTGAATTGTGTTGATATATTCAGACACTCTTTAGCCATTCATCGCGACACAGGCTCGAAGCAGTGGCAACAACGGGAACAATTCAAACGGGGAGGATGGGGTGTGGGAATGGGTGGGGGGAGAGGTGGGAATGGGAGGAAGGGGTGGGATTGGGGAGAGGTAGGAATGGGGAGAAGGGAGAGGTAGGATTGGGAAGGAAGGAGTGCGAATGGAGGAGGGGAGGGGTGGTAATGGAAAGGAAGGAGTGGGAATGGGGGAAGGAGTAGGAATGAGAAGGAAGGGGTGGAAAATGGGAGGGGGTGGATGGGTGGTGAGGCAACATATTTTGGTTGTAGTGAGGGGGCAGGTAGTGACTCTCCTCCCCCTACCCCTCACCGCTTTGTGCCTACCTCTGTGGATGACACTGGTCCGAGATTCTGCCAAGAGGTTCCCCGTTTCCTTAATTCCAGAATTCTGTATGTCCAGATATGCCTATGTCTTCATTTTCCCCTTGTCTAGGTTTCCCGATGTCCTGATAAACAATCATACGCCAGAGAGAGAGAGAGAGAGACTGATAAACGAAGACTCGCTAATATATGGAATTGGAACTTTGCCTAACCTAACCCTAACGTAACCTTCTCTAATTCAGGTATATTTAATACTTAAACCCAAATAAAACCAAAAACATTCAGAAGGTTTATTTATCATTATCCTGTTTGCAATAATAAAAAATAAATACAAAATCCAAAGAAAATTCCCGGAGATAGAACAGTTTTGAAGCAGAGATATTTAGACCCGAAAATCAGCGAGATAACACAAGCCTAAAATACCGAGACCCGAAACTTTACTTCCCGAACCACCTGACCTTCGGGTTGTCAAGGGTTTGTAAGTCAGATATTCTTTGTAGCTGATGATGTGACGAAGGTTCTAACTGCTTCACTTAAGTTACGACACAAGGAAGAGTTTTCAATGGGTTCGTAAAGTCAATTCTTCACCCTCACCGCTTTAATGTAATTTAGTTGTTATCTAAACCAATAGTTGGCGACCGATGACATGAGTTCATCGCTTGTCGTACTGGACCCAAACATATCCATAAGGATTTGTTCCCAATCATAAAGTGTCCCTAATCTTAATGAGGTGGGGTTAGGTGAGGTGAGGTTAGGTTAGGGTGGGGCAACAACCCATTTACAGAGACATATATTAACGTGTGAATCATGGACACTCAAATTCTTCTAGCACGGTCCTCCACACAAGACCACCAGCTAAGTTGATTCTTCCTATAACATATCGCACCATTCTCGATCCTATGGACTTAAGAGGACTTTATCTTCTCCCTGGTTTGTTTTGATGTGTCCTGGACAGTTCCTGATAAGATAAGGGCTCCGAGAGGATGAGGCAGCCATCACCGACTGAAAGACCGCGTCGCTGGCTGATAAATAAGTCACGCGTGAGAGCTAAACCAAAGCGCGGGAAGGAAAAAAAGAAGACGGTTCGAGATACGCGGTACTTATGTTTTGATTCAGCTGAGAGGAAATGGATTAAATCTCTTCATATCTTTATTCTTATTACTATTTACCTAACTTTATTCTTAATCGTTATTGATATCATGACCAGTAATTAATCTCATTACAGTTTAAGGGTTTTAGTGCAGTTACGCGAGGGAAAGAGTTTATCTAAAAGGTTTAAATAAGGCGGATAAAAATAAAGAAAGATGAAAATAGTTAGGTACTTATATTCCTGGTTTATTGTTGTTGTTGTTTTGATGTTGATTTAAGCAGTCTTTAATATTGATTTTCTTGCTGAGGAACACACACACACACACACACACACACACACAAACACACACTGCAGTATTCTTGTGGGTATCTTCAGCGGTTTTAAATGTACTGTACCTTCCAAACCTACAACTTAGTGTCTTGAAAAAGTGTTCAGCAAGTTCCTGACTCTGCAGTGAGGTGTCAACTCTTATGATGAGAGAGAGAGAGAGAGAGAGAGACGTACAAGTTGCAGGAAAGGCGACCAGTGTCAGGGAAAAGATCAAGAGAGGTGACGGAGGTCAAAAACGGGAAGGAAGGAAGGAAGAAGGAGGAAGGAAGAAAGAAAGAAGGGGAAAGGAGGAAGGAAAGAAGGAAGGCATGATGTGCTAAAGGTAGGTTAGGTTATGTTAAGAGTAGGTTAGGTCAGGTTAGGGGAAGGACAAGTTAGGTTAGGTTACGTTGTGTTAAACTAGGGTAACAGTAGTTCAGGTTAGGTTAGTTTCTGGATAAGTCAGGTTAGGTTAGGTTCCGGTTAGTTTAGGTTAGGTTCTACTTCCGGGTCCGTAAATTAGCAAGTCTGACCCCTTGACCATCACGGCTTAAAACTTTAGCAGATAGTGTCAGTGACGGACGGAGGAGGAGGGTGAGAGAGACGGCAGTGAGAGAGACGGCAATGCGAACGACACAACTGAGAGATAATATTCCCTTTGTGTTAGAAACTTTACTGTCCCTCACTGACTGACGAATCAACGCTCCTCATGCCCCACACACGCGTGGCTCTTGCCTCCGTCGCCCCCGGGCCTTCAACGACCTACTTGTGCCCATGCAGGAGGAGGTGAAGGGCGCGACACTCACGCTGGCGCTGCCGGAGGTCTCGCCCTCGTTATCTCGTTGCCTGACGAGACCCTCCCTTGCAGACAAGCCCCCCCCCCTCTAATAAGACTTCTATGCCAGTGACGAGACTCCATCCCTACGAGACGCCACTTACAGACGAGACCCTTCACGAGACCTTCCATGCAAACGAGACAAGACCCCCATCACGAGACCCCCGTCACGAGACCCCCACCACGAGACCCCCACCACGAGACACCATCACGAGACACCATCACGAGACACCATCACGAGACCCCCACCACGAGACCCCCACCACGAGACACCATCACGAGACACCATCACGAGACACCATCGCGAGACCCCTTCACTAAGAGACCTCAGCTCCAGCTCGTTGTGCCGTGAGAGGAACATCTTCTCAGGGATCACTGGAGGATAATGTCCGTAAGGCTGTCTGTCTTGTCCCTCTCATGACCCCGTCTTAACCTCCCCTCTCCTTGAACACGCCCTCGCAAGCAAACACCTACACATGTACACAAACACACAGAATAGCGCGCACAGACACACACACACACACACACACACACTTAGAGGAAGTAAGGAAGAAGAATTAGTAGAGAGAACCTCGATCTAAACAATCCCTGAATTATGGGTTAGGTGAAGGTGGGGTTGGGGGGGGGTGAAGGTGGGGTTAGGTGGGGTGGGGAGGTGGGGGATTGGGGGGAGGTTGTTGGGGGAGAGTTGAAGATGTAGTGAGGGGAGGTGTAGAGTGTGGAGGTATGGGGAGGTGTGGGGAGGTTGGGGAATGGTGTGGGAGGGGGTGGTTGGAGGTGGATGAGGGTGGTGTGGGAGGGGATGGAGGGTCGGTGGAGGTAGAGAGAAGAGCCAACTATAAAGAAACATAATCGAATTCTTCTTTTAACGAGAAGGACAATGGGAGGGGGAGGGGGTGAAGACACGTCCAGAGGAAAACAAGTACAATTAACTCATTGTCGAAGGAAACAGAAGGTGAGGGAAAAATACCTACTTGGGGAAGGGGAGGGGGAAGGGGGGAGGGAGGGGGAGGGAGGGGAGGGGGACGTGGAAGAGTAATATATCTAAAAAAAAATCTCACTCGTTAGGAAATAAGAAACGATAAATGTTAAAATAAGGAAAGAAAAATAAATATCAGGAAATAATAGTTAATGTTTCCGTATGGCTAAAGTTAAGTTGGTGGAGATAAGTTAGGTTAAGTTAATGAGGTTAGGTTAAGTTAGCGAGACCAGGTTAGGTTAAGTTAATGAGGTCAGGTTAGGTTAAGCTAGCGAGACCAGGTTAGGTTAAGTTAGCGAGACCAGGTTAGGTTAAGTTAATGAGGTTAGGTTAAGCTAGCGAGACCAGGTTAGGTTAAGTTAATGAGGTCAGGTTAGGTTAAGTTAGCGAGACCAGGTTAGATTAAGTTAATGAGGTCAGGTTAGGTTAAGTTTGCGAGACCAGGTTAGGTTAAGTTAGCGAGGTCAGGTTAGGTTAAGTTAGCGAGGTCAGGATAGCTTCAAACATAGGTTAGATGGATATATGAGCGATAGAGGTTGGGTGTAAACAGGACTGCCCAGTAGGAGATAATAGAGCCGCTGCAGTTCCTCCATTTTTATGACAGTAGGAGAGAGGTAGGAGACAAACAGGAGGAGATAGACAGGAAGAGATAGACAGGAGACAAACAGGACACAAACAGGAGGGGACAGACAGGAGACAAGCAGGAGGAGACAGACAGGAAAGAGACAGGAAGAGGTGTCCCTTTAGTCAATCAGTCACAACCTCTGAGACGGTGGGCGGTAACAAGATACTGTCTGTCTGTACCTGTGTTAGTTCTCTCTTGGCTGACGTTAGGTTAAGCTGGGTGAGGTTAAGCTGGGTTAGGTTAAGCTGGGTTAGGTTAAGCTGGGTTAGATAAGCTGGTTTAGGTTAGGTTAAGTTGGGTTAGATAAGCTGGGTTAGATAAGCTGGTTTAGGTTAGGTTAAGCTGGGTTAGATAAGCTGGGTTAGGTTAAGCTGGGTTAGATAAGCTGGTTTAGGGTAGGTTAAGCTGGGTTAGATAAGCTGGTTTAGGGTAGGTTAAGCTGGTTTAGGTTAGGTTAAGCTGGGTTAGATAAGCTGGTTTAGGTTAGGTTAAGCTGGGTTAGATAAGCTGGTTTTGGTTGGGTTAAAGTAAACTTGGTTAGGTTAGGTTAGGTTACGAATATATAACTCTGAAACATCCTAAGGTAAGATGTGCTACAGTTATAACCAGTTGACGGGACCACACACCTGTTCCACCAAGCTGAAGGAGAAGAAGTGGAGGAGGAGAGTGGAGGGTGGAGGAGGAGGTTGGAGGAGGAGGGTGGAAGAGGGGGGTGGAGGGTTGACAAGGTGGACGTCTCCGTGAAATATAGCGAGATTTATAGAGACGTTCACCTGCATACTGAGGCCCTGGTGGTGGTAGTGGTGGTAGGTGGTGGTAGTAGAAGGGTAGTGGTGGTAGGTGGTGGTGGTCGTGGCTGTGGGTAGCAGGTTTTGGTGGTAGGAGGGTGGTGGTGGTGGTGGTAATACTGGCAGGTAGTGGTCGTACTGGTAGTTGTGGTAATTACTAATCAGTAGGTCGTATTTACATCATAACTCGTATTGAAATAAGCCCTACCAGGCCCCAGTCTTCATGGGGCCCAGTCCTACAAGACGCCAGGTCTAACATGTTAGGTTGGGGACTACTGGAACTGGGGTCTACTAGGATAGGGGCCCACTAGGACAAGTATCACGTTAAAACCAACCCCATCAACGTTTGTTTACACCACCTCCATCAACGCTTGTCTACAGCCGCTACACCATCCCCATCAACGTTTGTTTACACCACCTCCATCAACGTTTGTCTACAGTCTACACCATCTCCCAAAACGTTCGTCTACACCATCTCCCAAAACGTTCGTCTACACCATCTCCCAAAACGTCTGTCTGCACGATCCTCATTAACGTTTGTTTACACCGCTTCACATCAACGTTTGTTTATATCCCCCCCGCCTAACGTTTGTCTACATTATACCCAGTAAAGCTCAGTGAAACGTTTCTGAGATCAAGCATTTTTCCTCTGTATAATAAATCTTTAACCAGACTTCCACCCAAGAGATATATAAGCGCATCTTAACGTCACCTGTTGACAAATAATCACTATAAATTCACAACACAAAATTTTTGCCAAGTTGGTGTTAAAGAATTCGACGAAAACTTTTGGAAAACGTCTTGGAGGTTTCAGGGAAGGAGCCCAAGACGTAGTTCTGTTTGGTCGCCTTGAAGATACAGGAGAGTGGGAGGGGGTGAGGGGTGAGGAGAGGGGGAGGAGTGGGGAGAAGAGAGGGGGAGGGGTGGGGAGAAGAGAGGGTGAGGAGTGAGGAGAGTGTGAGGGGTGAGGAGAATGGGAGGAGGAATGGGAGAGTGAAGGGTGAGGGAGGAGGTGGGGGGGAGATAATGCTAGGTGTCGAACTCGGAACCAGACCCGACTTTGTACGCTAAGGACACTCTATACTGTATATAGGCTGAGGGTAGGGTACGGTAAGACACCTCTCCCCCAGCTTGAAGTTTAAGGGGTAGGGGGTATATCTTGGCCACACCCCCTCCCCCAGCTTGAAGTTTAAGGGGTAGGGGGTATATCTTGGCCACACCCCCTCCACCAGCTTGAAGTTTAAGGGGTAGGGGGTATATCTTGGCCACACCCCCTCCACCAGCTCTAAGTTTAAGGGGGGTAGGGGGTATATCTTGGCCACACCCCCTCCCCCAGCTTGAAGTTTAAGGGATAGGGGGTATATCTTGGCCACACCTCCTCCCCAGCTTGAAGTTTAAGGGATAGGGGGTATATCTTGGCCACACCCCCTCCCCCAGCTTGAAGTTTAAGGGGTAGGGGGTATATCTTGGCCACACCCCCTCCCCCAGGCTGGCCCCAGGTGTGACGTATGACTGTGAACCACCTGACAATGCTGGCACGTATTCCTTTCTCTAAGCTTATAACAAATTGCTGAGCGATGCTTCACAGTCTAAAATGGCCCAGCAAAATATCAGTGACAGCCTCTAAAATATATGTGTGTGTGAGAGAGAGAGAGAGAGAGAGAGAGAGAGAGAGAGTGTGTTCCCAAATATTACGTTTGAACAAAATTTAAAGAAACATAAAATAATAATAAAAAAATCCCTTCCACAATTAACAGATGAAAGACAGAACAAAAACAACTGTCTATTATCTCATCAGACCCGTCGTCTATACCTTCATAATATCACACCTACCTGTCGCCATACCCAATACTACTCCATTTATCACCACCTGCCTACCACCATCACCCTCTGCAAAGAATACCCAGGCCACCACCAGATACATTCGTGGTGTACCCAGGCCACCACCAGATACATTCGTGGTGTACCCAGGCCACCACCAGATACATTCGTGGTGTACCCAGGCCACACACCAGATACATTCGTAGTGTATTAAGGCCACCACCAGATACATTCGTGGTGTACCCAGGCCATCACCAGATACATTCGTGGTGTACCCAGGCCACCACCAGATACATTCGTGGTGTACCCAGGCCACCACCAGATACATTCGTGGTGTAATCAGGCCACCACCAGATACATTCGTGGTGTACCCAGGCCATCACCAGATACATTCGTGGTGTACCCAGGCCACCACCAGACACATTCGTGGTGTACTCAGGCCACCATCAGATACATTCGTGGTGTACCCAGGCCACCACCAGATACAATCGTGGTGTAGTCAGGGCAGCGGGGAGAATAAATAGCATTATTTCTATTTCCCTGGTCGAAAGAAAATGCAAAACCAATAACCGAAAATCAGTCAAAATTGGTCCCCAGGTTTTCATCGGAAGTATTTGGTGTAGTGCGTTGGTGGTACCTGGACGGTCAGTAACGCCGCGCCTTCCACGACCCAAAACAAATCAGAATGCAAAACAGAAGACCATCACCATGCGAGAGAGAGAGAGAGAGAGTAACAACAGCTAGTGATAGTAGAGTAGCATAAACAAAAGGAACAAGAAGTAAAAACAAAGAAAATAGAGAAAAAAATTAAAAAAGAAAACGAGAATGGGAAATACAGCAGAGACAGCAGTAAGTACAGCAGGTGGAGGGAGGGAGGGAGGGAGGGAGGGAAGGGAAAGAGGTAGGGAAGAAGGGAAGGGAAGGAGGGAGGGAGGGAGGGAGGGAAGAAGGGAAGGACGGACGGAGGGAGGGAGGGAGGGATGGAGGAAGGGAAGGACGGAGGGAGGGAGGGAGGGAGGGAGGGAGGAAGGGAAGGAGGAAGGGAAGGACGGACGGAGGGAGGGAGGGAGGGAAGGAGGGATGGAGGAAGGGAAGGACGGACGGAGGGAGGGAAGGAGGGGAGAAAATAAGAACTAATGGATCAGCGCTGGTCTGCTTCACCTGGCCATCATGATATTGCTGGAGCGACCCTTGTCTCCTGGGGGCCGACCTCTTGGCCTCTCCCTGGCCTCCTGCCCCTCACTCTGGCCTCCTGTATCTCACACTATCTTCATACCTGGCCTTCTTCCCCACACTCTGGCCTCCTATCCGTCACTCTGGCCTCCTATCCCTCACTTGGCCTCCTATCTCTCACTCCGTCCTCCTACCCTTCACTCTGTCCTCCTACCCCTCACTCGGCCTCCTATCCCTCACTCGGCCTCCTATCCGTCACTCTGTCCTCCTACCCTTAACTCTGGCCTCCTGCCTCTCACTCGGCCTCCTATCCTTAACTCTGTCCTCCTACCCTTCACTCTGTCCTCCTACCCTTAACTCTGGCCTCCTACCCCTCACTCGGCCTCCTATCCCTCACTCGGCCTCCTATCCCTCACTCTGTCCTCCTACCCTTAACTCTGTCCTCCTACCCTTAACTCTGGCCTCCTATCCCTCACTCGGCCTCCTATCCCTCACTCTGTCCTCCTACCCTTAACTCTGGCCTCCTACCCTTAACTCTGTCCTCCTACCCATAACTCTGGCCTCCTACCCTTAACTCTGGCCTCCTATCCCTCACTCGGCCTCCTACCCTTAACTCTGGCCTCCTACCCTTAACTCTGGCCTCCTACCCTTAACTCTGGCCTCCTACCCTTAACTCTGGCCTCCTATCCCTCACTCGGCCTCCTACCCTTAACTCTGTCCTCCTACCCTTAACTCTGGCCTCCTTTCCCTCACTCGGCCTCCTATCCCTCACTCTGTCCTCCTACCCTTAACTCTGGCCTCCTACCCTTAACTCTGGCCTCCTACCCTTAACTCTGTCCTCCTACCCATAACTCTGGCCTCCTATCCCTCACTCGGCCTCCTACCCTTAACTCTGGCCTCCTACCCATAACTCTGTCCTCCTACCCATAACTCTGTCCTCCTACCCATAACTCTGGCCTCCTACCCTTAACTCTGGCCTCCTACCCTTAACTCTGGCCTCCTGCCCTTAACTCTGGCCTCCTACCCTTAACTCTGGCCTCCTGCCCTTCAATTTGGTGATGAATAATTCTCTGTTAGTTCATCACCAGGCACTTTACTGTTGACTCTCTCTCTCTCTCTCTCCCTCTCTCTCTCTCTCTCTCTCTGTCGTGTCTCATCAAAGCTAAATTCTGACTATTAGTTGATTCTGAGAGATAATGTCTTTTATTCTTAGCTTCCAGCCCTGTACAGCTAATGTATTTATTTTTTATCTTCATAGCTCAAGGTATTTCTGGATTAGCTTTTTCCTCTCCAGCTAAAATTTCTCCATAGGTAAGTCTCCTAAAGCTATTTCTTCTACAGCTTAAGGTATTTCTGGATTAGCTTTTTCCTCTCCAGCTAAAATTTCTCTTAAGCTACGTCTCCTACAGGTATTTTCTCGACAGGTAAATAATAATAAAAATAATAATAAATGTAAATGAAGGAAATGATAAGGAAAGAGAAATAAAAGGAAGGTACAAAAAATAATAAAAATAAGAAAATAAAACACAAAGATAAATAATAACAGAAAGGAAAAAAAAACAAAAACAAAAACATTCGCTTTTCTCCCTCACCTCCCCTTCTCCCTCACCTCCCCTTCTCCCTCACCTCCCCTTCTCCCTCACCTCCTCTCCTCCCTCCCCTTCCATCATTCCCTTCCTTCCCATCACTCCCTCCCCTCCCCTCGCTTCCCTCTCATCACCCGTTTCCCCTCTCTTCCCTTTCCTCTAATCACCCCCTTCCTCCCCTCTCATCAGCCCCTCCCTGCCCTCTCATCAACCCCTCCCCCTCATATTACCCCCAGCCAGTCCTCTCCAATTACCCCTCACCCCTCCCCTCCCTCCCGAGTGGTGGTGGCGATGGAGGGGAGGAGGAAGAGGTGGAAGGGTAGTAGTAGGAGGAGGAGGAGGAGGTCAGCCCTTGGAGACCAGCTGGACTAACGATCTTCCTCCTCGTTGTCGACTTCAATTGCTTGTTCCATCATTATCACTCGTTTTCTGTGGCGCTAGAGCCGAGGAAAACAATTATTGAAAATGGGAAGGAAGTGTAAGTTTATTCCCACGGCGATGCGGGTCCAGCGGCCTCTTACCCAACCTCAAACTTACACACACAGACACAGACATACAGACACACAGACAGACACACTGTAACAGAGGTGGGCGTGGCATACGATTTACCAAAAGGGAATTCATATATTTTTGGGGGATTCACCTGAAGATTAGACGCCCCCCGCCATCATATTTCCCCTGATAATTAACTAATCTTAACGATACCCGGGTGATTAGGTTAAGTTAGGTTAGTGTTAGGTCAAGTGAAGTTAGTGTTAGGTTAGTGATAGGTTAGGTTACGTTAACGTTAGGGTGGTTAATCTTCAGGTGATATCAAGTCTTTGAAATAATTGCTGCTTTATTAGGGGGAGGGGGGGGGGCGGGGGGGATTTACCTAACCTAACCTAACTTATCCTAAACAACTTTTTACCCCAGTACAGAACCTGGTAGAGAAAGATCCCGGTACAAGTTGCTGGAACATATACTGGTACAGACACTGAGTCTCCGGTGCAGATCGTAATACAGACATAACCTATCCTTACTTGGCCAAATCCCGGTGCAGATCCCAGTACACACCCCGGTACAGACCCTAGTACACATCCCGGTAGACCCCAGTACACACCCAGGTACACAACCCAGTACACACCCCGGTACAGACCCTAGTGCACATCCCGGTAGACCCCAGTACACACCCCGGTACAGACCCTAGTACACATCCCGGTTGACCCCAGTACACACCCAGGTACACACCCCGGTACACACCCGGTTCAGTAATTAAGCCTGGCTGTGGTCACTGGGGGAAGAGGCTGTGGTAGGTTGCTGTGGGTAGTAATTCTATCAGTTTACCCAAGTGTGAACCACTACTCGCTGTCTGGTAGTGGTGGTGGTGGTAGTGGTAGTAGTGGTGGTGGTGGTGGGACGTAGTATTTAAGTTAGATTAAGTCAAAGTTGAGTTAGGTTAGGTTAGGTTATGGGAAGGTTTGGCTAAATTAGACTGGGATATCACCACTACCACCACAATTCTACCACAACTACCACCACTCCCCTCACCAGTATTTCCTTGTGGCAAGTGGTAATCGCCTTAGTGTAGCTCAGTGTGTGTTAGAGCTTGGCCAGCTACACCCAGCACCCCTAGCTACACCTAGCACTCCCAGCTACGCCCAGCACCCCTAGCTACACCCAGCACTCCTAGCTACACCCAGCACTCCTGGCTACACCCAGCACTCCTAGCTACACCAGGCACTCTTAGCTAGACCCAGCACTCCCAGCTACGCCAGCACCCCTAGCTACACCCAGCACTCCTAGCTACACCCAGCACTCCTAGCTACACCTAGCACCCCTAGCTACACCCAGCACTCCCAGCTACACCCAGCAACACCTTAACATACTCAGCAACACGGGGCCTAACAGTTACGCCTACCAATGACATTATTTTACCAGGCAATATGTTTTCCAGGCGTTTGTTGATACCGGTTCGAAACCCACTCCAGTCACGTTCATTTCTGCACTCGAACCCAGAAACGAATCCGAGTTAGAATAGTAAACCTAACCTAACCTAACCTAACATAACCTTACCTAACGTAACCTACCAGCTACATAATCTAACCCAACATGCCTCTAACGTAGCTTAAATTACTTCTACGGTCTTGGGTTCAGTAGGAAAAATTTGATTTCATTTCCGAATCCGGGTTCATTTCTGGATCCGAGTTCGGTTATATTAGATTGTTAGCCTACCTATCCCTCCACCCCCCACCTACCCACCAAATTCCCCTTTCTCCCTCCATCCCTACCAATATTCTGCTTCCATCCATGACACTTCATTAATATCCTACCCCTCTCACAGTCCACGCCCACCGAACGCGTCCTTCTACAATGCTATAAGGGCCTGATCATCCATCATCCTTCACCTCACGCCCGATCAATACCTCACCACCAGCAGCAGCAGCAGGAGCTATTCTGGAACCTGTCATCAATACCTGGTTCAGTAGAGCATCATACTGTTTATCCTCACCCTCACTTTAAACTCTCTTTGTGTTGCGTTTATCTTATCTCATCTCTCCCTTTATCTCTCTCACTCTCCCACCCCCTCTCTCTCTCTCCTATTCCTGCCACAATTAAATCTCAAATCAAGTTACATCACCGCATCATTACCTACTACGTACAAGAGCTAGCAACACAATGCAACTTTCATACCGGCCGCTGCATCATCACTTCCCACCAGCTCACTAATGTAAACACCCAGAGAGAGAACACAGTTTCCCCATGCATAAGAGAACACAAGTTATACAGCGTACACACACACACTTAATCCATGACTCACTACACTACGAGATGATGTAGGTGGACAAATGTTATATCTTTTATATATAGGGGAGTGTTTTCATATCTTTATAATCTATATGTCGATCTGTTATAGTAAGAGAGAGACTCCCTTACCTTGCTAGATGCCTTGGGTCTCTTATTGAAGTCATCATCTGGGTGTACCTGAGGTCACAACGCATCCACCACACCTGTTGATAAGGGAAATTATATTATTATTATTATTATTACACACACACACACACACACACACAGAACTATGATATGAGTACTATTAAATTAAGTTCTTAGTGTTCTGATTTCTTACAGGGTGAGTCAGCTACCACCACTGCTAGCGCTACAACCACTACTAGCGCTACCACCACAACTAGCACTACCACTACTATCACCAACACTACAACTACATTCACCAACACTACTACTATTATCACCATCACTACTAGCACTACCACTATCATCACCAACACTACAACTACAATCACCACCACTACTAACACTACCACTATTACTACTTATTACATCTTCATCTACTATTATCACTATCAATATTATTACTACTACCACACTTACCAGTACCACCACAATCATCATCACTACCACTATTATCACTACCAGTATCACTCCTATACCCTAACCACTACTTATCCTGGAGGATAGCGAATGTAATACCTATTTTCAAGAAGGGGGATAGATCACTATCCTCTAACTACCGCCCAATCAGTCTAACATTAATAGCAGGCAAATTACTGGAAGCAATCATTTTAAACTCAAATCGAAATCACCTGGAGAAGCACCGATTGATCAATGATTCCCAGCATGGCTTCACAAGCGGGCGTTCATGTCCACCTAATCCATTAACATTCTTTTCATCAGTTTTCGAATCGGTGGACGAGGGGCACAATTATGATGTGGTATATCTCGACTTTAGCAAAGCCTTCGACAGAGTCCCCCACGAAAGACTAATTAGAAAGGTAGAAGCACATGGCATCAAAGGTAATGTCCTTAAATGGATTAGGGCGTGGTTACAGGACAGGAAACAGTGAGTGAGCATTAACGGCACTAAATCCCATTGGAGCAACGTCACGAGTGGAGTTCCCCAAGGCTCAGTTCTTGGACCATTATTATTTATTATGTACATAACCGACATAGATATCGGCATAGACAGCAACATAAGTAAATTTGCTGATGACACTAAAATAGGACGTGTTATTAAATCTGACGAGGACTCCGCAAAACTACAGGAAGATCTAAACAAATTTTTCGAATGGTCTGAAAAATGGCAGATGAAATTCAACGTGGACAAATGTAAAGTACTCAGTATAGGCGATGCAAACAGGGAAACCAGTTACTAGATGAACAACGATTCCATGGAGAAATCCGACTGCGAGAGAGATTTAGGAGTAATGATAAGTAGGAACCTTAAGCCAAGTAAACAATGTGTTTTTGCTCGTAACAAGGCTAATAAAGTACTTGGGCTCATACAAAGGAGTGTTAGTTACAAGACTAGCGAGGTCATCTTACAATCATATCTTGCGCTTGTAAGACCCCACCTGGATTACGCAGTTCAGTTCTGGTCACCGTATTACAGGATGGATATAGAATCCTTGGAAAGAATCCAGAGGAGAATGACAAGGCTAATCCCGGGCATTAGGAACCTTGAGTACAGAGACAGGTTAAAGCATCTTAATTTGCACTCCCTCGAGAGAAGTAGAGTGAGGGGCGACATGATCGAGGTGTATAAATGGACGTCAGGGCTAAACAAAGGGGACATTACAAAGGTACTCAAACTATCCAAGCAGGAGCGAACTCGAAACAATGGTTTTAAATTAGAGAAATTTAGATTTAGGCGCGAAATAGGTAAACACTGGTTTGGAAACAGAATAGTGGATGAGTGGAACAAGTTACCAAATATCATCATTAACTCGAATACGCTGGATAGCTTCAAACATAGGTTGGATGCTTATATGAGCAATAGGGGTTGGGTGTAAACGGGACTGCCCAGTATGAGTTAATAGACCCGCTGCAGTTTCCTCCATTCATATGTTCTTATATTCTAACACTGCTTAGAGCCCACGCTTAATAAGAAGACGAAGAAGAAGAAGAAGAACAACAACAACAACAACAAGAAAGAAGAACAAGAAGAAGAACAACAAGAAGAACAAGAACAAGAACAAAGAACAAGAAGAACAAAAAGAACAAGAACAAGAAGGAAAAGGGTCACCCACCACAGCACTACCCACACGTTAAAAACCTCATCTGTGTGTGAGGTAGAGAGAGACTCGGGAGGTCGGAGGAGGAGGAGGTCGACTGGCCTCACTCACTGCACACATAAACAGCACCACTCACTCTGATGAACCTGTACATCTATTCACCGCCACAGTACACTTAGGGGCTACAACTACTACACGGGGCTACAACTACTACACGAGGCTACAGCTACTACAAGGGGGTACATTAACTACACGGGGCTAGGACTATTATATGGGGGTACAGCTACTACACTGGGCTACATGAACTGCACAGGGCTACTACAGAGGGGTTATATTTACTACAAGGGGCTACATCTATTATATGGGGCTACACAGGTTCACTACATAGGATTCTAAAACTACTACTACTACTACTACTACCGTCCTACTACTACCCCTCACCAAAACCCTCATTACTGCCCAATATCACTACCTACTACCCTCACAACTTCAGATAGCCACTACCCCCCGCCACTACCACTAACCACGACCTACTACCACCACTACCACTAACCACTACCATCGTCCACGGGAGAGCCCTGAGTACCGGCCACATATTGAGTTCTGTAATGTTCCCTGAAGGATATGGGTATTGTGGCAGTGTCTGGTGGTGGTGGTTCGTGGTGGTAGTAGTAGTGGTAGTAGTAGTGGTGGTAGTGGTGGTGGTTATCGACATTATCCCAGAAATAGTTTGTTAACCCTTAAATATACAGTTCACATCTTTATTATTCTACATAATTATCGCACACACGCACGCACGCACGCACGCACGCACGCACGCACACACACACGCACTGCATACTCATAACTCTATCACTGTTAGTTTTTATTGTACACAACATGATATATGGAGTCGTATGAACATTGTAAAGGGAAATGAAAGTGACTTTGTTGAAAATTACCCACGACCTGATCGATGCTTGTGTGTGCTAACTGATAAAAACAAACATCTGGCATCTCTATCTCCGTGTGTGTGTGTGTGTGTGTGTGTGTGTGTTTTAAAGAAGACATTAACGGCGCATCTATGATTCTTGAACCTTACCAATTATACCAACTTTGAATCCTTAATATGAACCCTCAAAAAGGTTCAGTCTTGTGAAACACTGAACCAATACAAAGTCACAAATAAACTCAAACATACCGTAACAAAACAAACAAACAAACAAAGATACTCCTCACCTTCACCACTATCAAATATTCGAACCCTGGTCCTCTTAAAGTTGGTTCCAAAGCATTTCCACTCCCCCACAGCCACAACGCACGTAAGGTATTATTAATCTGTATTTATATATAATCCAGTGATTCTCTGCTACACCTTCTCTCCGGCATCTTATCTCTCTCTTTTTATCTTTCTCCCTCTCTTTCTTTCTCGCTTTCTTTATCGCTCTGTCCTCTCTTCCCTCCCCTTCTCTTTTCCTTCCCTCTTTTGCTTTATCTCGCTTTCTGCTCTTTCTTCCTCCTCCTCTCACTCTCTTCCTCTTTCTTTCTTCCTTTCTCTTTCTCTCTCTCTCCCTCTGTTTCTCTCCGTTTCCTTCTCTCTCCCTCTGTTATTCTTATTTCTCATTTCCTCTCTCTCTCTCTCTCTCTCTCTCTCTCTATCACTCAAGTCCTCATAACTTTTACAACCTTTCTTTATTTATTGTTACTGCTCTCTTTATCCGGGTTATGTACACGACATATACGGGTTACACTCCACTCTGAGCCTGGGGTTATCCTGAGCAGTATGTCTTACGAATATATCCTTGTATTTCCGGGTTATACAATCGTGTATAGTCCGGGCGTATCATACGTTATACCCGGGTTATATAGCGGTGTACAATGGGGTTCTCATCGTTGAAGGGAGACTCTGCTTAAATTCTCTATATTAGGGTTATGCTACAGCGATTGTTTTTGTTATATTAAAGGTTCTGTAATACAAAGAGCTTATATCAGGGTTATTCTATAGTTAAGGCTACTTTATATCAGGGTTATTCTATAGTTAAGGCTACGTTGTATCAGGGTTATATAGCTTTGACATCACACAGTACTATGTGGTATTATGTTGTAGTATCTAACATAACGTGGCACTCTCTGGGGTCATACGTCATTGTGGCACATTCTGACATATTGTGGCACAAGCTGACGTCATTTGACATTATCCGACGTCATGTGGCACTCTCTGACGTCATAAAACACGATCGGACACTCTGACGTCATGTGACACTATCCGACGTCATGTGACAGTATCTGAGACTCTGACGTCATGTGATAGTATCTGACAGTATCTGACGTCATGTGACAGTATCTGACACTATCTGACGTCATGTGGCTCTATCTGTCATTATGAAGTACTGTACCACTGTCTGGAATAGTATGACACTATATGAAATCACGTAACACTGTAAGGAACGATATGACATCATGTGGCATCATTTGGAACGGCTTAGCATCATGTGGCACCACGTGGCACTATCTGGCATCGCATGGCACTACAATAGAGGTGATTAGGGGAAGACTGCTGAGTTTTAGCTGTGAGCTCCACGGAGGATCATCACTGTGGTCCTTTAGTCTCGACCACACGTAAAATTTAAGACCATTCTTCTCAAAGCAAAGTTAATACAGAAATACAACTGTTACAAAAACTGTATCTTAGTCCAATGAAGCTGTAATGTAGTTGTTACAGTACGTCAGTTAAGATAAATATCACTACAATAGACAGTAAAGTACAATATGTTAATAGGTAAGTACACTCTAGATGACCCTAGTACTGAACACATAGTCTTAAGAATAGGTCAAATTAATCCCAGAATCCACACCCAAATTTTCATACTCTGAGCGTGAAGGTAGGTTAGGTTAGGTTAGGTTAGGTTAGGTTAGATGAAGGTTAAAATATGTTTAGAGTAGGTTAAATTTGGTTAGATGTATGTTAAATGAGGTTAAATGTAGGCTGGATTAGGAGTAGGTTACATGAGATTAGAGGTAAGTTGAATTAGGTTAGAGGGAGGTTAAACTAGGTTAAGGGTATGTTAAATTAAGTTTGAGAGAGGTTAAACTATATTAGTAACAGGTTAGATTAGATTGGATAAGGCATACGTAAGCTCAGGCTAAATTAATCTCAATAGTCGACTGTTTATTAGGGAAACTGGAACTTAATTAAGCTCCGCCCACATTGTTTCGTGTGGACTTGTGATTGGCTGCCCTGACGTCATCACAACATGGCGGAGATCAACTTGTTTACAAATACTTGTTCTCGAATACATGTTTGGAATTGTTTACAAAAAATAACTATTCAACACCATGGCAGATCAAGTGTTTGTCTAGAATAAAGAGAGTAATTATTCCCCCAAAAGGCTTCACATAATCAGTATTTAAGTTGCATAAATGAAGAATTTGCCTGCACGTGTCAGCCAACCATGCTTGAAAGAGGTAATCCATAAGACTCCAGTTTAATACAAGTACACGTCTCGTAATGTTCTTCTAAATCCTGAAAAAACATTCTCAAACCATCATTATATTCTGTACACCTTACCTCAACCCTGGCCTAGGCGAACACCCAGCCAGGGGGGAGGGGGGGGGGTGGTATAGAAACTTTGGATTGTGACTACAGTCTCTCAAAAAAACTATCTGTACTCGGGGTGATCGATGAATTCCAGAATGAACACTAAGGCTCCTGTTGTCTCTGTGGTGTTGTCAAAATCCTTCGTCCGTTGTGTCACATTTTTTCAACACAATTTTTTATAGAGATTTTTTTTGAGTTGCCAGACGCTTCTAGATAGGAAAACATTATATATAAATCGATTTTTTCCTCACAACATAGACTATACCAGCACTTATATATCTATACAGTAAATACACTATGATCACACATACAGACTGGTCCTTTACCCCCTTGTTACGGTGTGTCGCGACGCATGAGGACACGAAGGACAAGTTTGCGTTGTTTACGACACAGTCATCGCCATCAAACGCCAACTGTGGTGAAACTTGTATCAGTGACGGAGATATATAGTGCTTATGATTTATCCCTTCCTCTCCCCTTCCCCACCCTCATCCCCACCTCCCTTCCCTTCCTCTCCCCTTCCCCACCCTCATCCCCACCTCCCTTCCTTCCTCTCCCCTTCCCCACCCTCATCCCCACCTCCCTTCCCTTCCTCTCCCCTTCCCCACCCTCATCCCCACCTCCCTTCCCTTCCTCTCCCCTTCCCTACCCTCATCCCCACCTCCCTTCCCTTCCTCTCCCCTTCCCCACCCTCATCCCCACCTCCCTTCCCTTCCTCTCCCCTTCCCTACCCTCATCCCCACCTCCCTTCCCTTCCTCTCCCCTTCCCTACCCTCATCCCCACCTCCCTTCCCTTCCTCTCCCCTTCCCCACCCTCATCCCCACCTCCCTTTCCTTCCTCTCCCCTTCCCCACCCTCATCCCCACCTCCCTTCCCTTCCTCTCCCCTTCCCCACCCTCATCCCCACCTCCCTTCCCTTCCTCTCCCCTTCACCACCCTCATCCCCACCTCCCTTCCCTTCCTCCCTCCCCTTTCTAGTAGCCTTTACAGAGGACTGGGCTCAATTTACCCTCAGTTTCAGAACAAGTGAGCCTATTATATAAACACACGTCCTACTGTGCCTCTGATAGTCAACTGAGAATCAAATGTACTTATACTATAGGTATCATAGGAAGGTTAATCCCATCAATCACTGCTCCACAGGGCAGTAGTTTATATGCTGTAGGCACGATGAAAAGCCTGTAGGTTAGGTTAGGTTAGGTTGGGTCTGGTTAGGGTTAGGTTAGGTTTTAGGTCCGTTAACTATTGAGTCATGCCTTAGTCACCCTACAGTTGAATCTAACCTTAACCTAACCTAACCTTAATCTAACCTAAACAAACTTACCAATACTAACATTACGTAAAACAAAATTCACTTGAGAGGAAGAAGAAGAAAAAACAAACAAGAAAAACAAACTCCTTGACATCACACAAAATCTTCCTTTATCACAAGACCACACCCCCCCCCCCCACACACAACACCAAACAACTACACCCACAACCCGCCACAACAACAACACTTCCATCACAACACCACCTACAACCATCTCACAGGTATAAATAACAACTCAGCTCTATACACACCAGCTTACAAAACCTGATTCAAAAAAAGTAAAAAAAAAAAAAAATAACTTTCTCACTCTGGATCTTGGAGAGTCTGACGAGATGTTTGGTCATTAAGAACAGGTTCTCTTACAAGACGCTGGCAAACTCCTGCATTATACTGACGGGGAGAGAAGTTCATTATTTTGTTTACATTCGGGTACCTGTGTTTGTATTTGTTGTTCAGTGGGTTGTATTTGTTGTTCACTGTTGTATATCTGTTCAATGATGTGTTCATACAGGGACTACCACCGTTCTCTACCTACCACCGCTCTCTACCTACCACCGCTCTCTACCTACCAACGTTCTCTACCTACCACCACTCTCTACCTACCACCGTTCTCTACCTACCACCGTTCTCTACCTACCCTTACACATTTACAAACAAACACACAACTACAGAGAGTGTCCGGCGAGGCGAGGAGGAGGAGGATGGGGAAGATGATGGTATAAAAGCGATCAGAAGTGAAGGAGGAGGAGGAAAAGAAGGGGGAGAAGGAGAAGAAGAATGAGAAGGAAGAGAAGAATGAGGAGGAGAAGAATGAGGAGGAGAAGAATGAGGAAGAGAAGAAGAATGAGGAGGAGTAGAAGAAAAAGGAAAAGAAGAAGAAGGACGAAGAGGAGGCAGTGGCAGCTATCAGAAGTGAGAGAGGAGGAGGATGAAAAGGAGGAGGAGGAGGAGGAGGAGGAGAAGGGGGAGGATGTAGTATAACGAGAGAGAGAGAGAGAGAGAGAGAGAGAGAGAGAGAGAGGAGCAACATGTCATCAGTGCTCCAGGTAAGTAGCTACGTCACAAACACCGCCTTGTCGCGCTATTTGATGCTGTTGTCCTTTGTTGTGACGCATGGGTGGGGGGGGGGCTGGGGAGGGTGGGGGCTGGGGGTGGCAGAGGGGGGTAGGAGGGAGGTGGTGGTGGGGGCAGGGGGTGGAGGGGGGAGGAGACAAGGGGGGAGGGTGTAATAATGGCACTTTGTACACCATTAGTAACAGCTCACTTTTTATGTAACGATTGTGAGACGTGAGGGAGTGTGGTGAGGGTGTATGGTGAGGGAGTGTGGTGAGGGTGTATGGTGAGGGTGTGTGGTGAGGGAGTGTGGTGAGGGAAGTGAAGGTGTACCTAACCTGTAGCGGGGGGGTGTACCTAATCTATAGGGGGGGGGGGGTGTACCTAACCTATAGTGGGGGGGGGGGGGGGGAGGGGAGGGGAGTTCCTGCATTTTTTCTGTTTGAGGTAAATGTTCTAAATTGTGCAGCGTAGTTAATAATGATTTGTTTTCTTGGTAAAATATCAATAAAGTAAAGTTTGTTTTAATGCTTAACCTCCACATCGGGTGAGGGAGGAAGAGGCTACAACTAATTCATCTATAAAGCGACAGACACACCATTGCCCTAAGCGAACTGACTATCAATATTACCTGGTTCGATTCCGCTAAAAATAAGACATGTATATGGTACACGAACATATCGTATACACAAGACATATTTATTTTGTAAGTAGTTAAGAGTAATTGACCATAATTCTGTAATGTGTTATGTTAATTTACCGAGGCCGTACAGGTCAGGGTCTAGTTGCCGAGTACTCATTTGAAGTCGTCTTTGTTTTAAGCATCACAAAAACACCACTGTATAAATAATAATACATTGTAAACAAACCTTAGGACTCGCTTCCTGGTTGTTGATGACACGACACACACACACACACACAACAATCCGGTACATAACAACTACTCACTGTGTAACTGTGGACATAAGGAACGCCTCACTTGGGCAGGTAATCACGTCACCAAACTTGTCGACCTTCGAGATACGTATTGGTGTATTAAAATGCCGTGTTCACTATTACAGTCCTGAACATACACAAATGTCCCGCTCGAGCCACTGACGAGTTCTTCCACAATTTAATGAAGACTTAGACACACACACACACCTGACACCAACAACCACAGTATAAACACTAGCTTTACTTCCGCGTGTGGTAAAGTACAGTACATCGTTGGCTACTTCACGCCAAACGCTTGACTAAATAACGCCAATTATTTTACCCTAGTGCCTTACCTTCTTACTTTATGGAATAAATACCACCTCAATTAAACGAAGAATTACATTAATAGTAATCATCTATCGGAATTCTCCTAATATATGCAGACGGGGTTTTTGACTGTGCAGATTACAAATACATGTTAACACCAGATCCACTATTTATTTTTTAACAGGAAAATGTAACTATAAACAGTCTCGTCTTTACTGAAAAAAAAATATATATACATAATATACAAGACACGATCACAATACTCCAGAAACTCTCAGATATATGCAAGAAGCCGCGACTCCACTACAGCCACCCGCCAGAAATCAGATGTAAACAAACTTTTTCGCGCCAACTTTATAACTAAACTGACGCTGCTGGTGTGAAGCTAATTCATTTTTCATTACTTAGGGAAATATTACCGTGGATAACTTGAGGAGAATTAGCAGGAAATATTACTTAGAATACATACATACATGCATACATACATACATTCATCCTTGATCACCATAGGGTCGAGACCTACTCCCCGACCCATCCTCACCACCGGGATATCAACATAATCAAAAGTGACAATTTCGTTTCGGAAAGAAGTGGGATCAGTGTTGAACAGTGATGAACAGTGTTTAAGCCAGTGAATTCAGCACTAGACAGTACCAGTGAGAGCCGTGACCCACCAGTGAGATAAGCACCCCTGGGGACTGACCACCATCTTCTGACCACGAGGTGCTAATCAGTCCACCATGGGAACAACAGAGGGCCGGCCGGCTATGCACCTGACTACGAGATAACACAACACCACCCAGCAGGGCGAGGTACTATGAAACCACCCCACACAACACGGTGTCCCCATGACCACGTGAGGTCCATCATATCAACACCCGAGGACAAGTTACTGCACCACGTAAACACCACACCAACCAGTGTCTCCATGACCACGTAAGGTCCTTCATTTCAACACCCGAGGACGAGTTACTACACCACGTGAACACCACACCACCTGGTATCTCCATGACCACGAACAAAGTAAAAGGTTACAGGGAAATAGTGTTAGGAATGATGACAAAGCAAAATTAGACAGCGAGTTAAGACCTAAACGCAGTAAAGGGAGGACTCAGAACACGACCAACCTAAATGTCTACTACGCGAACAGTAGAAGTATGAGAAACAAAATGGATGATATTAGGGCCTTGGTATGTACCGGAAAAATCGATATAGTAGCATTCACTGAAACATGGATCAACCTAGACTCACGTGAGTTACCTGTCGAATACCAAATTGCAGGTTACAAATTGTTACATACCGACAGGCAGACCAGGAAAGGAGGCGGAGTAGCAATCTATGTCAGGAATAATCTGAAGTGTGAAATAAACAAGGAAATAAAAACTGAGTGGAATACAGAAACAATTTGGATAGAATTAATCGACGGTCGGGAAAAATTAATCACAGGAGTAATATATAGACCTCCCAATCTTGATAGAGTTAATGAACGACTTATCTGGGATGAAATGCGCAGGGCTTCCATACACAACAAAGTCTGTATAGTAGGCGACTTCAACCTTGGCCAAATAGATTGGACTGACCTTACAGGTAACTCAGAATCAGAGGATTTTCTCGAAACGATCCAGGACTGTTTCCTAAATCAACATATAACCAAACCCACCCGGGGTAATAATATACTCGATTTAGTTCTGTCGAACAGAGAAAACCTCATTAGCAATGTCGAGGTAGGGAACGAACTTGCAAACAGCGATCACAAAGAAATTAGATTCCAGTTAGATTTTCAGGGCAGACGAAAGGAAAATTCCACTAAAGTCCCAGGTTTCAGAAGAGCAAACTTTGATAGTTTGAAGAGGCAGTTGAGGGAAGGGCTATCACGCCTGGGGGTGACTCACACAGACCTCACCCCACCCACTAACCTGACGGTTGACACCGACCTGATAACGAGATCTGAGATTGCCGAGTTCCACGACAATTTAAATAATGAGTTACTTAATGCACAAAGACAGAACATACCATACAAAAAACTCAGATCAGACAACAATGACTCTAAATGGATAAATAATTATTTAAAGAACATTATTGGCCAAAGGAAGGCTATAGGTAGAATGATAAATCGTGGCGAAATTTGCCTCCGGGATTATTATAAGGTATTGGCGAGTAGGGTTAAAACCGAGATAAGGAAAGCTAAGAGGAATAATGAGGGAAGGATTGCAAGGGAGGCGAGGACAAACCCCAAAGGATTCTACCAAATGTATCAAACTAAAACACGAGAAAAGATTGGACCAATACGGTCACATAACGGTGAGCTAACTGATAACGACAGAGAAATGAGCAATAATCTGAATAAATATTTTTCAACAGTGTTCACCTCCGAAAATTTAAACATGATACCCGAGGCACCGACTCAATTCAGAGAGAGAGAAAAAAACAAATTAAGCGAGATAGTAGTGACTAGTAACGATGTTAGTCAGCAAATAGACAAACTAAAGCCTAATAAGTCACCTGGTCTCGATGAGATATTTGCCAGAGTATTAACGGGATGTAAGGAAGAGCTTAGTATGCCCTTAGCAAAGTTGTTTAACATGTCCTTAAAAACAGGTGTAGTACCAGAATCCTGGAGGATAGTGAATGTAATACCAATTTTCAAAAGGGGGGACAGATCACTATCCTCTAACTACCGCCCAATCAGTCTAACATCAATAGTAGGCAAATTACTGGAAGCAATCATTTCAAACTCTATTCGAAATCACCTGGAGAAGCACCGATTGATCAATGATTCCCAGCATGGCTTCACAAGCGGGCGTTCATGTCTAACTAATCTATTTACATTCTTTTCATCAGTTTTCGAATCGGTGGACGAGGGACACAATTATGATGTGGTATATCTCGACTTTAGCAAAGCCTTCGACGATGTCCCCCACGAAAGACTAATTAGATGGCATCAAAGGTAATATCCTTAAATGAATTAGGGCATGGTTACAGGACAGAAAACAGCGAGTGAGCATTAACGACACTAAATCCCATTGGAGCAACGTCACGAGTGGAGTTCCCCAAGGCTCAGTACTTGGACCATTGTTATTTATTATATACATACACGACATAGATATCGGCATAGACAGCAACAAAAGTAAATTTGCTGACGACACTAAAATAGGACGTGTTATTAAATCTGACGAGGGCTCCACAAAACTACAGGAAGATCTAAACAATTTTTTCGAATGGTCTGAAAAATGGAAGATGAAATTCAACATGGACAAATGTAAAGTACTCAGTATAGGAGATGTAAACAGAGAAACCAGTTACCAGATGAACAATGATGCCATTGAGAAATGCGACTGCGAGAGAGATTTAGGAGTAATGATAAGTAGGAACCTTAAGCCAAGTAAACAATGTGTATTTGCTCGAAACAAGGCTAATAAAGTACTTGGGTTCATACAAAGGAGTGTTAGTTACAAGACTAGCGAGGTCATCTTAAAACTATAACTTGCACTTGTGAGACCTCACTTGGATTACGCAGTTCAATTCTGGTCACCGTATTACAGAATGGATATAGAAACCTTGGAAAGAATTCAGAGGAGAATGACAAGGCTAATTCTGGGCATTAGGAACCTTGAGTACAGAGACAGGTTAAAGCATCTTAAGAGGCGATATGAAAAAGGTGTATAAATGGAAGTCAGGGCTAAACAAAGGGGACATTACGAAGGTACTCAAACTATCCAACCAGGAGCAAACTCGTAACAATGGTTTTAAATTAGAAAAATTTAGATTCAGGCGCGAAATAGGTAAACACTGGTTTGGTAACAGAGTAGTGGATGAATGGAACAAGTTACTAAATATCATCATTAACTCGAATACGCTGGATAGCCTCAAACATAGGTTGGAAGCTTATATGAGCAATAGGGGTTGGGTGTAAATGGGACTGCCCAGTATGGGCCAACAGGCCCGCTGCAGTTTCCTCCATTCTTATGTTCTTATGTTCCTATGTGAGGTCTTTCATATCAACACCCCGTGGACGAGTTACTGCACCACGTGAACACCACACCACCTGATGTCTCCATGACCACCCAGGCCCGGGCCATCAACTGTAAACTATAATAATTTGTATGTTCAATCAATGTTCCTTCTCCTTCCAGTAATGAAAGCTTTTGTTAAACGACCCACCCGCCCCATGTCTTTGTATGTAATAAGTCATTTTTGTCCAATGTATATTTTGAGCCTTCGGGCTGCTGAACTTTTTCAATAAACCGTTAATTATTATTATTATTATTACATACGCGTATACAGTATACTGTATACTAACGCACGAACGTACAGTATATGCATGCCCACAGACAAATACACAAATGAGAACAGATATTCATAAAACACACACACACACACACACTTGGCAACGCATGGAGGAATGATCGATTCGATAATGTGCTGGAGAACTTTGTCCATTAAGTTCTCATGGGGTGACCTGTCTGGCTGAGCTGCCTTCCTGCTGCTGCTACCGAAGGCGGCCCCCATCACGACCAAGGGTGTGAAGGACGGCCCCCATCACAGCTGAGAGCGTCAAAAGATGTCCCCATCATCACTAGTGGCACCAAGAACGTCGCCCTCACCACACTCACGTTATCCCAGGTGATGCATTACGAGTGTTCAACATCCCACTGAAATCCTCTCACTAATTTCTAAGATACATAGGTGACGGTAAGCACTCAGGCGGGACCCTGACTAACTCCTGGACCCAGAAACATTCCTAAACGGGTACACACAGACAGGCATATCATCACTCATACAGTTAACAGTCAGACAAAAAATATAACCAAATAGACTGTTATCCCATATGCGTCAAGAGAATTTCATGACGATTCGGTTACAGGAAATGTGGACGTAACTGGGTGGAGTGTGGAACTATGTGGAGGAGGCCGTACCGCTACCACACGCTGTAGGTCCACCCATTATGGTGTCGGTAATCTTCTTAATGGCACCAGTGAGGCGAATTAAATGTGTCAGAAGGACTCATAACCACACACGCACACGCACACGCACACACACTTACAATAACTGGATCCAACGCTGAAACTTAACCTAAATCATAGAAAAAAATATATTCAGGTTAGGTTCGAGGTTCGGTTATAACTAATTGCTTAAATTTTTAATCTGGTAGTGGTAATAAAACTTCACAACTTTATGTAATCAACAAGTAATTAAATCATCGTCCTCAAGGGGTTAAGTCATCGTCCTCAAGGGGTTAAGTCATCGTCCTCAAGGGGCTAAGTTATCGTCCTCAAGGGGTTAAGTCATCGTCCTCAAGGGGCTAAGTCATCGTCCTCAAGGGGTTAAGTCATCGTCCTCAAGGGGTTAAGTCATCGTCCTCAAGGGGCTAAGTTATCGTCCTCAAGGGGTTAAGTCATCGTCCTCAAGGGGCTAAGTCATCGTCCTCAAGGGGTTAAGTCATCGTCCTCAAGGGGTTAAGTCATCGTCCTCAAGGGGTTAAGTCATCGTCCTCAAGGGGTTAAGTCATCGTCCTCAAGGGGCTAAGTTATCGTCCTCAAGGGGTTAAGTCATCGTCCTCAAGGGGCTAAGTTATCGTCCTCAAGGGGTTAAGTCATCGTCCTCAAGGGGTTAAGTCATCGTCCTCAAGGGGTTAAGTCATCGTCCTCAATTGCAGAGTAATGACATAAAGGTAATAGGTAATGATATAAGTTACGCGGAAATGTCACAAAATATGCGAAATGACAATAGCAATAGGTGGAAATGAGATGAAGTCGTACTGTTATGAGGGAAGGAAATGTCTGCTGGAAATGAGATCGAAAAATAAGTGAAAATAAGGGAATAAAGTGTGTGTGTGTGTGGGGGGGGGGTAAGTGTCTAAGAAGCAAGAGGACAATAAGTGTGTGGGGGGGGGGGGGGCGCGGTTGGGTTAAGGCAACACGGGCTGGGCGTGGTGAACCTCCGTAGGATGACCCCCAGACAAGTGAGCACCACGCCAGAAGGAGTTTAGAGGGGGGGGGGGGTGGAGGGAGGGACAACGAGGACGGGAGGAACCACGACGCATGGCTGGCCAACATTCACACTCTCACACACACACACACACACACACATACATACACACACACACACACATTCTCTCTCGCACACACACATACACGCACACTCACACACGCACACACAGCAGCAGCACCACGAGAGCTCGGGGTAGTGCTCTGGTTAGGACTCCACCTGCTCAGTGCTCACCCGGCGGCCGTGACGCGCGCGGCTGTGTCTCTCTCTCCCACAAGTCCTCACCCCGTCGCTGCTGACTCGACTCCGTAGTTCTCCGTTCTCCGCAGAGCTTGGTTACCTGTAGCTGCACCCCTCTGGAGGATGTGAGGCCGTGCAGTGGTTTCTGCTGCTGGTTGTTGTTGTAGAGGGAGGAATGATGATGGCCATGAACCTCTCTCACTGAAACTTGTACTAACTTTGGGGTGTTAGCTCCAGGTGGGGTCTGACTCCCTAAGACAGGAGTCGTGTCTCTCTATATAATAAAAACTTTGAAATCTAAATGTTATGAAGGATTAATAGTCGTATCTCACTAGTATAAAGCCATAGACTTAAGTAAACACAAGTCTCTTTGTTTAGCTTTAGCCCAAAGATTATTATTCTTCTCTGACTGTCAAGGATCACGTCAGCCTGACAGGTCTAGGCTGTCATAATCTTTAAGATAAGAAAGAAACTTGGGCGATAATTAAGACTGACTGGCCCAGCACACGCGATAACTGACTGTATCAAGCAGTTAACACGACAGTCACTTGGTTAATATTCACATGTTCGTAGCCAACAAGAGGAGAGATATAGACAGACAATTTAATGTGAAAAAAGAGAAACAAACATCACGACCTCTGGCTGGGGAACAGGAACTAGGAGCCACTTGGACAGAAGGTGTGATCAGCAATTAAAAAGTTTCGAGTAAATTGTAGAAGAAAAAACCGCATAAAGAGTCGCTGGTGTTGTGAGAAGTTAGTGTTTCTCTAAGACGTTGACCACAACCACAAGGTCACAACATCACGAGGTCACAACACCACGAGGTCACAACATCAAGACGTCACCAGGTGTTACTACGTGTTACTTGACTGCGGTGACGAGGAACAGTTCAGTCTTCACCAAGTTACTGTTACACTAGGTCATCCCTGCGTGACAGTGCTCTAGCTGTGAATGTAACAGTGGTGACCTGAAGCCTGTGAACTGTTACCTGGAAGGGGAGTGTCGCCGCGGCATCGTTTTGAAGTCAAACTGAAGCACTTGGAACTGAACAAGTGATGGTCTGCTGCCCGACAACGGGAACCAAATGAAACTAAATAAGTGAATGATTCAAATCCTAGCACAGGTGTTATTAACCTTACAACCACCTAAAGCTGTAAAAGTTGTGTTCCGAAGCCAACGACCTAAAAAAAAATTTTGTTTCGAAGCTTTAATTCACGGTTTATGAACTATACCAGTGACGTGTTGTGACTC
Organism: Homarus gammarus; assembly: GCA_958450375.1. NCBI lineage: Eukaryota > Metazoa > Arthropoda > Malacostraca > Decapoda > Nephropidae > Homarus > Homarus gammarus. Next base: position 594,864 of record CAUDMG010002131.1, on the reverse strand, counting down.
ATACTGACTAAACCTGTATCTCGGGGCAGTGGTGTTTCCTGACGTCTGTAAACTGCCACGGTGACACATCGGAACATGTCTCACCTGTAAACTGTAACGGCGGATTACTGTAATCTGTAACTCTATCAACGGTGTATCAAAGCCTATAGAAACTACCTGTATCGCTTACAGTAGTGGCCCTCATCCTGAAAACTGTAACTGACGGTGTTATTCTGTACCAGTAACAGCGGTGGACCGGTAATGTAACAGCCTCTTGTATCTCACTATCGGTACTTCGGACCTGTAACAAGAATCCTTAACGACCCTGAATCCCCAACATCGGTACACCCTGCGGCCTGTAACCAACACGTGTGACCGAGTAAGCCTGTAACCAGCGCCCTGTGCCCACGTGGGGGTAAGGCGTGAGGGAGGTGTGTGGTGTGGAGGATGTCACGTGGGGACCGCTCCCGGGAACACGCTGCCGCCACCACCGCCCGCTGCCAGGTGAGTAGTGTGTCGCGCGGTGCTCATTAACCTGTGCATCTGTGGCTCACTGGTCAACTGCAATGGGTACCAGTCCTAATACTCCACGATGATCTGACCTGACCTGTAGGGTTATGGCCCAACTGTGATGAATTCCAGTCTTAATGATCCTGTCCTAAGGGGCACTATATTAAGTTAGATTAGAATGGGGTCTATTAGGACTGGGGCCCATTGGACACATAATCTACAGGTGTATAATAAGGCTTAATGTATTAACCCCTTCACAGGTGTTATAACTCTATATGTAAAACAAACTATCACATCAAGATAAACTGTCCTCACATAATGCTTAAATACACTCAAATATAAACAGTAATTCAGATAATGTTTTTCCAAGCACCTTTACAGTACAAACACGGCCCTCAAAAGGTCCATTCGTGTACTGAACTAAATTATGTTGTTTTACAGTTACTTTGTAGGAGTTTTCTGGCTACATAAGCAACAGGTTCAGTGTCAGTTTTGTAGAGGAAGATCAGACACGAGAGATGGAGTTTATTCGTAGTGTATCAACAAAGAATTAAAATGATAATAAAACACTCTCCTCTGAGGCTTCTGTATGTGTGTATGTGTGTGATATTGTTAGTTGAATCAGTAAGTAGTTGACTGACTTACTGACGGAGAAAAAAACAAACATATTATTGACTGATTGACAAACTGACAGATATAAAAACAACATTCCCTACCGACTGACTCACTGAGAGAAACCTTTATGCAACACGTACTGTACTTCTTGTTTAATATGTATTAATTTCTCCTTATCTTGGTAACATATTTTCTCTCTTCCTTTATGATCTACGCGTTTGTTCCTCCTAACCTAACCTAACGCAACTAAGGTTAGGTTAGGTCAAGTTAGAATGACCTGTGAATGACCAATGTTAGGTTAGGGTCGACCAGGTTAGACTAACGTGTAAATGACCAAGCTCAGGTAAGGTAAGGTTAGGTTAGGTCAGGTTAGGGTAGGTTAGAATGACCTATGACCTGATGGTGAAGATGTCGTCAATCAGGAGGTCACGGTAAGGTGTAAATAATCCTCAGATACACGTAGTCAGGTAAGTGACCTATGCCACCAGCCTCTGTGGTGGCGTGTGCCGTGACGTGTACCAGTCTGTGTGTGGTGACGTGTACCAGTCTGTGTGTGGTGACGTGTGCCAATCCCATTTAAAGACAAAAATGACCGCCAAACCACCAATTCTCCTCGGATCACCATTATCAACTACCACGTCCGAACTATCTTTTAAAACAATCCTGACAAGTTTCAATATAATCCGTCCCTTCCTTCAAGATATATCGACTAGGTTACGGACGCCACGGACACGACTAACGTACAATTTCACGATAATCCATGGCGAGTTGATTAGCGTTATGATATCGCTACGTTATCCTATTGATCGCGAAAGTTCGGTTAGTTAGATCAGCTTAGTTTAAGTTAAGCTGGGAGAGGTTAGCTAGATTGACTTAGGTTAGGTTAGGAGCGGTTAGTTTAAGTTAGGTTAGATTAATTAGATTTGATTAGGTTAGGTTAAGAGAGGTTAGTTTAACTTAGGTACGAGTTCAGGACTCTCCCAATACACCCGGGTACAAATGACCGCCTCACTTTACAGTTTGGGATGTGAAGGCGTTCGAGTGCAGTGTTGTCTCTCTGGATACCAAAGGCTTAGTATACTGTGTGCTATAGTCACTGTCTCTAGTGTACAATCATGTCTATGTGACCCGCTTTTATCTTTAGGTGAGGTTAACATTAGGTTAGGTTAGGTTACGTTAGGTTAAGGTTGGTAGGTTAGGTCAGGTTAATCTAGGTCAAGTTAGGTTAGGGTATATAAAGTTAAGGACATATAAGTACCCTCTTAGCCGATAACACTGCGATATCATAACTTGTCCCTCTTACTGTAACTAACGTCTCCAAAAGTTAGATTGACCGGTCACCTCCCTCCCTCCCTGAGACTCACTAACCGGGTTAAGGCGCCAACTTTGTCCATCAGGATATCATTCCCCTCTCAAGTCGTCGACATTCTGTTTCTCTCTGTCGATATCTTGGTGTGTTATCTTCTTTCGTTGATATCTTGGCCTGTTGTGGGTACTTAAGCTATCCAACCAGGAGCGAACATAAGAATGAAGGAAACTGCAGCGGGCCATACTGGACAGTCTCGTTTACACCCAACCCCTATTGCTCATATATCCATCCAACCTATGTTTGAGCAAACTCGTAACAACGGTTTTAAATTAGAAAAAAATAGATTTAGGCGCGAAATAGGTAAATATTGGTTTGGAAATAGAGTAGTGGACGAGTGGAACAAGTTACCAAACATCATCATTAACTCTAATACGCTGGATAGCTTCAAACATACAGTAGGTTGGATGGATATATGAGCGATAGGGGTTGGGTGTAAACGGGACTGTCCAGTATGGTCCGCTGCAGTTACCTCCATTCATATGTTCTTTTGCTGATATATTAGTCCGGCAGTTATCATCGTCTGCTATCTATCACCCCATCACTCTCGCATCGTCTGCTTTTCTATAATTATCCACTTCTATCCTCTTATTCTTCCTCTATCCTCATCTACTCTTATTCCCATTCACTATCCTCATCGACTATTCCTTATCCTCATCTCCTCCTATTAACTATCCTCATCTATTCTCCTTCACGATCCTCATCTCCTATTAACTATCCTCATCTACTCCTATTAACTATCCTCATCTACTCCTATTAACTATCCTCATCTACTCCTATTCTCCTTCACTATCCTCATCAACTATCCCCACCTACTCCTATTAACTATCCTCATCTATTCTCCTTCACGATCCTCATCTCCTATGAACTATCCTCATCTACTCCTATTAACTATCCTCATCTACTCCTATTCTCCTTCACTATCCTCATCAACTATCCCCATCTACTCCTATTAACTATCCTCATCTACCCCTACTCTCCTTCACTATCCTCATCAACTATCCCCATCTACTCCTATTAACTATCCTCATCTACTCCTATTCTCCTTCACTATCCTCATCAACTATCCCCACCTACTCCTATTAACTATCCTCATCTACTCCTATTCTCCTTCACTATCCTCATCAACTATCCCCATCCACTATTCACTATCCTCATCTACCCCTACTCTCCTTCACTATCCTCATCAACTATCCCCATCTACTCCTATTAACTATCCTCATCTACTCCTATTCTCCTTCACTATCCTCATCAACTATCCCCACCTACTCCTATTAACTATCCTCATCTACTCCTATTCTCCTTCACTATCCTCATCAACTATCCCCATCTACTATTCACTATCCTCATCTACCCCTACTCTCCTTCACTATCCCTTACATCATCATTACTCCTTCCTTTGTATCCAATTTCTTTCCCAATTTTAATATATTTCCTACTTCTCATTATGGACTTTATTCTACACATTGAAATTCACTCCCCGGTTGCAACATTTATTTCGTAGTAATAATTTCGTAACAACTTTTTGACGGATTTTTTTTTTTTTGGGCTTCTTGTCGCTATTATTGATTTTATTAATATTTTTTTATTCTATTATAATTTTTTCCTTCGTTTTTTTCCCTTCGTTTTTTCTTTCGTTTTTTTTCCTTCGTTTTTTATTAGTCTGTTATCTGGTAGTGTTCCCAGTGGTGTTTTGTATTTATATTTATTTATTTGTATTTTTTGTGTATGTATGTCATCAATGGTTATTATTATTATTATTATTATTATTATGGTGTTCGTATGTATGTATGTAGGTAGGTAGGTATGTATGTGTGTACTGTATGTATGTATGTATGGGAGTCCACAACAAGGAGTAAGGAGAGGGAGGGGGGAGGTAGGGTCTAATTACACTTGAACTGGGGCCAAAGTAATCATTCTCTGGCAGGTTGATGAGATAATTATACTGTTTAACTCGGATTATTCCTGTTATAAGTCTGGATTATCGGCCTTTAAGTGATAATACTAATACTACTACTACTACTACTACTACTAATAATAATAATAATAATTTAGTCGTGTAATGTTTATTTTTTCTGAGAAGGAAAGAGAGAGAGAGAGAGAGAAAGAGAGAGAGAGAGAGAGAGAGAGAGAGAGAGAGAGAGAGAGAGAGAGAGAGTCCCTCAGTTCGTCGCCATTGCTCTCTCTAACACACACACACACACACACACACACAGGACTTACGCAACTGAACAGCACATTCAAAAACCTATATTTAATTCCTACCTCAACCATTTATACATATATATATATATTTTTTTTTTTAAGGACGAAATGAAATGAATTAAAGTTAGAGAGAGTAAAGTAAATAGAGCCAGCCAGCATCCCACATGGTCACTGGCCTATTGATGACGACACAATGCTTCCCTGACGTCATTATTGAGTTGTATTGAAATCCTCGCGTGACGAAAACAGGGGGATAATTTTTTTAACGGGGGTCATTTTTATTTTCTAGTTTTAAGCTGAGGATGTCGTGATGGGTCGTAAGGGAGCCCTGATCTCTCTCTCTCTCTCTCTCTCTCTCTCTCTCTCTCTCTCTCTCTCTCTCTCTCTCTGTCTGTTTGTCTGTCTATAAACAATCATGCAGAGTAATCCAGACATATTAATTATTTATGATAGGGGGGAGGGGTGTCCAGGAGTGGTGTTCCAGAGGGGGGTCCAGGGAGGGGGGTGTTGCGGGAGGGGGGGTTGCTCCGAGGAGGGGAGGGGAGGGGTGGGTGGGAGGTGGTTCTCTAAGGATAGTGAGCGTTCCCCAAGGGGCGGGCAAGTTCCTCCCTCCCAAAAGAAAATCGACATAGATCAATCCAAGATAAAGGTCAGGTCACTCCTCCACCCTGAAAAAGGTCACTCAGAAACACCATTTTTTTTATCATAGTCAAGTGAGGCGCCCGCCCCTGTGTCTAGATACTTACTGAAACATTTACGTGATGAACTCTAGCTGCAGCAAACACCATTGACTGTGCTGTTGTATATATTGTGTTATATTTAGTTCTGATACTGCACAGAGCCGTCAGCTGTCTACACCAGATGGGGTCTATTTCACGTATTGTAACCCCCTCCCCCCCCCCCCCCCCCCACACACACACACCTACAGACATACAAACACAGAGACACAAACACATACAGAGGCACAAACACACAGACACAAACATACACAGAGACAGAAACACACACATACAATATATTGTACAGGAATGCATTACGGTACCCTCCGTTAACAGTACCCACCGTTAACAGTACCCACCGTTAACAGTACCCTCCGTTAACAGTACCCACCGTTAACAGAGGGTGTGAAGTTAATTGCCAGAGAAAGGGGGAGATATTGAGGTCTGTTCTGTTGTTCTTCTCACAACGGAAGTCCTTCTATCTGCCTTTACCAGAGTCAGACCCACTCCCACCCTCCTCTCCCCAGGGGCTGAGGAGAGGGGAGAGGCCAGGGCACGATGGTGGTAAGGGAGAGGATAAAGAGGGGAAGGTGTGAAGGAAATGGAGGAGAGTGTGAAGGAAAGGGAAGGGTGAAGGAAAGGGAGAGAGAGAGGGAGGGAGGGAGGGGGTGAAGGAAAGGGAAGGGTGAAGGAAAGGGAAGGAAGGAGGGAGGGGGAGAGAGAGAGAGAGAGGGGATTATTAACCAATACCTTCAGTACCTTGTGAGTTATTTTATATACACGTGAATTATACAACTAAAGGTATATTCTGTGTTTAACTTAGACAACAAACAGTAAAGAAAAAAATCCCCCAAACAGGTAAAAATGGTTAAATAAAGGAGTAATTATCCCGCCGTACAGGTGAGTCGAGGAAGGAAGGAAAAATATATATTAGTTTACATTGACTGACGTTGTCACCTGTTGCCAAGGTAACACTTGGTGTGTGTTTTGGCACCGCTAGGTAATGAGGTTAATAAGACACCTCGCTTCCTCATTTAGGCCCCTCCCTCTGGCACTGGTTAGGGTGGGGTGGGTGGGCGGATGGGCGGGTTTTGAGAGAGATGTGGGTGGGAGGGTTATGGGTTGTTGGAGAGATATAGGTCAGGGGGGGTGAGGGAGATGATCAGGGTTAGAGATGGTTGGATAATGAAGGAGGTTACATGGCAGAACCAAAACCACCAGAGTTAAAACATCAACAACCACAAAACAACCAGAAAACAACTATCTCAACCCAAACCAACACCACAACCACCACCAACTACAACCATTGCAATCGACTCCCATCACTACCATCATCGCCAACAACCACACCACTACCACCATCACCATTACAACGACCACAGGCAACAGAGAGTCACGCAGCAGTATAACACACACTGACTTTTACTAAGTACCTCAACTTTCACGCAACAAGAGCCTCAGGCAACACTGTTTCACATCTCAAACTTTCTTCTCAATAGAAAGTATCCGGACCGAATCTCTTTCATATTTAAAAGAAATACTTCACCCTCCTCAAAATATATACTTGCGTGAGAATCTTTTTTCTTATTAAAGGTTTCATTTTCTAGTCAATAGAAAGAAAGTTTCGATAAATAATCCTTCTCTTGTGTTATCAATTTATATTTAAGAATATTCTTCCCGGTTTAAAAATAAAACTGTTCTGCCAACGGAAAGTATCACGGTAAAATCCTTCATATTTCAGATTTGACTTACTCTTCTGGAGAAAGTATCCTTACACAGGATATCTTTCCTACCAAGAAAATAATTTCCTCCTAAGAAAACGTAACTAATCCAGGGTTTCCTACACAATCCACAGAAAACTAACATTAAGGCAAGTAGGTAAAAAATATCCTTTACATAACTCTACAAGCTACAGTGAACACCATAACTACAAGCTACAGTGAACACCACAACTCTACAAGCTACAGTGAACACCATAACTCTACAAGCTACAGTGAACACCATAACTACAAGCTACAGTGAACACCATAACTACAAGCTACAGTGAACACCACAACTCTACAAGCTACAGTGAACACCACAACTCTACAAGCTACAGCGAACACCATAACTCTACAAGCTACAGTGAACACCATAACTCTACAAGCTACAGTGAACACCCTAACTCTACAAGCTACAGTGAACACCATAACTCTACAAGCTACAGTGAACACCCTAACTCTACAAGCTACAGTGAACACCCTAACTCTACAAGCTACAGTGAACACCATAACTCTACAAGCTACAGTGAACACCATAACTCTACAAGCTACAGTGAACACCATAACTCTACAAGCTACAGTGAACACTATATAAACAAAACCAAATTACTTTATCTTGGGAAAATCTTTGACCAAAAGGTTCAAACTTCCTCTCTGTAGAAGAACAAAATAACGAGAGAAAGTCAAAGTTTATCTGTAAAAGTGAAAAGAAAAACGGATTCATGTACAGTAACGGTCAATAGTCCCTTAACAGTCTGAGACAACGAACTGTTGGAACGAGACTCTTTTAACTGTTGGAACGAGACTCCGAACTGTTCAAGGGAGACTTTGAGGATTTGAATTACTGTGACGATATTTCAGATAGCTGGAAAGACTTTGAACTTCTGGAATGAAATTTCGAATTACTGAAACAAGAGCTCGAACCGCTAGAGCGAGATTTAGAACCACTAGAGAGAGACTTAGAACCGCTAGAGTAAGATTTAGAACCGCTAGAGCGAGACTTAGACCCGCTAGAGCGAGATTTCAAACTGTTGAAATGAGAGCGACATTTCAAACAGTTGGAACGAGACTCCGAACTGCTAAATCGAGACTGTGAACTGCTGGAACTAAACTCAAAGCCCCCACAAACCCCGGCTGCCTCCTGGTTCAGTGTTGTAGTGGCTCCTCGGGGACCAGCGGTACAGGATAGAACAGCCGTGTATCAAGATTTTTGTCAGTGGTTGTAAAGTCGAGGCCAAAATTCCCTTGACATTTGGCAATACTTGACAGTTATTTATGAGTGATATATTTGTTGAAAGTGATTGACCATTGCTTTATCGTCGTAATTAACCTTAAAATTATAACCTAAAATAATTCTATAATATAACGAAATATTAAAAGAAGTTATATAATAGAAAATAGCACTTCCTTCTACCTATTTGACCCTTAAGTAGATAACAGATATTATTATTATTATTATTATTATTATTATTACTCCCATTATTATCACCATTACACTAGCGAACACCAAATTATTTTAAGGAGTAACCAAAGCTAGGATAGGTTAGGGAAAATCCTGGAAGGTGTGGCGGTGGTGGAGGACATCATTAGCCACATGTTGACGCCACAAATAATGACAGCGACAAAAGCCGAATGTAATATACCTCGAAGGGGAGAAAAATTGGTTGCGTCTTAGCATCTTTCTTGGAAAATGAGAATAATAATGATGATAATGATGATGGAGACAATGATAGTGATGGTGATGGTGGTGGTGAAAATGATAAGGAAGACGATGGTGGTGATGGTGGTGGTGATTGGTGATGATATTGTTGACGATGATAAAAATGACGATGAAAATAATAATAATAATAATAATAATAATAATAACAATATTAATAGTTATATTTTTCCGTCAGTGAGTGAGTGATTGAGTGAGTTAGCAATAAAGAGTTAGTGAGTGAACGAGTGAACGGGAGAGAAAATGAGCGAGTGAACGAGTGAGTGAGTGAGCAATTTAGTGATTAAATGAGAGTAAATGGTGGGTACGTAAATATCTAGTGACGGAGTTAAATAAATGCCTCCAGCTGTGAGTCATAAACCATTCATCTCAATGTATTTCTCAGTCAAGATCTTGTATCTCGTAAAGTGTGAGACATGAAGCTTAATGGTTCACTAATTCGAACAATTATCACAAACGTTGCTGGGAATGAGGTTTCGAAACGTGTGTACGAACTATGGAGCCAACTGTAATTTCGAATATTCAGTTTATGTGTTCGAAATATATAAGAGGAATATACTAGTAAAAATATACTGTCGAACGTTCGGTCTCTGTTCGAAATGTTTAGAAATAACGTCATTAACTGTTAAGCCAGGTGTGATTTCAAACGTTCGGTCTCACTGTTCGAAATTGACAAAGAACTCCCATGGAACTATTCGCTATAAATTGAATTCGAGAGTTCGATAATTTTGTTCGAAATACTTGAAAAAAAACCCACTTGACTATATTTCAAGATTGGTTTCGAACATTCGGATTTTTTAGACGAAATGTTTAGGAAGAGTTAATTACTGTATATGTCAGGAGTGATATCAAACATTCAGACTTTTATTCGAAATGTTTAGGAAGAGTTGATGACTAATTAACCTGTCAGAGGAGATTTCCAGTGTCTGTTTTTCTGTTCAAAGTCGTTCTGGTACAGGTAAAACTTAGCTTTCCTTACCTGGAATAATTACCAGCATCTACAGTAAGTTCAAGCTATCATGAGTTGGCTTTACCTTTCTAAAATAATTACCTGAATTTAATTACACTTCAAGCTGTCTAAATCATAACTGTCCTGTCTTAGCTTTCGTGATATTAACAGCTACCTATTTAGGAGTTAGCTTATTTTAGCTGAATTTAAATTACAGTATGTGGGCTACCCGTCTAGCTTGCTAGAACTGGAGGTATTTTCTGTGTAAACATTATTACATACGTTAAACTCCAGCTATCATAATTTACAGCGAAAAACCCCTAACTTTCTGTCTTAGCACGTGTCGAATTCCAGCTATTTCAAACATTACTTGGTTTAACATTAAATAACTTCATACACGTCAAAATTTCAGCTCTCTCAAATTTAGCTCTGTTTAGCTGTGAGTAATATCATACTCATCATAACTCTCTAAAACGTGACTTATTTCAGCTGTAATTAGCTTAAAGAGTGATGTAACCAGTAAGCATTAAATCTTTTCAACAGTGACATTAAACCATAGTAATTTTTGTTAATTAAACAATAAAGTGGGTTAAAAATATATTACGTCTTTAAGTGATGTTAAATGTGATATTGATTCCGTTTTAGATATTTAAACTGGGATAAATTAATACCCGAATCCGGTCTTCAGATCCGAGCCTGAGGTCGGAGCCGGACCCGGAGACACAGATACACAGACACAGACGCACACAGAGAAAGACAAACAAACACACACAGAAAAAGACAGACACAGACACACACACACACACACACACACATAGGCGCTGCTCCGGCTGCCCCCCTCGACCATGTCGGCTCATTCCCGAATTCCCTCTCCCCGACCCATCCTCACCACCGGGATAACTACATAATCAAAAGTGACAATTTCGTTTCGGAAAGAAGTGGGATCAGTGTTGAACAGTGATGAACAGTGTTTAAGCCGTGAATTCAGCACTAGACAGTACCAGTGAGAGCCGTGACCCACCAGTGAGATAAGCACCCCTGGGAACTGACCACCATCGTCTGACCAGGAGGTGCTAATCAGTCCACCATGGGAACAACAGAGGGCCGGCCGGCTATGTACCTGACTACGAGATAACACAACACCACCCAGCAGGGCGAGGTACTATGACACCACCCCACACCACCCGGTGTCCCCATGACCACGTGAGGTCCTTCATATCAACACCCGAGGACGAGTTACTACACCACGTGAACACCACACCACCTGGTGTTTCCATGACCAGCCCAGGCCCGGGCCAACAACTGTAAACTATAATAATTTGTATGTTCAATCATTGTTCCTTCTTCTTCCAGTAATGAAAGCTTTTGTTAAACGACCCACCCACCCCATGTCTTTGTATGTAATAAGTCATTTTTGTCCAATGCATATTTTCAGCCTTCGGGCTGCAGAACTTTTTCAATAAACCGTTAATTATTATTATTATTATTATTAGGTAATCCCCCGCCTGCTATAGGATCTCTTTCATTAGTGACCAGTATAATACTAAGACCCTTATTGTTTCTCTAGGCTGTTATTATTATCATTATTATAGTCTCTTCCTCTCTTCGTAAGTGTGTGTGTGTGTGTGTCGTCGTAACAGCTAACTACAACACGGAGGCCATTCGTAATTTCAACATAATCGCTCTACAGATCACCTGGAGATTAGCCCCACCAGGTATCATCAGGTGTTTAAACTCCGACAGGTATAAGCTGGGGGTCTAATCTTCAGGTGAGTTAGTTTATACAAAGATACATTATCACTCAGTCCGATAGCAGTAGACAGTGGCCGCGATAACTTTACTGTGTGGGGGACACCTGGCCAGTTATTAATTAGCTTAACCTACATGGGCATCTAAAGCATAAAGTTAATTATCGAAGTTTCCATAATCAGTGAACGAAACACTCCATGGATATACTAGACTAGCGACTGTCAAGAGGTACAAATTTACAGCCTCCACCACGAATGGATTGTCCCCCCCCCCCCCCCACCATCCCCCTACCCAGCGAGGCCCCATGTGTCACTTCTGAAATAGGTCCGTGCGATATATCGGCGGAGTGAAGACAGCGGTGAAACAATAGCGAACTACCATGTAAACACTTCCGAGAAAACGATGATTGATTGCTTGATTTTTGTCTGTGTGTGTGTGTGTGTGTAGGGGGGGTGGGGAGGGGGAGGAGGAACCTTCAAGGAAATATGATGTAAATTGGTGGTCCTGGAATTATCGTGAAAATGGATGAATCTTACTTTTCACAGAAATTGAAGCATCACCGGGGACACACACACACACACAGTATAGCCAACACAAGCAGAGGTCCGGCCATAAGGTCGATTCTTTTCCCCTTGGGGTGTTTAAACTTCAGGTGGGGGTAAACTAGGAGTCAATCTTCAGGTGAGTGATGAGGTCCAATATTAACCCCTTTCAAGGTGGTTTAATTACAGGTGGGTTAAACAAAAGGGCGGGTCTCTAGAAGCCAACACAGTTACAATGGTTACTGCCGGATTGACCAGTGATGGAAACTTGACCTCATTCAGTTGCCAAAACCACAACAGTTACGGGGGTCAACTTGTCTCAGAACATTGACCGCGACCTTGGAAATCCCTGTCTAAGGTGGTGTAGTGACCTGGGGTGAGGTTATCGCCACTACAGCCCAGTCTTAACTAATTGACCCATCCGTCTCAACACACCTGGAAAAAAAAATGAAGGTCTCGAGCAAATATCCGAGACCGAGACTTGAAAAAATGGTCCCTCTCGTGTGTGTGTGTGTGTGTGTGTGTGTCTGTACTCTAGAATGCTCTCAATAGAATAATTCACCCAACCTTCCATTCCAATCAAGATGGTTTACATGAATGAGAGTTGACGTGAGTGTGTGTGTACGTTTGTGTGTATATGTATGTATGTGTGTGTCTGTTTGTGCGTGTGTGTGTATGTGTGTATATGTATGTATGTGTGTGTGTGTGTGTGTGCGCGTGTGTGTGTGTTAAAGCAAAAGTAAAATACAAGTTTCTCTATGATTTTTGCATGTGTATGTAAACGCGTTCGAGTGTATGTGTTCATGTATGTGTGTGTGTGTGAATTTAGTGGAATAACTCACATGTATAACCTTCCCTATACTAGAGCAGCTGAGTGACTCCCTGCAACATTAGATCCTCTTGGTTGCAATGTTGACGCCGAGGAAAATAAAAACGCAGGACGTGAGACAGGCAGCGAACAGTTTCTTGGGCTCTGTAACCTGACATTAGCAAAGTGGGGCTGTTTACTCTTACGTCAGTCATGCCCGGGGTGACTGGAGACAGCACCTCGACAGTCAACGAGTCATGGTAGGGGAGGGGGTTGAAGGGGGGTGGGGGATTGATACTGCAGGACGAAGATGATGATGACGATACCAAGACGACGATAAGGACGATGATAATAATAACAACAACAACAACTGCAATATCCATGACGACAGAAACGTAAACGAAAAAAATAGTCTGATAAAAACAATGAAAACAACCATTCCCCTTTCATACCGCTCCCCACTAATAAGAACAATAATAATGACGAAAAGTTAGACTAGGTAAGGTTTGGTTAGGTTAGGTAAGACCAGGTTTTAGATCCGGGTATCATTAAGTCCCATCACAAGGGGCCTTTAAACAACACTGATTTAAACACTTAATACGTAACTCACAACAAGACCCAAAGTCCATCTATAACATAACAAACAATTAAGTGTTTTAAATTATCCGCACACTAACGTTCCTCCATCCATCACTCCGTCGTTGTGTATTAATGAAACAAATGTATAATTCAACAGGTGTATTATAGCTTCTCGTGGTACGTGTTTTAGCTGTGTAAACAAACAGCTGTAGCGCACCTGTTGAAAATACCCTTTATGTACTAATTATTCTTGTATACCTGGGCATTTTTTCCTTTTTTTATTTTACGTTTTTACCTGACCTACTCTAACCCAACCCAACCCAGCCTAACCTAACCTAATCTAACCTCACTAAAACTAATCTAACCTAACCAAACCTTACTAACCTAATCCCTGACGCAAATCACAATACACATTCTTGCACCCCACCTTCTGCCATTTCTAAAGACGTACCTAGATCAACACCCTGACAATTTTAACACCTGGATATGTCAAATTCAGACTACACCACAAAATACATCAGATAGTTTAATCATCCACAAAAAAAAAAATAATAATGCACCTGATAGTAACCTAGCTTATGAAAATGTCAGACAATTGTAGGAAAGTGTCAGATAGTCAGCGTAGACAACACGCATGAAACCGTCTGATTAATAGACTAGTACTGATCCTGTATGCTTTCGTGACGTGATCTAAACATGGGTGGAAGTTTTAGCCAGCTTATGAAAGAAGGATTAGCGATAAAAAAAAAACCCCGTCTCGCTATCATATCGTAAACACACTCCCACCTCGATCGTGCGGAGGGGGGGGGGGGGGGGGTGTCATGACTATGTGATGTTGAAATGGATTGTGTGTGTGTGTGTGTGTGTGTGTGTGTTGCTTTCACTGTGTTGACCATTACAGCTATATACTATATAATACGTTCATAAAAAATCCAAAATATATCGCTATTACAGGTCAAAGGTCAAACCTACACGCAATAAAGGTCAAGAAGACTTTTTTTAATTCCTAAGGTCATTTGCCCTTTAAAATATATATATAACACTCTCGGGGTTAACTATGGTAGAGATATCGTTTACCCGCTAGACTTAACCATCTCAAGGCTCTGGGTGTAATTAGTATAAAACACACACACACACACACACACACACACACACACGGTTTACTAATACCCATCAACTCATCAACTAATTCCTTGACGTCTCTTTCTTTTCCAGGTAATTGACCCATCAATCAACCAGCATTCCTACCTGTGTGATCGTAAGTACCAGCAACCACCATCTCAACCACCACAATTAACCACAACTATTTCAATCACGAGCCTTTTAATAAATTCCCAATATACAGTTAAATTTCCCTCTTTAATATTTTTTCATAAATTTTCCCAAAGAAGAAATTATTAAAACAAAAATATAAATAAAATAAAAAATAAATAAAAAATATTCAGCCAATTTTTCATTTTTTTATATATGATCATTTAAGAGCGTCACATGTGGGCGTTACATAAGAACGTCACGTGAGTGTTACATAAAGAGCATTAAGTAACATCGTCACATGAGATCATCACATGAGGACGTAACTTTGATTTTATGTAGGAGTATCACATAATGCTTCACATAAATACATCACAGGAGTTCAAAACCTGAGGGCGATATATAAATGTGGTACATGAGTGAGTCACATCATGAGTGCGTCACATCATGAGAGCGTCACGCAAGAGCGTTACACAAGGGCGTAACATTACAAAAGCGTAACACAAGAGGTCACATTACAAGAGCGTTACACAAGAGCGTCACACAAGAGCGTCACATTACAAGAGCGTCACACTACAAGAGCGTCACACTACAAGAGCGTCACACAAAAGCGTCCCAAATATGTATTTGCTCTACCATTACTATTCCTCCTCTTCCTGATTCTTGCCACCTAAGAGTCACTTTCCCTCCCTACCTCCCTCCCTCCCTCCCTCCCTCCCTACCTACCTACCTACCTACCTCCCTCCCTCCCTCCCTCCCTCCTACCTACCTTCTTCCTTCCCTCCCTACCTATCCATGTGTACCCTCTCTCCCTTCTTCCTTCCTACCTCCTCCTCCCAACTCCCTTTCCTCAGTTCCTCCTTCCCTCCCTACATCAATCCCTACCTATCTGCCTCCCTCCTTATTCCTGTTTCTCCCTACCCCTCTCGTTCTCCCTCTCCCTTCTTTCCTCTTTCTCTGCTTGTGCACCCCTGCCCTTCGTCCCACCTTCCTCCCTTTCTACCTCCCGTTTTCTTCCCCCTATTCTTTCCTCCTCCTCTTAACTTTCCCCCCTTCCCCCCTTCCCTCCTTCCGTTCCTACACCCCTCTCTTCCTCCCTTCACCACAACAGCTCCCTCCTCCCCTTCCTACCCTCCCCAAACGTTAATCTACTTTCCTCCCCTTCCCTACACTTCCCCATTTACCCAGGGCGTCACTCTCCCTACCCTAGTACCAACAAGTCCCCCTCAAATCGGTTTTGGTTGAAGTAATAATAATAGTTATAAACGTTCTTTCTGTAGTGTTCTGAACGTTCTCATAGTCAGTGAGAACGTCTAAAACCGTGTTCTTTTATGACTGTTTTCTAATGAGTTGTAATATGTCGTTCTCAAAGTCGATGGGAGATTTCTTAAGACTTGGCGTTCTCTGAGAAACATTGACCTTGTGTTATTTCTTTCTTAACCCGAGATAAGACACACATTCCCCTGTTCCACTCTAGACAATAACATGTCCTGGAGCCTTATTTCTGGTCTTAAACAGGTGTCGGGTGTCAGAGGTTAAAACAGGTCATGTACAGGTACTGGATGTGTTAATAAGGTTCACTCTAAATATATATCACCTGCATTGTCTTATACAGGTAATACACTATTCAGGAGCAGGAGTCACTATACAGGTATTATACGTGTCAAAGGTCATGAAGGGAAGGTCACTATTCAGATATTAAACGTGTCAGGAGTGAGGAAGGTCATTATACAGGTATTAAACGTGTCAGGAGTGAGGAAGGTCACTATACAGGTATTAAACGTGTCAGGAGTGAGGGAGGTCACTATACAGGTATTAAACGTGTCAGGAGTGAGTAAGGTCATTATACAGGTAGGAGCTGATAGTTGCCATCAAGAGAAGAAAGTTACGGAGTTAAGAAGCTTACAGGTAACAAAATACGGTATTTAAAAACCTTTACTAATACATTTTTACCTGGCCACTGTCTTTACCTCTAAGTCTCAAACAGGCTTAAATTATCACCTGGTGGAGTGTGAGGGGTGGTGTAATGGTGGTGTGGTGATGGTGTGGTGGCGATGTGGTGCAGGTGTGGTGGTGTGGTGTGGTGGTGGTGTGGTGATGGTGTGGTGGTGGTGTGGTGCAGGTGTAGTGGTAGTGTGGTGGTGCAGGTGTGGTGGTAGTGTAGTGCAGGTGTGATGCAGGTGTGGTGGTAGTGTGGTGCAGGTGTGATGGTGGTGTGGTGATGGTGTGGTGGTAGTGTGGTGCAGGTGTGGATATTGTAGAAGTTGAGTCGTTACAGAACTGCTTAGTTGTGTTTTCCTCTCAATTTATGTGTGTGTGTGTGTGTGTGTGTCGGTTAGAAATAAACACCTTTAATTACTCATAAACAAAGGTGTGACAAAAGACAGGTGACACAGGTATCCTCCAGATTCCAACACCGACTTTCTTCAATAAAATTCTACGTAATTCGCTGATATTTTAGGTTGATATCTAATGAAAGTATTTAGTTATTTATTTATATACAAATTTTGAGAGAAAGATTGATAATGACGTAAAACTTTCGAGTAATTATGACGGCAATTTGTCGATAGTAATGAATTTTGTTGGAGAGAGAGAGAGAGAGAGAGAGAGAGAGAGAGAGAGAGAGCTGAATGTGTGTGTGTGTGTGTGTGTGTGTACAAGTTTTAAAACTCAGGACAACAAAAGACACTTATAATAAAACACAACTTTCCCACCAACCACCACAGACTTGTAAAAATGTTGTGTTGTGTTATACGTTGAGTTACAGTATAGTAAGTTGTGCTACCGTATGTTGTGTTGTGTTGTGTTACGTTATGTTGTGTTGTGTTGTGTTACGTTATGTTGTGTTGTATTACGTTATGTTGTGTTGTGCTGTGTTACGTTTCGTTATGTTGTGTTATGTTGTGTTACGTTATGTTGTGTTACGTTATGTTGTATTACGTTATGTTGTGTTGTGTTGTGTTACATTTCGTTATGTTGTGTTATGTTGTGTTATGTTGTGTTACGTTATGTTGTGTTACGTTGTGTTGTGTTACGTTATGTTGTGTTACGTTATGTTGTGTTGTATTACGTTATGTTGTGTTGTGCTGTGTTACGTTTCGTTATGTTGTGTTACGTTGTGTTATGTTGTGTTACGTTATGTTGTGTTATGTTGTGTTGTATTACGTTATGTTGTGTTGTGCTGTGTTACGTTTCGTTATGTTGTGTTACGTTGTGTTATGTTGTGTTACGTTATGTTGTGTTACGTTATGTTGTGTTGTATTACGTTATGTTGTGTTGTGCTGTGTTACGTTTCGTTATGTTGTGTTACGTTGTGTTATGTTGTGTTACGTTATGTTGTGTTACGTTATGTTGTGTTTACGTTATGTTGTGTTGTGTTACGTTTCGTTATGTTGTGTTACGTTATGTTGTGTTACGTTATGTTGTGTTACGTTATGTTGTGTTGTGTTACGTTATGTTGTGCTACGTTGAGATATATCGATCCCTAACGCCTCGATATACCCCAGGAACGTCTGATATACCCCGAGGGCCCCGATATACCCCGAACGCCCCGATATACCCCGAACGCCCCTATATACCCCCGAACGCCCTGATATACCCCAAAGGCCCCGATATACCCCGAACGCCCCGATATACCCCCGAACGCCCCGATATACCCCGAACGCCCCGATATATTCCCGAACGCCCCGATATACCCCCGAACGCCCTGATATATCCCAAAGGCCCCGATATACCCCGAAGGCCCCGATATACCCCCGAACGCCCCGATATACCCCCGAACGCCCCGATATATTCCCGAATGCCCTGATATACCCCGAAGGCCCCGATATACCCCCGAACGCCCCGATATATTCCCGAACGCAGTCAATACCCGATCCCTGATGAGATGGTACTACTACTACTACTACTACTACTACTTCTACTACTACTACTACTACTTTTTTTAAATGGCCTCCATCTTCCCCCAATAGCCATTCCTTCGCCACCATTTTATTACCTGAACCATAACTTAACACTTTCTCAAAAAAATTAAACCAAAATTGAACAAAATTAAACCAAAATTAACAAAATAAACCAAAATTAACCAGATATGAATAAATTAAACCAGAAATTAACAAAACTAAACCAGAAATGAACAAAATCAAACTAAACCGAATAAAACCACAACCTAAACCCAAAACGAATATCAAAACTCATTAAACCAAAATAAACCAAGAGACTCAGGTAAGTGTGAGAGCCAAGAGATCAACTAACACGTAATTAGGGTGATCATGTTTCATAGATCCTCCTCCTCCTCCTCCTCCTCCTCCCACACCATAAATAAAACCCCTAGCAGATTATAGACAGAACCTAGCAGCCTATAGACAGAACCTAACAGGCTATAGACAGAACCTAACAGGCTATAGACAGAACCTAGCAGGCTATAGACAGTACCTAGCAGGCTATAGACAGAACCTAGCAGACTATACACAGTACCTAGCAGGCTATAGACAGAACCTAGCAGACAATAGACAGAACCTAGCAGACAATAGACAGAACCTAGCAGACAATAGACAGAACCTAGCAGACTATAGACAGTACCTAGCACATTATAGACAGAACCTAGCAGACTAAACGTTTAGATCGTGATGCAAAAAAATACTCTACGTTCCCTTATTACCAAAGTAGTAGTCAATACTAACGTTCAGACAGACAGACAGACAGACAGACAGATACCGTCCTCAGGTGAGTGGCAAGGGCCTAAGAAGGACTGGGTGGAGTGTGTGTGTAAGTCATAACTATCCATTAACATCAACACAAGAGTCTCCTGAAGTTCAGCTGGGAAGTTCCGGGAAGGTAGGCGGCGGGGGGGAGGGCGGGGGGTAGGTGGGGTTAATTTGGTAAAAGCTACACCTGGTCTTGGCTACCCGACAGGTGTGATTGGGTTGGGTATTTCAGTTGAGTTATGTGGGTACTAATTATTATGTGAGTGTGTGTGTGGGTATGTGTGGATATTATACATACATGCATATATACATACATATACAGTAACGTATGTATATAATATCCTAATTAAAGGTAGATAGATAGATAGATAGATGGAACAGATGCGTTAAAAGATGCTTACATACACATATCTTTAATGTTGTGTCTGTTGAATGATGTATAGTGTATTCTACTGACGCAATAAACCTGGCAATATCAGGTGGCAGGTGTTAGGTGTTAGTGTTAGGTGTTAGTATTAGGTATTAATTATTAGGTGGCAGGTACATATAGGTTAAAGGATCTTAATTTTTTCTCCCTCGAGAGACGTAGAGTGAGGCGCAATATGATCGAGGTGTATAACTAGAAGTCAGGGCTGAACAAAGGTGATAAAACAAAGGTACTCAATCTATCCAACCAGGAGCGAACTCGTAGCAATGGTTTTAAATTAGACAAACTTAGATTTACACACGAAATAGGTAAACATTGGTTTGGAAATAGAGTAGTGGACGAGTGGAACAAGTTACCAAACATCATCATTAACTCTAATACGCTGGATAGCTTCAAACATAGGTTGGATGGATATATGAGCGATAGGGGTTGGGTGTAAACGGGACTGTCCAGTATGGTCCGCTGCAGTTACCTCCATTCTTATGTTCTTATGTTAGGTGTTGGTGTCAAGTGGCATGTGTTAGGTGTCAGGTGATTGGTGTTAGGTGTTACGGTTCAGGTGTCAGGAGTTGGCGTCAGGTGGCAAGTGTCAGGTGTTAGGGGGCAGGTGTTTGGTGTTAGACGCCAGGTGTTACGTGTTAGGTGTCTGGTGGCGTGTTAGGTGTCAGGCGTCGGGTGTCAGATACTGGGTGTTAGGTGCTGATGTTAGGTGTAAGATGGCAGGTCTTTGGTGTTAAGTGTCAGGTGTTAGGTGTCAGGTGGTGTCAGCTCAGGATACCATCAATTGTTTTATTTGAAGAACTAATATTGATATGATTCTAACTTAAACTAACCTAACCTAACCTAACCTAACCTAACCTAACTTAACTTAACTCTATACTGTATGTTAAACGGATAATTTCTTTTAGTGAATTAATATTACAATAATTTAGCATTTGTGAGTCACTTATAGTAATGAGTTATGTTTGTCCCAGATAGAGAGAGAGAGAGAGAGAGACTCTACTACTCAACCTGACCACAACATTAGTATACACAAAACATAACCCATATTTAGTGATGTTGACAAGTTTTATGATAAGTGACCCGGAATGATTATACAAACAGATACAAAACTATGAGAATAGTTGAATATTCCTAGACAATATCGGTGTGTGTGTGTGTGTGTGATTGTTGGTTTTCGTAAGCTGACACAATCACTTTTTCCCTCACCTTCCCCTCACAATGCCCTCAAGTTCCCTCACTCATACGGGGCGTCAATGTTGTTCCGTCGCCGTGTCACAGGGTGTGGGGGGGGGGATGGGTGAGGGGGGGGATGGGTGAGGGGGGGAGGAGAGGAGGGGGGGATGGGTGAGGGGGAGGAGGAGGGGGGGAGTGAGGGGGGAGGAGAGGAGGGGGAGGAGAGGAGGGGGGAGGGTTTACCAACACATCCTGGCTGCTGAGCGATACTATTTACCTTTAATCCACGATAAAGGTGTGTCAACAAACCTCACCTGAGTAGACCAACGACACACAGTCACACGCGCGCCCACACACACACAGACACACACACTGTTATTTTTAATCACTTCCACTCACTTCTCCAGTCATTTCCAGTCATATCTAGTGATTTCCTGTTACTCCTGGTATCATTTCTAGTCATTTTTAATTACTTCCAGTCACTCGTAGTCACTACCAGTCACTCAGACCACTGCCAGTCATCACCACTCACTCCCATACCAATGCCAGTCACTACCACTCACCCCCATACCACTGCCAGTCACTACCACTCACTCCCATACTACTGCCAGTCACTACCACTCACTCCCATACCACTGCCAGTCACTACCACTCACTCCCAAACTACTGCCAGTCACTACCACTCACCCCCATACCACTGCCAGTCACTACCACTCCATACTACGCCGTCATACCACTCCCATACCAGTGCCAGTCACTACCACTTACCCCCATACCACTGCCAGTCACTACCACTCACCCCCATACCACTGCCAGTCACTACCACTCACCCCCATACCACTGCCAGTCACTACCACTCACCCCCATACCACTGCCAGTCACTACCACTCACTCCAATACCACTGCCAGTCACTACCACTCACCCCCATACCACTGCCAGTCACTACCACTCACTCCCATACCACTGCCAGTCACTACCACTCACCCCCATACCACTGCCAGTCACTACCGCTCACTCCCATACCACTGCCAGTCACTACCACACACTCCCATACTACTGCCAGTCACTACCACTCACCCCCATACCACTGCCAGTCACTACCACTCACTCCCATACCACTTCCAGTCACTCCCACTCACCCCCATACCACTGCCAGTTACTACCACTCACCCCCATACCACTGCCAGTCACTACCACTCACTCCCATACCAATGCCAGTCACTACCACTCACTCCCATACCACTTCCAGTCACTCCCACTCACCCCCATACCACTGCCAGTTACTACCACTCACCCCCATACTACTGCCAGTCACTACCACTCACTCCCATACCACTGCCAGTCACTCCCATACCACTGCCAGTCACCGCCAGTCAGTGAGGGGGGGTGTGAATGACGGCGGTGTTGAGTGTTGGCAGCAGTTCTCTCTCAGCCTGGAGGACCTGCTGGTAATGTGATGACTGACTGTTGACGGCAGACACGAGGAAGGAGGCGACGGGGAGTAGGGAGGAGGCGACAGGGAGCAGGGAGGAGGCGACAGGGAGCAGGGAGGAGCCGACAGGGAGCAGGGAGGAGCCGATAGGGAGCAGGGAGCAGGAAGGAGCCGACAGGGAGCAGGGAAGAGCAGACACGAGGGAGGAGGCCACAGGGAGCAGGGAGGAGCCGACAGGGAGCAGGGAGGAGCCGACAGGGAGCAGGGAGGAGCCGACAGGGAGCAGGCGACAGGGAGCAGGGAGGAGGCGACAGGGAGGAGACGACAGGGAGGAGGCGACAGGGAGCAGACAAGGAGCAGGGAGGAGCCGACAGGGAGCAGGGAGGATACAACAGGGAGCCGACAGGGAGGAGCCGACAGGGAGCAGGGAGTAGGGAAGAGCCGACAGGGAGCAGGGAACAGGGAGTAGGGAAGAGGCGACAGGGGTTGGGAGTAGGGAGGAGCCGACAGGGAGCAAGGAACAGGGAGTAGGGAAGAGGCGACGGGGGGTAAGGAGCAGGAAGTAGGGAGCAGTGAGTAGGGAGTCAGGAGGAGGCGACAAGGAGCAGGCGGTAGGGAGGAGACGGCAGACAGCAAGAAGAGAGCAGACAAGCTAATGGATAACTGTGGGAAGAGAGAGAGAGAGAGAGAGAGAGAGAGAGAGAGAGAGAGAGAGAGAGAGAGAGAGAGAGAGAGAGAGAGAACAACAACAATAATTCCATAAACAAAAACAGAAATCAAATAAAAGACGAATTTAAAACACACCAGAAAGACTTAAAAAAAAAATATAGGTAGAAAAAGAAAACACAATCATTAGCGTCTGTAAGAAGGAGGAAAGTTGTTATTTAAAACACTCACTTGAACAACACAACAACGATAACAATTAAAAAACTATTCTCTGCAACACAAATTCTTTATATTTTAATTTATTTATTTTTCATCTGTGGGTTGTGATTAAATTTATAACCAAAACACATGTGATCTTTGACCTCTTGAGTTGTGACCTCCTGTGACCTCTTGAGATGGACTAAAGGCGAACACACGATATATCCCCGACCATCTCTCTCTCACCCCTCCCCCCCCCCCCCCCACCACCACCTCACGGGATCTTTATAAACATCGTCAGTTTTAATCGGATTAAGTCTTGTTATTGGACGATACTCAAGGTCATGTCTGGACGAATATATATGACAAGTTTCGAGGAATTTGGGGAACTCTTTCAACACCGTCTGGCTGATGTAGTTCTTTGACACGTTCTGAACAACAACAACAACAACAACAACAACAAGAACTACAACAATAACAACAATAACAACAAGAACTACAACAACAACAACAACAACAACAACAACAACAATAACAACAAGGACTACAACCACAACAACAACAACAACAACAACAACAATAACAACAACAACAACAATAACAACAAGGACTACAACCACAACAACAACAAGAACAACAACAATAACAACAACAACAACAAGAACAACAACAACAACAACAACAACAACAACAACAACAATAACAACAAGGACTACAACCACAACAACAACAACAACAACAACAACAATAACAACAACAACAACAATAACAACAAGGACTACAACCACAACAACAACAACAACAACAACAACAACAACAAGGACTACAACCACAACAACAACAAGAACTACAACAATAACAACAACAACAAGAACTACAACAAACAACAACAACAACAATAACAACAACAACAACCACAACAACAAGAACTACAACCACAACAACAATAACAACAACAACAACAACAACCACAAGAACTACAACCACAACAACAATAACAACAACAACAACCACAAACAACAACAACAACAACAACAAGAACTACAACCACAACAACAACAACAACAACAACAATAACAACAACAACACAACAACAAGGACTACAACCACAACAACAACAAGGACTACAACCACAACAACAACAACAACAACAACAATAACAACAAGGACTACAACAACAACAAGGACTAACAACAACAACAACAACAACAACTAACAACAACCACAACAACAATAACAACAACAATAACAACAACAACAACAACAACAACAACAACAACAACAACAAGAACTACAACCACAACAACCACAAACAACCACAACAACAACCAAAATCCCAAACTACAAAAGTACAAAATAGAACAAAAAGTAAAATAGACTAAAAAAAAAAAAAAAAATACAAAATCAGACCATACAATTAATACACAAGAATAATACAACAATACAGTATGAATTAAACCTCACACCTTATAGTATTTTCTTATGTATATTTATGGTTTATGTTACGTGTTTATTAGTCCTTGTTTATCATTAGTGTGTTTGTTTAGTGGTTGTCCTTCCTGTTTGTTTGTTTAGTGGTGTTTTTTGTCTATTTATCGATTTATTAAGTAACCAGGAAGAGGAAGACACAGACACAAACAAATAAATAAACAAGGAAATATAAATACCGTACAGATAAATAAAGAATAAACAAAAAACAAACACTGATGTAAACAAATACAAACAAACAAACAAACACCAGTTAAAACAAAGACACAAACAAAACAAAATTTTTCAAAGGTACAAACAAAATATAAACAAGGACAAACAAACAAACTACAAAAACAAACACAATCAGTTATTATTGTGTCTGTACAAAATTGCCAGAGTGTTTTATACCCCGCACAACAACTTTATGGTGCTGTTGTCCGCTGTAAAACAAAGGTCAGTGTTTGTTGTGTGTGTGTGTGTGTGTCTGTCTGTCTCTGTTAGGTTATCAGAATTTTGGTGGTGGTGTGTGTGTGTGTGTGTGTGTGTGTGTGTCTGTCTCTGTTAGGTTATCAGAATTTTGGTGGTGGTGTGTGTGTGTGTGTGTGTGTGTGTGTGTGTGTGTCTGTTAGGCTATCAGAATTTTGGTGGTGTGTGTGTGTGTGTGTGTGTGTGTGTGTGTGTGTGTGTGTGTTTTTCCCTTTGTCGTTTTTTCTATATCTCTGTTCTCTCTTTTATTCTGTCTACCTGTCCATTAATCTCCGTCTGTGTATCTTCCTTCTGTCTGTCTGTCTGTCTATTAAGCTATGTTCCTTTTCAAGTTGTGAACAGGTTAGGTTAGATTATTCAGCTGAGAACTGCAAATATGTCAGTAATCTTCACCCTACACCTAACCTAACCTAACCTAACCTCCCTCTACAGTGTGTCATCCTCCCTTACTCTTTTTCTCTCTTCCTCCCTCCCTCTCACGCCCTCACCCTCCCTCTCACACTTTCGCCCTCTCTCCCTCTCACACACACACACACGTTCGGCATTATTTTCGCCTGCAACAAGTGGCTGTTTTTTTTTTTTACCATGGAAATTCGGGGTCCAGACTGAAGAGCCTTTGTCGTCCAACTAATGCACTTTGGTTAATTAATTGAGTATTCACAGTTCTACATGTTTATTCATGACATCAGTATGCTATTGTATACCAGTGACCCGCCTACAGTCTGCTAAAACATGTCGTGGGGGGATTTTCTGTTTACTGGGCGTCGTCTTGAAGTTAGAGGGACATGGGGGGTGGAGGGATGACTAGGGGGGGTGAGTGAGCAGGGAGAGGGTCGGGGAGGAGGGGATAGGGTCGGGGAGGAGGGGCGATGGTAAGGGGAGACGAGGGGACAAGGTGGAGGGCTTGAGGCAGGCAGTGGGTGGGGGGGGGGCAGGGGGTGAGGGGCAGGCAGGGGGTGAGGGGCAGGCAGGGGGTGAGGAGGGGGGCAGGGGCAGGCAGGGGGTGAGGGGCAGGCAGTGGGTGAGGTAGGCGGGGAGAGGGTTGTGTCCGTGTTAAATGTATTGTTGTGGATTTGTCGTGGTTGTGTCGCTCCTGTAAACCAGTGACCAACTTACACTGTGTTAGATAGAACATGTGGACGACTTTTATTTTTGAGGTGATTTCTGTGTCGTTTCTTTCATGTCCAAGTTGTCGTTGTGTTGACTGAACATTTTATCGTGGGTTTGTCATGTCGCTGATGTTGACTTTAATTGGCCAATGTGTCTAATTAATGTATTGTCTTGGGTCTGTTGTGTCGTCGCTGTCGTTTTCAAGTAGTTAATGTGTCTTTGTGAGGGTCTTCAGTCTTTACTTAATATTATGTCGTGGTTTAACCTTTGTCTTTGTTGTCGTTGTTGATGTTGTAGTTATTGTTTAGTTGTTGTGATTTTCCTGAGTCTTTGTTTTGTCATTGTTGTTATTGTTTAGTTGTTGTGATTTTCCTGAGTCTTTGTTTTGTCATTGTTGTTGTTTTTATTGTGGTAAGTCTTATTGTTCTTGTTATTTAGTGTTCGTGGTTTTCCTAATTCATTGTTGTTGTTGTTTAGTTGTTTTGTTATTTTTGTTTAGAAATCTCGCCACAGATTCTCTCAAGGTCTTAAGTTATTTTATTTCCCTTTAAAGGTGGGGGAGGGGGGGGGGTGGGGGGCGTGGGGGGGGAGACAAGGTGAGGTAAGAGGGAGAGAGGTTGAGGGAGGTAGGTGTAGGAGATTGATGGAGGGAGGGGTCGGGGAGGGGTGGGGGGGTAAATAAACTGACTTAATTACTAAACAATTAATTTTCACTCTTAAGGTTAATTCCCATCTTGATGTCGTATCTCAAGAGAGTCAGTTTGAGACGTATTTCCTCATTACAAGATTAAGTAAACAACAAAATCGTAAGAGCTTTTGAGAATGAGAGTCTTGGTGGCGGGGGGAAAATCCTTGGTGAGTAAGTTATGGAAGAAAATCAGGGAAATTCCATCTCTTGTGACGAGGAGGGGGAGAGGGAGGGGGGGAGGGGAGGGAGGGGCGTCAGTGCATGGTTTGGGTTGAGGAGGGTGGTGGTGGTAGTAGGTAGTAGTAGAAATAGTGGTGGTGGTGGTGTGTGATGATGGTGGTAGTGGTGGTGATGGTGGTGGTGATGGTGATGATGGTGATGATGGAGGAGAGAGGATAAAATTAAGATAATAGCATTATACCCGGCAGCTTAACACCAGGCTTTCTTTTTTATTTACCCAAGTATCATTATAATGCTCGGTAAAGAAGCATTATTTTTCCTCCTTCTGGTCCCTGGCAACAATGTGTCGCCCCAGTTTATTCCTGAAATTGGACTTCTGGTTAGGACTTGGGCACGAATTTGTGTATATTGTTTATTTTTGTAACTCTATTTTCATTCTTTTTTTCGGGAGGAGGGGAGGGGCGAACGGGGGGGGAGGGGGGACTTGTGTGAAGATGAAGGAGAGACTAAGGGTGGGGGGGAGGGTCTGGTTTGTCTGAGTTATTTAATTTTCTGCTCTTGAAGGTGTTTTGCAAATGTGTGTGTGTGTGAGAGAGAGAGAGAGAGTTCAGGTGACGTCTAATAATGATGCCAGAGGTTGTGAGTCAGATGGGCCCCAGTCCAGATGGCACAGTCGCTTGGCCCTGCCCAAACCAAACCTAACCTAACCTAACCTAACAATCTAACCTAACCTAACCTAACGTAACCTAGACTGAATGCATAGGATTAGTCCCCATTTAATATATTAACTAATTTCAGATTATTCACTGCTAGTACTGAAAAACACCCACATTAACTGTACTCTAGCAGTGAACAATGACTGTAACCAATGGCTTCACTGTAGAGTCCTGTCAATACACCACAACGAGATGCCATAACGATAAGGTGGACAGTGAAGGCAGTCAAGGTTCCATAGCGCCATTAAAAACACTAAGGGGTCATAACTCTAAACTCCACAAATAATAATAATAATAATAATAATAATGTCTTATCTACCCACACACTAAGTTTGATTAAAAACCATGATCAATTTTCAAGTTATGTATACGACTCCCAGACGATCAGACAGACAGACAGACAGACAGACAGACAGACAGACAGAGAGACAGAAAGCCAGACAGACGCACACACTAAAAACACAATACTACTCGTCTCAATCAACACTATTTTTACAAGATGTTCTCCAGGTGTGATATAACATAATACACTTTGTTCTTCACACCAGTATAACACGAGCCGCACCAGTCAGTGAGTTCTTTGACCCACATAACCAATATCTGTGCACCTGTATATAGAAGTCGGTAGTGAGTTATGTTAAGTAACACCTGACCTTTATCACCTGGTGTAAAAAGGGCTTCAATGTCCCTACTGGGTACTACTACTACTACAACAACAACAACAACAGCAACAACAACTACTACTAATAATAATAAGAGATCACAGGAGGACACACAAGGACACATTAGGACACATGAGGACACAGGAGGACACACAAGGACACATTAGAACACAGGAGGACACATAAAACAACACCTCCCTTGGAACATCTGCAATTCCAAAGACATTGAACGCTTTGCTGTCTCCTATCACACACACACACACACACACACCCTCAGGACGGAACACATATCAGGATTTCGATTTGTAGGCTCAAGGCTTGAGGCCAAGTGTGACGGAGACTAAAAATACTTCCCCAGTTCAATTATCAATTTTTGGGGGAGATTGATGAGTGTGGTGGAGAGGTGGGGAGTGAGGGAGTGTAGGGTGGTGGGGAGTGAGGGAGTGTAGGGTGGTGGGAAGTGAGGGAGAGTAGGGTGGTGGAGAGTGAGGGAGTGTAGGGTGGTGGGGAGTGAGGGAGAGTAGAGTGGTGGGGAGTGAGGGAGAGTAGGGTGGTGGGGAGTGAGGGAGAGTAGGGTGGTGGGGAGTGAGGGAGTGTAGGGTGGTGGGGAGTGAGGGAGTGTAGGGTGGTGGGGAGTGAGGGAGTGTAGGGTGGTGGAGAGTGAGGGAGTGTAGGGTGGTGGGGAGTGAGGGAGAGTAGGGTGGTGGGGAGTGAGGGAGAGTAGGGTGGTGGGGAGTGAGGGAGAGTAGGGTGGTGGAGAGTGAGGGAGTGTTGGGTGGTGGGGAGTGAGGGAGAGTAGGGAGGTGGAGAGTGAGGGAGTGTAGGGTGGTGGGGAGTGAGGGAGTGTAGGGTGGTGGGGAGTGAGGGAGAGTAGGGTGGTGGGGAGTGAGGGAGTGTTGGGTGGTGGGGAGTGAGGGAGAGTAGGGTGGTGGGGAGTGAGGGAGTGTAGGGTGGTGGGGAGTGAGGGAGTGTAGGGTGGTGGAGAGTGAGGGAGTGTAGGGAGGTGGGGAGTGAGGGAGAGTAGGGTGGTGGGGAGTGAGGGAGTGTAGGGTGGTGGGGAGTGAGGGAGTGTAGGGTGGTGGAGAGTGAGGGAGTGTAGGGTGGTGGGGAGTGAGGGAGTGTAGGGTGGTGGAGAATGAGGGAGTGTAGGGAGGTGGGGAGTGAGGGAGTGTAGGGTGGTGGGGAGTGAGGGAGAGT